>CM023449.1:157531589-157831589 GCA_013339765.2 Haemaphysalis longicornis | reverse complement strand
TGCGCATGCGCAGTGTGAGTGCGGACACCGACGACGCCGACGCGGGACAGGCCACCGCTATAAGATGGTCCGCATCGAAAAAGGATGGCGGGAAGTTCGCAGGATACTTCTTGCTCTAAGTTCCCGTACCAAAGGCTGTGCAGAAGGATGGCAAGTTGGGCTAGTTGGTTCGATATCTCAGTAAAGGTTTGCTAAATGCGAAAAAACACCCACTCTCTTCCGCGCAACATGGTCATGGCCAACGATGGGAGGTTCCCGTTTGAACCCATTCCCATTTCGCCCTTCCCGCTTCTTCCGTCCCGTTTCAACCAAAACGGGGCGGCGCAAAACGATTTCAGCGCAAAACGACCTTCCCGTTTCGCCCTTTCCCACTTGGCCCGTTCCCGTTTGAACCCATTACCATTTCAACCTTCCCGTTTGTTCCTTCCCATTTCAACCCGGGGCGAAAGAACCTTCCCGTTTCGTATTTTCCTATTTAGTCCGTTCCCGGAATAACGTACCCAGTTTATGAAACGTTATAAAAACATTTTCATATTGTTTTTCATTTGTTACAATTGAAGTCATACCAATTAACAAATATTTTAATCTTTTAAATTAACAAAGCCTAACAAACAAATTACAAATTAACAAACAAATCTTTTAAATTAGCAAACAAATCTTTTAAATTAACACACCAATTAACAAATTAACAACAAATTAACAAACACGTTGCTTATGAAAACGAAAACAGGAAAATACCTAAATGCACTTAACTAAATGTATTTAGGTCGCGAGGGTCGCCCTGCGTCTGCCCTCGTTTGCACTTGTTCGGTCGACTGACTCTCGTCTCTAGCTTCTTTAGATCCACCCGCAAAACACCAGGCCCTTAAGTTTTATTGCATTAAAACGACGCCATCATGGCCGTGTCCCGAAAGAGTGTGAGGAGGAACTACTAACACACACGATCAACCAAAGGTTTATACACAAACATATATTTTATCCACACTCTAGAGCTAACTTTAACTCAAGCTTCAAGATATTCGTCAAAGGACGAGTAAATAACTAATAAAAACAAATATTTGAAACCCCCCTCCAGAAAAGACAACAAATGTTAAGAGTGAACTAAATAAATCAAAACTATCTGATACTCCGTTACAAAAAAGGATAAAATAAAAAAGCCCAGAAAAGCGCCGCGGAAGCACAAATAAAAAAATCGCAAAAACGCCCTCACTTTGAAAGAAATCGTATTTGGCGGACTAACACATTTAATCGTTATAATAGCGCAAGTGTACATACATGTCAAGAAGAAACAGATGAAAACTATAAAAGATAAAAGGATGTATAAAAATAAAGCAACCCTATGTATCTGGATACATATGTCACATCTGGCTATAAAAAATGGCAGTCATGAGAAGCGTCCAAAATTATAAACTTAGCTTTGCGTTTTATGGATTTAGTTTATTCCCGTCACTCTAGTATACTCAATTTGCATAATAGAGTAAACCTTCAGAAACTTAAGCAGCGCAGGGTCGTCTCTAGCGTAAATTTTTTTTACTACAGAAACTCAAAATTGTCACTGGAATACTACCTCCAAGGGCCTTTCAGACGTTTAGCGAGAAGACATCACAGTAAGAATATTAGACAGCCAATCAGCTGAATTACTATTCGAAAGTTCTCTTTGTTTCCTCGTGCAATTTCTTACTGGAATAAGTTAACTGAACGAACAGGAACTCGGTATCGTTAGAAGAATTTTCCCCGCGTATTGGAAATGTGTGTTCTGGTTGAATCGTGGTGTTTTAAAGGGACCCTGCAACACTCTTTGAGCAGTGCAAGTATACCTACGCGACGTTTAGATTACACTGCCAGGAATACCTGAGCCAAATATTACACGTGCACGAGAAGCGGTGAGCGCGCAAATCGATGTGAAAGACGCAGAAAACCAACCGCTCTCTCTTCAGTTGTCCTCATTATGCAACCCCTGGCATGGCCTAAGGGACGTCACATAGGCCATGGCTGCCCGATCGGCTGTCACTGGTCAACTTCGCGGCTAGATTCTCCATAGAGATAATATACTGACTCTAGAGGGAAAGCGCGCCGCTGAGCCAATGCATTGGAACCGTACGACACACGGTGGCAGACATGATACAACGATTTGAAGGTTGCCAGCTGAGCTTTTGCTTACTGAAAACGGCGAAAGCGATGGGTTGTAATCTGGCAACGTGCTACTGTGGCGTTTCCGCGTCCGGCTAGCGAAGCATGCCGGATTAATTGTAACATGGCGGACCGCTGGCCAGGCGGATTTGTGTAGGCGGCGTCGACAGCATTGCGTAGTTTATCTCCTGTGGGTAGGTAACCGACGTGTTTTCGGTTTAGCGTACGTGCGACTTGTATGTACTGAGACTATTTGAGCAAGATGTGGCAACGCTCACGCAACACTTGCTCGCAAGCTCGAATGCGACTGATCGCATCCGCGAGGATGCCAAGGAGTCAGCTGATCCGACTGTGTGCACAGAATAATGAATATCCGTATGATCTCCGTGCATTTTTGCGCTGTGCCGCTTTATTTGTCATTCTGCGACATTTTGCGAGTCGCTCAATGCTTTTCAAACGAAGTGTAGTGAACTGCCTGTGGCTTTAGCTCAATGTAAAACCTTTATTGACACACACAAATAAGACATCGCATGGGCCAACGCTGATATTTCCGGTGAGTCGCGGCGCTTTGAAGCACAGGAACGAAAGAGCGCGGTCGATCGCATGCCAACGGAGTGGAAGAATGCATGCCAAGGGAGTATGCGAAATACAGTCCGCGGCGTGTCCCGTTGTCCTTTCTGTCTGTATTCATAAAGTTCGAGCTGCTTTCCACCACTTCAAAGGGAAAGCTTGCGGGACTGAATGCGCAGTATTGAATGGGCAGTAATTTACCGCACAGAGCGCGCGAGGATGAGAACATTGACTGATAAAAAGAAACCGCATTTTCGTTACCTATTTTTTCGTTCTACCTTCACGAACGTTTGCGCGAAAGTTCGAAGCACGAAGCGCTGTAAGAAGTTCCATGAATAAAACAACTGGAACCGAACGATTATAAAAGCTCCTTTTATTTCTCTTCCAACGGGAACGATCGCTGGCTGCCACTCCGTAGCCTGTAGTGAACTTGCGATAGTCAAGGTGAGATCAGGATCGCTGTTCCGGCGTCTGTTCAGGGGCAACAGATAGGGTGCTTAACGTGAAGAAAGAATGACAGCCTCGCAAGCGCCCGGGCAGGCACTTGCTCAGCGCGTGCATTCGAGTTGTACTAGTTGTACACGTTTTGCACGCACGCAGATCTGAGCTGAAGACTGCACACACACACTACGCAAGTCAGGGGCAAGGGCCTCGCCACTTCCTAGCACACTTAAAGAAAATCGAAACCAAAACTGAACTACACACTTACTTTTTCTCCACTAATGCTTAATTACACTAAAAGTTTTTTTATAAAGCTAGTTTTAAATACTGAAGCAATTATTTGTAACTATTTTGCTTCAGTTTTTTGTTTTAGTTAAATAATTACGGAACAAGACTGAATGCAATTGATCTGGCAACCATAAAAATTGTATCATGTCAGCGCCCACGATTCGTACGTTCTCGGAGCTCGCTTTATCCCCCTGAGATTCTCCCATTTCCGTCGTCGCCATCGCTGTGTACGAACCTCTTCTATGCCTGAACCTGTAGGCACAGTTTTGCCGTTTCTTTTGTGTTTTGAGTGCGCGCGGAGCTTGAGTGATGAGCTCAATACTTCCCTTTCAACGGGACCACTCGACTACAAACGTTTATTGCTTCAAAAACGCCCTACCAGACCGAGCGCGCACTTGCGAGCAGGCACTTATGCCTGCTTTTTTGTGGCACCAGACCGGAAATAGCCCCCTCCGCGTTGCGCACGAAAGGAGAAAACTACCCGGCATGGGATATATCGAAGGCCGCCGAAGAGAACGCCACGAGCCGCCCCCCTCTCCGGGAGAGAGCGCGCAGCTTTCGTCGCGTTTTCCTTGGTCGAGTTGAGAGGAAACGATTATGCGTGATTTCTCATCGCGCGTAGTTTCGTTAATTGTGAACGGATTTTCATAATTCTTGCGGGATGAGATTTCTGGGACAATAGACTTTATCCCAGAAAAACCAATACATTACTAGTAGTCGATGGCAAGTGTTGCAGGGTCCCTTTAAAATTGGAATACATTACGAATGCATATCGTTGTTCGGTACCCACCTTTTGGGTTCGGACCTCTTTGCGTCTATTACATATTTATGTCTTTTACTTATTTGTGTTGGGCGTTTTTAAACTACGCAAACCATACTGCTGTGTTTATGTTCCCTCCTGCATGAGCCCGACCAGGCCGTAAAGTACGGTAAATAAATTAAAAATCTACCCATACTCCCGCAGGAATGGCATTAGTAGCCAATTTTCAGAATTTATGCACATGTTTTTTTGCCTTTTTAAAGTCTCTCCTACGGACATCTTTGATCAGATCTCTCCGAACCCGAAGACAAGCTACGCTCCAAACAATGAGCATACGAGCGGCTGATAAATAAATTTCTGCCGCACGTACGAACACCAACTGCAGAAAAATCCAATGCGTGCATTACTCAAGATATTGGGTATCTTTCTAGTACACTTTCGGCACTACAAATTTTGTGTCAAAAGGGCAGTATCGGCCTAAGGCATTCAGAAACTTTTATCGGCCGGTAATATCGGTCGATTCTGGAAATTTCCTGCATACAAGTTTTCAGTGCATGACCCGTTGCTTGTAAGCCCATTTTGGAGAACAGTTTCGAAGACGGTAACGCATATTAGGCAGTTTTAGCATATCGTTCCCGTGTTTTGCGTTTACCGTTTACTGTGTTACCGGAAGCGCTGGTGACGGTGAAGCCTGTGCCTGTAAGTTACCGTTCGCGGGTAACTCTCGCGCTGCGCAGTCTACTCACGCAAACACGGTAAACAGTAACGCAACAAACGGGAACGAATATGCTAAAACTGCCTATTTTCAGAAATACAAATGGGTTGGAACGATGCGGGTTCAAGTGAGAAGGGCGCTTTCGGAGCGGGTTGTAACGGGAAGGGCGTTTTGGGAACGGGCTGAAACAGGAAGCGCCCAAGCGGGAAGGTCGTTTCGGGAACGGGCGCACACGGGACGGGTCAAGCGGGAAGGGCGTTTCGGGAATGGGTTCAAATGGGAAGGGGTCAAACGGGAAGGGGTTCTTTCGGGCTACACCCCCAACGATAAGCTGAAGAGAAAAGTCAAACAGTACATATTCCACTTCTATCGAGACATGCGAGGCAGCCTTGCCAAGCCGGGGCCTGAAAATCACGGTCAGATAATTGAGAGATCAAGGAAAGAGGTACTGCTTCTTGCATTCTGGTAGAGAGAGAAGCTCTCTGGACTTGGCGTTGCACCATTCAGCTCCTAACAATCTACATGTCTCTTTCTCCCAGTCTCTAACTACTTTGTACTCATTAAGTATTTTCTCTGTATCTTCCGTTGCCTACATTAGCAAGAAATCAGAACGTTCACTACGGCCACGTCGATACGGAATAAACACTTTTAACACTGCCACTGTCGCCTTCTCGCTCAAAGGGGCCAGCAACCCGTAGCCACAAAATTGCACGCCCAAATGAGCCCCAAGACTGGAGATGGCCTCTGTCTTTTCTGTGCCGCGGTGTGTAAAAACTGTCGCGACTAGTCTTCGTATCTTCACTCACTTCCAGTTCTTGGAAAGCATAAATGAAAGATGCAGCAAATTTGTTTCAAGAAGCCCCCGCAAAGTCAAACTAACGCTGTCGCGTCGTACATCTTACAACCTAAACGTAACTATGATCTACAACTTTTTTTTCTTAGCAGGCAGTATGCGTATTGGTCGTGTTAATGGGTGTGGCAATAGCGAAAATAACGCGTGAGTAAGATTGCGGGTGATTAGGCTGTTCGCAAGTCCGAGCATTAAGCCACACGCGGGTCCTCGAAACTGCGCATGCTTCCGCATACGTGCTAAATCTCCACGGTGCTGATAGTAGCTGCTTTTGGAAAAGGACCGAGAAAAGAACGAGAACAAAATTTCAAAAATGATCAGGTGGAGTTAAGTTATAAAATAGGCTTTTAAAGCTGTTGCGATGAGGGATTGTGTATGGGAAACCTCGCCACCAAAACACAGAAGGATCTGGAGTATCTTTCACATTTCAGCTTTCACAGCGCTGTCCACCAATCTCGCTGGTCACGCGGGTGGCTATTAGCAGACTGCACGGGATGGACGGGTACGCGTTAACGCATTGTTGTTAACAGGTTTGACCTCTGTACTTGTAAAATTCTGTTTGGGCACTCGCCCCTTCAGTCTTTTTTGGTAGTAATATCAAAAGCTATACTTGTGTTTAAGATGTTCAAGCCCCCCCCCCCTAACAGTTTCGCAAAGAGCTCAGAGGCCAAGGCACTGTCCTATTGAGTTGAAAAACGCAGGTTGTATACTGTTAACAGCCGCGTTGTTTTGAAGTCTGTGAAAGATAAAAACAAAAGCTCCCGGTGCCCGTTAAAAACATCAGGTGGCCTACTTTATTCCACAGCCTTTTAGTACTACCTACGTCATAGCACAGAACTACCTTCAGAACCTAAAACCACCTAAATCTGCACTTTTTTGAAGACGGTACAGCTGAAGGCACAATAAATATATTGCCTTGCAATCAAGCTGTTAAAGCTGATCGCTGCTTAAGCAAATCACCTCTAACTCGTCGGAACAAAGATAACGGCAGCCTCTGATTGTCCTGCAAGCTTCATTTGGTTAGCCATGCCGACTGGCCGGCAGCCGTGCAAGCCGAAAGAGCCGAAATGAATTTGCCGCGAAAGGAGCCGACACAAATTGGCAGAAGGTCGGGGCGGCGCTGAATTGCACACCCGCTACGGGGGTCCGCATCGATCACGCGTTGTTGGCGCCATCCATCTCCCTCTCCTCTGGGATGCAAAGGGCGATTGCCCGGAATCCACCGGGCCTACTATGAGAACTCGCGGCGCTCGGGGTTACAACCGCACGATCCTCGGCTCGGGGATGAGTCAACGGGAAATAAGCATGACTTGTAGTGAGGGGTGGTAAAAGGAGGGAGCAGGAGCGTGTTTGAAAGGCAGGAAAATAAGTCGGAACAAAGTGACACTGCGTGGAGCTAAACTAGCGGCGCCTTGTCCGCCAGCTGAAAAGGTAGCGGGGGATGCGAGGAAGGAAAGAACTGCAAAGGGATAACGTAGAAACGTAGGCGTGTGCAATTTCTATTGTAAAGAGGGCTGCAGTCCAGGCTCGCGCCTCTTAGCTGCTCGTCCACTCCGTCGCATTCGTTTTGTCGTGAGCCTTGCGTGCTCGCAGCCTGTATTGATTTATGAGCGTTACGTTTACCAATATAATAATCAATAGAAGACAGAAGCGCATTGACTCGTGGGAAATGGATGGTTGAACTTATGCAGTTGTTTGTATCTACACGCTGAAAGACAGTCGCTTACCAACCTGAAAACTGATGCGCGAAAATAGCATTGGGCGTTGGTTGGGAGGATCAACGCGCCGAAGCTGCACTTGGGCTATGAGGCGCGCCGTAGTAGTGGACTCAAACTTTTGTTTTGACCTTCTGTGGATCCTTGGCGTCTGCCTAAATCCAGACACACGGTGTTTTTGCTTTTCGCTTTCAGCAGAACGGCAGCAACTGCGGCCGGGATCGAGTATTATTGTGCGTTGACAAATAAACCTACTAAATACAAGAATTACTCAGAGTTTTGCTCGTGGTAAGTAATGCTAACCATCCATGATTGTTTCATAAAACTTGATGATCACTGTAGTTTTACGGCGCAAGGCCATGCATGGGCGAAGAGCGCGAAAAAATGACGAATTTCATGACAGTGGTACGAACATGAAGACCACGGAGATGATGACTACAACCGTTGAGTAACTATCAATGTGAAGTGACCACAAAATCAATCAAGATGGCTATTGTAAAGGGCAGGTTATAATTATATGTGGTATGAAATGAGATATAAAAATAGATTTCTCCTAAAGGGGCCATATAGACAAAATATAATTTTGTTTTCTTCAATTGAATTCGTGTTTTATTGCCCCCAGCGCATATCCAGCAGCAAGTGATGCCATTCACTCAGAAAGTAATCAATTTTATCTTCAAATATTGATTCTCCCGCCAAATCGTGTGTTTTTGTGACGTCTGTTACAATGTCACAGGAGCGGGTATTAAAAACAAACTTCAAGTGCGTCATCTGGCTCTTTAGGCTTGCATGCCGTCAGTCCCTCCAGCCGTGGACCTTTGTCCACCGTTGCTTTGCTTTTGACCTCCATTACGCCTGGCTTGTTTTTATTAAAGCAGGAAGTAGTAGTTTCGTGAAACATCGGTTATGCTCGACAAACAGTGTCACGTAAGACAGTGTCGCTTACTGTAATTGGGCAGTGTCGTGTAAGGCAACTCCTAAGCGGGGGACTGCTGGTCAGCTAAAGCAGGCATAGTGCGCCCAGTGCCAACAGCTGTGCGCATAGGTACTTCCAAGTTTACGTGTGTATTTTAGGAACTTTCAAGGTTTACCACAGGATTCTTACGGCTCTAAAATGAATATGCATTACAATAAAGCGCAAACAATTAGGCGCGTTACAATTAAGCGCTCATTCGACAACGTTATAAGTATTTGCTAATTTGCGTTTGCTTTTGCCTGCCTCAGCTAATCGTACAGCTGGGCACATATGTCATCATAGGCTCTGTTGCGGGAAATGAGCTAGTGGGTCACTTGGTGATACCCTTTTTTTCTAATTAACTATCTCCTTTGAGTGAATAGTGCGTTAAATGTGGAGAAAGTGCGATTCTAACGAGGCAGTCTTTCAAATGAACCAAACTTGTGTTTTGTCAGAATGGCCCCTTTAGGTATTTGAAAATGCGCTTGACAGGAAACATGGTATTGTCAGCTATGAAGTAAGACGGGGCAGTAAATAAAGTCTAGTTAGTTGGTACGCTTGCAATTGTTGCATATGGTTGCCTATGGGTAGAGTGAATGCGTTGTCTGTAAATTCCTGCAAGGCGACTGCGTCCTGTGTGAAGTTCTCTGCATTGTATGAGGATGGGGGTTACGCTAGGGCCTCTCCATACTTGCTCCACATGGGTCTTGAAGATCCAATGAGCCAGCGGAAGTGTGTTGCATCGGTATGGCCAATCCGTAACCTAGCAAAGGTGTGTCTATTGTGTGAGTAAGTAGTGCTTCATCCGAGACGTGGTTTTAATATGTGTGTTTTGTTGTTCGTCTGTTCACTCCCCAGTGTTTGCCATGTCCTACGAAGTTTTGTAATGTGCAGGTTGAGGTCAGTGTAGGGTACCATTGTTATGTCCACTGGCTTTTGAGGTGCGCAGGAGCAGCTATTTCATCTGAGATGTCGTTTCTGGTGATCCCAGACGGGCCAGGTACCCAGCATACAGGCAATTTAAGATTTGATTCATATGCAGCCCCAATAATACTGAAAACGAGATTGATGGTGTGGTTTTTAGATGACCTTGCTGATCCTAACAGCCAGACCACCCTCATAGAATCGGTGTTCACATGCGATTAAGAAATATAATGTTCCACATTATGACTAAAAAGTAAAATCCTATGAGCCTCAGGTGTGAAAATGCTGGTCTGTACATTCGTCGTTCCATAGGCATTAGAGTTCGATCCTTGTGCTACACTGGATACCGTAGAGGCAGCACTTTCTGCATCGCTATAAAATTTGGCACCAGGAGCTAGATCCTGCAGAGAAGAAACGTACTGAGAAGTAGCACTTCATGGCATTCAATTTTTATCAATTTTCACTAAGAACAAGTCACATGACGCAGGGCGGAGTTACCATGGTGCTACGAGATCAGTAATTGATGTCTTGAAAGTGTCAAAGGAGATGATAATTTCCCACGCCTTCTCTCCCACAAGGTGTGAGAAGTGTTTGATAAAAGTTACGACTGGTCTCCTTGGTTTATAGTATTACAAGAATTTTATCAGTGTGACAAAGGAGTACAAAGAGACCGAAGGGAGACTGCTGCTACCTGCCCTGTATTGATATTCTGGACTTGCTCTTCTCATATGGACAATCCCAGCATCCGCAGCGTGCTTAGTAACACGAACTGATCACGTGGTCCTGTTATTTTTATTTTTTATATTAACCACTTACCTTCTCTAATTTGTTTTCACATACACTTTTTTAAAGAGGATTGCGTTTTTTTCGTGAAATAACCCCTAATTATGAAGTAGCCGCCGTCCAAGCAAACCTTAATACAATTTCTGTCTGGTTTTATAATTCAAAATCGTTCCGCGCGCTTCATTTTGTCAAACTACTCCGTTATGGCAAGCGTAACTCCCATAAAATCAAATTAGAACCTACCCAATTTATCACTTCGCCGCCGAATTTCACACCTGTGCATCTTCCACAAGATTTATCATTCTATGCCTGCATTAAGTAACTCGCGTTTTTGCCGCCCATCCTACATTTTTATCCCACAGCGATCATCATTTCAAAGTTGGAATTCCAAGGCATACGGACAAATGTTCAAATCATTGGTGCCTACGACGAGCTCTGACTGGAACCCCCTTCCTGCTTCCATCGCATCAATCATCGACGCGACTAGCTTTAAGATGACCATACAGACGTACCCTTTTTGATGTTGCTCTATTTACTTCTATTCTTCGTAAAACGTTTTCCACGATTACTCTAGGTAATGCATTGACTTAAGAGTAAATAGATAAATAAACAAACAAACAAACCAACAAACAAACAAATGACTAAATAACTAAATAAATAAATAAAACATAAATAAATAAATCAGATTAACAATTAAAAATAGACAAATAAATAAATAAATAACAACATAAATAAATAAAACGCTAGCGTCGTGTTCGCTCCTCCACGGGTCAGATAAAAAATTCTCAAAGAATTAAGGTCTTACTTTTAAACCAAGCTTCCATCAAGGAGAAAATGACGGAATATATTTCTGTCCAAAAAATTCATGGAAGATGGAAAATGTAGTTCTATTCGCGCCAAGAATCCAGATTAGCAAAAGTACGCGCGTGCTTTGTATGGTTGCTTTTTGAGTGAGTGCGGAAGCGATCACCTTTAAGTTAAACCCAGGTAGCAGGAACACTCCGCACGTGTGGCTACAGTCCATCCTGAAAACAGAGATGAAGGCTTCGAGGGAAGAATGGGCAGTGTCGTCAAGTGTTAAGCAAATCGCTCTAGATTTCTATCCCGCACAGTCGAGTGCGACGGAAAATCTTCGGGGCCAGGATTAAGAGAGTTTCTTCACCTGTGCTTTGAGTTTCGCGGAGCTGTTTATATCGGATTACAAGTGTCCGAACAACTTCTTCAAGGCAGCCACCATGATCTGGAAGGTTTTGCGCGGGCAGATTACGCCCTTTCGGGTTTTCTAATCACTTCATTTTAAAAAAACGTCTTTGTTATTTTTTTCTCTTCCACATTCGAGGCTCGAGTGTGTAGAGTGTGATGCGTTAAAAAACAAGGGCTTGTTTTCTCAAAATTGTTTACTGCGATGTTTCTCTCGGGACATAAATAGTTAAAACTGCGGTGCTTCAAGCGCGAGAGACTTCCCCCCGAAAAATGGCGAAATCTTCATCTCGGGCTATCTAAGCTCCTCAAAGCGACGCAGTATTTCTTGAAAAGTTGCGCTGTAGCGAGGTGAAGTTCCTTAATCTGCTTTAATTGGGCTATAGCTTTACCTTTCTCAATCTGGCCTTAGTAACGTTCGTGTGCACTGACACTTTCCGTGCATGTCCTGTAAAAATTCCCTGAATAAATGCCGTTTGTGGCTCTTTGGTCTTTAATAAATCTATAATGCGTACGCTCTACGTCTAACATTTTACATTTTTCAAGCACACTCCACCATGCCCTATTCATAGTGAAAATGCTTTAAAGGCCTGTTCTTTGGAGACCACCACACATTCGTTCTGAAAATACGTTCCAAGAAACATAGCGGTATTCTGAAAACAGGTTTGGCATCATAAAGATTTCAACTATATTTCTTTTAACGTTAAACGTTCCAAAGATATGCCCAAGATGTTTCACAACCCCTCTTTATATTGTAAAGATTTTAATGAGATCTCGAAGTTCTCAACCATCATAAAAATTGAATGTCGTTAACACTTTACGATGTCCAAAAGGAATTTGAAAAGATCTCTGATGTCATAAAGATTTCAATGATGGGCTTATGTTCGGCGGTATATCTTCTAGGTACCCTGAAAACGTGAAAGATGTCGTTTAAATTAGCAAGACATGTCCTGTAATTTGTCTGACATCTCGCTAAAGTGGAACCAACATCAGTGATGAAGGACGACGCGTCGCAGAAGCCGTGCAGCCAGTTTAGCATGGGCACACATCATGAAACACCCCTAGCATTGAATATAGGAATATTCTACAATACACGATTTCAAATAAAAACGCTTATTGAAGTCCTGCAAGCATACGGCGGCCTTTCTGCTCTAAGAATTAGGCATGAAACAAGTTTTAGTCTCTAAGTTTTAGGCATACCTATGGTACCTTCTGTATCCCGTAATTGATCATAAGCACTTTAAGATATCATTAAAACACTTCATTACGCCGATCTTGAAATCTCTATTTGTCGCATATTCAGGATATTTAAACGGCATAGTTAAAGGCCTACACTTTTTGTTTTAGGAACGGAACATTAAAAGTACGGAGCTACTTTTTTGTTGTCTTTAATTGTTGCCTGCAACCTGGCTATGTCAATGTAGGGAAGGCTCTCATCACTACTTGCACTATAAAACTGGAAGCACGCAACACGCCTTTCAAGTTCAGTTGGGTGTAAGTGGACTATGACTTATTACTTTGGCAGTTTGATTATTGGACTTCAGGAGAGTGTATATTGGACTTTGATTTAACTCAGTTTGCATGAAGAAAGCTACGCTTTTTAGCCACCTGCGTCTTAAGAACGGGGCAGACCTAAGAAAAGCCAAGTTAAAGCTCGTGAAGAGCACAAGTTCCGCTGTTTCCTCGGTCTTAGCATCTCAACTGCGAAGTCGGCGGAATTTTTTCCGCCGGAGTCTCTGCCGCGTTTTTTACCTACGTGATAAATGTAAATGTGGCCCAACTATGCCTAGATGCTTTCCCTCAAACTGTTATTTTATGCTGATTATTACAAAATAGCCCCCTGCTTCGCCTCCTGCTTCCTCTCAGCGTATACTCTTTTGCCGTGGAGCACAGCAGCTGATGAGAATGCAATTATTGATGTCACCTTGTCAAGTTTAGATGCTTTGTTTTCTCATTAAGGTGCGCTGATGAGAAAAACGTTTGGGAAAATGGATGGAAACTTGGGCTGTGTCCTATGCACGTTGCTTTAGAGGGTACCAGGTGTGTAAGATGCCATTCGCCTTCAGAGCAAATTCAGGGCGCTGCCACTGGGCCCAGCCTGCCTCTCCCGGTGATTTCGAGAGCGCGTTGAAACGGTCATAATTGCCAGGGGACCGAAGAGCAACATTTTGCGGTTTCCATTAAGAAACCGGCAGTGGGAAATAAAAATACGACGCAGCGGTAGCGCCTGCTATAGCCTACGGCCCTGTCGGTGGTCGCTGCTATTTTTGTTCCATGAACGTCCCGCGCTCAAAAATACCAAAGATAAAAACGTTCTAACATAGGAGCATCAGAACGACTAACCGTTTTCTATCACCACGTTTTGCGCTTGTTCAAGCATATCGTAAACGTAGGACGAGGGTTTCATGAGGCGAACGCGTCGGCAAGGGCCGAGGAGATGAGTCCGTGCTCTGTAGTCTTGGCTTGTTTTTGCGACTCGTTAGTGCCTTGCGCAGTAGTCGTGTCTCCTATAAGAGACCGCGATTTCAGGGGCTGCAGGGAGCCCCTATTATGCACACGTAATACCGCATACGCGCGTAGCTGTGGCCGTTACTTCTTGCGTTTTTTTTTTCAAGACGTGTGGCATTTAAAAAGGCAAAAAAGCAAAATATCTATTGAAAATAAGGTTTGCTTTTTAACCCATCTTTCTGCGTGATTAAAAAAGCTGGTAATTGTTGCTTTTGCGAAGCATCAAACTTGAGGTGAGTTTTTTTTTCTGTTTTGTTAAACACATACTTTTTATATTTTAACAAAGAAATACTGTTCATGGCTGATGTTTAACGGTCAATGCCTGGTGCGGCCATCATCCTCAGAATGATCAGACACGAGCACAAAGGTAATTCTTGTTTTCCGACATGCATATACCGATAAAACTGTTCACAACCGGATATCGTTTCCATTGGGCACTTGTGACTTGACAATAGGGATTTTTCTTGAGTTAAGAAGTGAAAGATGATGTTTTCTTTGCTGTAAGGACTAAGTGTGCTGGTGCATTGTTGAGGTCCAGGACACATTTTCAATGCTGATAAAAAGGGTCCCCATGTTTCCTGTGGAGAGCATAGCCGAAATGAACACTGTATGGTGTATTTGAACTCAGCTTGCTCACATCTGACAATAGTGCGTCTGCGGAAGCTCTGTGTGGGTTCTATTTCAAATAAAAACCTTGCGTCACAGGTCCAGTACTGAACTAAGTGAGGAAGAGGAGCGGTTATTTTCACTTGCTTTAAACTCGTAGTAAGGTGCACGTGAATCCACGCTATCTTCAAAATAACCTTCAATTCGCTTAGACGAAGCCGCAAAAGTGACCACTTTTAAAATGTAATGTTAACTATGGTCGGCTTTATCGCACTTTCAAAGTGCCCATTTTAGGAATGCCTGACTGGATGAAAGCCGGTGGCAGAAGGTGACGCAGCAAAAGCAACATAGGCCGGCGGGTACAGCGCAAGACATTATTCAGAGATTTTGCAGGGGCAACTGCATAACAAAGAAAATGGAAGAGAAACCGACATTTGAGAAACGGGCACGAATGAGTATCGTGCTCGTGTTCGCACAATATTGACTGCAAAGTTGGCTACCTGTGAGAAGCTGTCGGCTTATGGAAACACCCGCCTCACGCGATCTGTGGCATTCAGGCTGCAGAAAACCGGGGACATAGTTGTACATTATCATCTTTAATATTAATGGATGGGGATAGCTGAAATAATGAGCAAAGCACCATTACTACAATTGAAATACAAGAGAAAGGTCGCATGATTGGCTGAGTGGTGCTGTTTTGCAATACCTAAAGCACCTCTTTAAAAAACTAAACTTTCCAAAAATGCATTTATTTTTTTACGGGGATGCTCAAAACAATTCCCACTTTTCCATCAAAACTTATAGTACCGGAATGTATTCCCCCAAATCTCTAAAGAACTTTATAAGCATCCCATTTTGACGGTTTTGCCTCTAAGAAGTAACACAATAGAATGCGCAAGAGTAGCAGAAAGTTCCACAAGGAGGCGCGAGCCCTGGAATGCGCGAAAATAGAATTGAATTTGCAAAATGTCATCTGTGCTTATCAACCACAACTGGTACGCTACATAACTGACTCACACAACAGATACACTGAAGTCGCCCTGGCTAGGCTGCGGATAGGCCACACACATGTGACGCACTCCCACCTGCTCACTGGAAATTCGGGACCAACGTGTTGCAGGTGTGGAAAGAGCCTATCCGTAGTCCACATACTAATCACGTGCAAGGCACTTGACATAACACGACACAAGCATTACTATGAATTATACAGACGACACATTCCTTTACACCCATCATTCTTTTTAGCCGACGAACCGATGTTTTCTAGTCAACGTGTTTTTAAGTTTTTAGCTGAGGTAAACTTTCTGCAGCTCTTATCATATCACGTGTAATCATCCTGGCCCTATACACCAGCCATCTCCATTGTCTTTTGTTTTGCATCAACTTTACTTTTAGTGACATGTTTTAGTATTTACGGTCTGATCAAAATTCAGTAACTTCTTTGGCGCTCTTTGCCCACAGTCGGCCTTGCGCCAATAAAACCCAACCATCATGATCATCATCATCTGTGCTTGTCATTGGAGGATAAAAAAGGGAGAAGAGCATGACAGATTGGCGGGTTAAAAGACAGCCATTTACGTGATAGGGGTGGCAGGAGAATATCGCCTTTCGACGATATTTGCAGCAAAATTAGAACACACATGCCCAATGTTTTTACTTGTTTTTTTTATTTCAGTAAATGCGTGAGGGCGCAGGATGGGGTAGACAGACTATTTTGTTAACCGATGTTCAGATTTCTGTTTTCGAATATTTTATTATTTCTGTTAGCTTTCAATAGCACAAATTCCAAGTTTGGCTATCGATGGTCAAACTGCATGACGCGTTTGGCTGCCTTATACATATATGTTTCTTTGCTTTTTTCTATAATCGTTTAGGGAAACTTACACCATTAAAACGATGATTGGAATTACTTTTCCGTATATTTTTTCTGGCACAGATACAAGGCGTTGTACTCGCATTGACGTACCCAGCAAAGAAAGCTGACGCATTAAAAATAGCTATTCTGCGATGGGAGTTGAGAGGGACTCATGACACCAGTACCTATCACACATTAAACGTTAGCACTGCCGTAAGGTTTGTTCACGCCTGCGTCCTCATTTTTTATCACCTCAACCGGGCAGTGTCCTCCATTTGACCCGCGCACGAAACACAGCCCCTATGGCGGCTGGCTGAAACGACTAACGCCCATTGCCCAAGCGCCTGAGCACATGGTTGTTTACGCTATGGCCATGAAGAGACGGGCGTCCTAGATAACGAGTGCGTGTTAACATACCCGGGTACGCCGGTGCACAGACAACTTTAGTTCGTTCCCGCAACTGCGCTCTCACAGAATTTATATTGTGACTCGGGCGCACCGACCGCGCACGCAATTATTATGTATGCAACCAACAGCACTTCCGAGTAAAATATTGTTGGTGAACCCTATACCAAAAAAATTGATTCCCACTTTTAAAGATATTTCCAACTTTAAGCGACGACCGAGTTCAGCACGAGCAGAAATCGGCAGCCGCAAATCTTCATTTTCTGCGCAATCACAAACCGTGAACTATGCCCTCGAAGAACACGCATTATTAGTTACTTTTCTGTCTATCCGAGTCTACTTCATTCTGTGTGCAGGAAGTTACGAATGAAGTTATTGGGAGGGTTACCTTCTTTGGTACGATAAAAATTTTATGTAGTCGGGTTTTGTGTGCATCGCGGTAGTTTTTTTTTTCATCATTTGAAGTGAAATTTTGTTTTACCTTTCCAGCCGCTCGTGTTGCCCTCCATCCCAGCCTGAAGCAGTGTCATCATTGCCGAATAGAAAGCAAGAAATATTTACGTATAGGCGCGATAGTTGCCCTACACCAATCACCTAATACAGTATTGTTGTAGTACAATTGCTTTATTGTTGTTCGCATTCTAATTAGGTTGTATGATTGGCTGTTCGAAGTGGCACGGATGCGAAGTTTTGATTGATTGTATACGGTTTAACACGCCTACGCGACGCAGGCGATGAGGCGCTCTGTGGTGTAGTGCTCTGGATTAACTTGGACCACCTGGGGATCATTAAGTGATGCGAAGTCAACGCCCGTGTCTACGCACCTCCTGAAAAATGAGATTGTCGTCCCGGTCCACAACCTAATACTGTTGCCGTGGAAAAGTTGAAACACACTTCCCTTCAAATTTAAACGCGCCATTCTTTCATCACCGACATAACCGGTATCTGTAAACAACAGTAATTTTATAGTGAGCGTTCAGTCTACTTCCCACATCGTGCTTTTTTTCTCTGCAGTACCATGACAATAATACTAGGCACGGTGAAAGTACCTATTTTAGTTCAACTTCTAACTTGTACACAAATGACGCTGGGCCAGTTTACAAAGAATGTGAAATTTATTTGACATTTACTTTGCATGTCTGGCTGCAACTGTAGGCTTAAAACGAATAAACCCGGAGGCATAGCATAATTAAAAATGTGGCTTCTATGTATGTGTTGAATGACTCGTGCCAAACTTCTAAAATATGTCCTTATAGGTGCTTATGTATATGCTTGTATTTCATGCTCTGTAGGATAATCAGGACCAAAGTTTCCACAGAAGTACCTTTGCTAGATTAACAGGCAAGAATATGTGGATTTGTGGAAATCCCAATTTGAATCAGACTGTTACCACAGCTTTGGCATGCTTTAGCAGTAAGGCATGTAGTGCATCTTATGCGGCTGATTTATTGAAATATCTTTTCGCTTAAGTCTAAATTTGTGTCAACCTTTTATTTGTTATGGATGTTTGATGCTCGTTTCTTAATAGGCAGAAAGCCGATGTCAACATGTGATTTAAATATGCCTGTTCATCGACTTTAGGCATTGCCAATACCGGGGTATATTTTTCAGTGACAACTTGGATATAGCGATTATCTAACTAATTGTGCTATGCATATACTTATGCATGCATATATAGAGAACATTTTTTATCTTTGTGGTACTTCAATTTAAGGAATCGTTAAAGTGACTTGTAAATAAGTAACCGTTATCTGTATAGACATATATAAAGTTTACTTGGTATGGGTTACTTTGGTACTTCATAAATATTAGACTACAAAATTCTGAAATGTGACCAACTGTTAATGGTTAACGCGCTTGGTTCTAAACCTAAACCTGGTAAACATGTTTCTAAACCTGGTAACGTACAATGAAACTACTTAATGGAGGTAATGTACAGCTTAGAGGTAACAATGGGGACAATTTCATCAATCTTTTATCCCAGTTTATTCTAAGGATTACTGGAGTGAAGGTAAAAGCAGTTTATAGGTTACTTAAGAGGCTTATCGGTTACAATCGGTTATATTAACCTTCTTATTAGCGATGATGAGCCCCGGCATTTTTTTACACATCATCTGTTTCCAACCCAAACTTCACAATATTTTCAGCCAATAGCCATTTATTCCGGCCTAAATTTCTAATTATTTAGGGTGAGCGAACGGCCCCAAGTCTAAATTGATCATTTGTATGCACTTCCACAGAAAAGCAAGCAACTAAAACTTCATTTTTTTTTAATTGCTTGGGAATCCCATCTTATAAACACTTCACAACTGCTGGTGCAATTCATTGTACTGACAGGGATACAAAGCAGTACTGAGAGTAAAAAAAGTTATTCAAGTTATACACTCCGCCTTCTCTTAATTTTAATTTCGAAAAAAGTGTTTGCACTGTTTCTGTGTTTTTTTTTTTTCATTTGTGGTAAGTCACACTCATTGTTTCGTTTATTTCCGTGGACGTTCGTACTTGCGTGTTTTTATTGCATTTGTATTCATGTTGACTTACAGATTCTTGTTTGTCGGCAGTAGTCACGCATGCTGCACCGAGTCTGTGACTGGAAGCGCGATACGGCCCTTTCTTGTACGACCATCAAGCAGGCATGTTGGACCAACACACCTCCGCCCTTGGGAGCGGACTCGGTAAATGTGTTTACGTAACCGTTTACGTGTCTTGTTTGGGTGCATGTTTTCGTGGGGATTTTCGAATGTAATATTTTAAGTGAGAGTATTAGAACCCGCCGCGGTGGCTCAGTGGCTAAGGCGTTACGCTGCTGAGCACGAGGTCGCGGGTTCGATTCCCGGGCGCGGCGGCCGCTTTTCTGATGCAGGCAAAAAGCAAAAACGCCCGTGTGTTCGAGAATCCGGCGCACGTTAGAGATCCCCAGGTGGTCAAAATTAATCCGGAGCCTTCCACTACGGCGCGCCTCATCGCCTGCGTTGCGTCGGCGCGCTAAACCCTAGAATCAATCGAGTGAGAGTATTAGAGAGGGATTTGCGTTACCTGACTGACTGTTTTGCTTTGTGCTTTCTGTTTTCCGCGCCGGCTAATGGAGTCACGCGCTTGCACCCGTTGGCCAGAGAAGAGCCGACGATGGGCAAAGCGATAGATTATAACAAATAACACCACTCGTCTGCTGTGTTTAGCGGTGTTATTAGTGGCGCGTCAGATTTGCGCTGTCCTCTTATGCGGAGAGTTATGTTTGCGCTGTTGGCTGTAAGCGCATTGGACGCACTCAACGAGTGACTGGCGAGTGTAATTCTCATGTAGCTCTGCTGAGATAATTTTGTTGCGTTAAGTACCTATACTATTGTGCCATTCTGTGCGTAATAATGTTTTGTTTCAGCCGTCACATAATGGTCCTTTTTCCGGCTGCAAATCTCAGAAATTGTGTCTACTTTACAACTTGTGGCACTCGATCCAATAAAACCCAAGTTGTTCACTAGTAGGAAGTAGTTTATTCAGTCCCATTGCCCTGCGGAAAAATATACTTCGGGCAAACGCGTGCGTGCCCTAATGATCGGCTGAGCAGCACCGGACAACTTTGGGCTCAGGCACGGGTAGCAATTTAGCTTTACACGTAAACAATTGGCATGATTGTACTCCCCAGTTTTACCTTGCCAATAATGTATGTCGGGGAAAATCGACGCGCGAGCGATAGATACTCGAGGAATTTTTATAGGCAAAAATAAGGAGACTTGTGTCAGCGATCCCTCGGTGATCTTAACGGATAAAGAAGTTCTGTTTTTATCTACATAATGGCGTTTCTTCACGTTGGCCAAAGTGTGCGCGTGCGCAGGAATCGCCTGTAAATGTCTTGTCTTTTCCAAAATAAATCGGTTGTTAGCCCTAAGGCTCCTTCTTCTAGTGTCCTGTGTCTGTTTTCGCTTGGTTCTTTTGCACAGTATGAACCAACTTGCCCAGCATTTTGCCCACTTGAAGGAGTAGTAGCTCTGCATACCTGCCAACTCTCCCAGTTGGTACAGGAGACTCCCGATTTTTTACCTATCCTCGCAGATGTACGGGAGCATCTCCCAAAAAAGTTCCCCAACCACGCCGCGAAAGAAAAAAATTTCAACCATCGTAATTGCTGCCATGGCGCAGTCTGCGGAAGTCTTATCCAAGGTATTTGAGTTCAGCGAACGTGTAGGCCTTTTTCTTGAAATCAGTGAATGTGTAGGGTATGTTTATCCAATGACAATGCCGAAGACGTATTTGCAGTTTTTTATACGGTCATCCACTCCAGAATTTCGCGTTTTTGCCGTCCATGAAAAGGCAAGCACATCGGATACTGTACGACCTGTGCATGCGATGTGAACGTGGCGCACGGCGGGAAGAGCGATACGAAAATGCATTTTGCAACGACCAAGCACCCCGCTGGCGAAAATAGGAGACTTTGGGCACTTCCTTTGTCAACAAAAATGAAGACAGTCGTAAGCGTTCCGAGAACCTCTAAGTCAGGTTCTAGCCTGTGACGTACTCTGATCAATCGTACTCTGACAAGTATCTAAAGAAAGCGAAGTCGGCCACAGTGAATTCGCTGCAGAAAAATCCTTGGGAAAACCAGCTGGGAAGTTCCCAGTGTACGCTGCTTCTCACAATTATAAATATTTTTCATTTTAGAATTTGCTTGGTTTTCAGCATTATTGTGGCGTTGAAAACAAGGCTTATGTCGTAGGATAGACACGCCACATACGTTGCAAAAAAACACTGACCTCGTCCCTGCGGCCGAACTCCCGGGTTTCACGGTACCCAGGTTTGCAGATATGCCTTTATCTCATAAACCACGTAAGTGAATACATTTACCCGCCACAGAGGCTCATTGGCTAAGGCGTCACGCTTCTGAGCACGAGGTCGCCGGTTCTATTGCGGCGGCCGCTTTTCTGATGGAGGCGAAAAGCGAAAACGCCGTGTGCACGATATTTCGGCGCAGGGAAAGATCCCCATGTGGTCAAAATAAATCCGGAGCCCTCCACTACTGCACGCCTCATCGCCTGCTTTGCGTCGGCGCGTTAAATCAATCAATCAATCAATCAATCAATCAATCAATCAATCAATCAATCAATCAATCAATCAATCAATCAATCAATCAATCAATCAATCAATCAATCAATCAATCAATCAATCAAATCAATCAATCAATCGGTATACATTTAGATCGTTCGAAAATGCTTTTACTTAGTGTGTCAAAATCGTCGCAGGGTTCGTGCTTCGTTCGCCATTTGGGTGTTCGAAGGTTTCGCTATCGATTGAACGCACGCACCTTCAGTAAAAGCTGCGACGCAATTTCGATGCAGTTTTCATGTTAGAAAATTTTGTGCATCTCACTGCGTTTTTAAGGAAAAGAGGGTAAATTTTCGGTATGGAACGACCATCGTGCCGCCTGTGAGCATTTTTTTTTTCGGGCGACCGCCGCACTGGGTGCCTGTTCACGCTTTTATTTCTACCTTCCTGAATACGCAGTATGAAAGCCGCCCACATGATCACGTCATCTAATTTTTCAAATTTGTGCCGCCATCCCGAAAAACGAAAGGTTCACTGAACTTAAAGAGTTTTTGTGCGCAACAGACTCTGCTCGCCCGTCTAGTCTATGCAGAAACGTTTGATGACCGCAGTGTAAACTGTCGCCAAAAGCAGCGATAGGGGAAGCCAAATTCCCCGCACCCTGAAAGATGGTCTTTACAGTATCAAGAGAAACTATACGTGAATGTGCTGCTCCAAGGGAGCGCTTCAAAGCAAAGAGCTCCGGATATGATTAGCTTCTTCCCCAAATGGGCATACCAGAGAGTTGCTAGGCCGGCTGTAACTTTCTTTCTTTCAGAAAATGAAAGAGGCACTGTTGTCAGCACACCGTCCAATCCTACATATTTGATACATCTCATAGGCAGAACTTGCAGCTGAAAGATCGTTCTCTTACGACACAATTCCAGGTCTAATGAACGGCACTGGAAAAATCAGAAAACCTGGCACATACGGAAAAAAACCCGAATTCTTGCTGCTGTATGCGGTTTATTTACAAATTGTTGATATTGAACATGTTAACATTTTAGAAAAAAAGATCTTTTTTTCAAGCATGCGCGTGGTGAGATGTATAATATCAGTGGTACAAAAAAACAGCGCCAATCCACCCTGTGGCTGTGGTTGGAAAGCAAAGCTGTAAATGGGACCCACAACGGTTACCCATGCGACGTCACTTAAATTCACTCACGTCGCTCTACAAATAGCAAAACCAGAGTGAAGTGAAATACTTACCCACAGCCTTTATTAATTCAAATAGATATTTTTTGTAAGGTGAAGTATTTCATGGAGCACGAACGGAGGTTGGTTGAGTTGTATTGGTGTAGCACATTGGTGGAAACTATTTTTTTTTTCTAAAATTAAAGCTCAAACCCGGTGTTCGATGATCTCACTTATCCGTCTCTGCCGTCGCGGAAGGAGGCGACGAGATCGGCGTCAGAGACGGCGGAGGAGGATAAGAAGGAAGATAAAAAGCTCCTTTTCAGATTTATGAACGTCCAAGAGAGCAGCCCAGGCGAGTGGTTCCTTCTTCACTGTAGCCCATATTCATTCCGCGCCGCCTGTGGTCAGTCCACCAGCTGAAGCTGGGTAGATGGAGAGGAGCTGAACAGCAGCATCTCCCATTGCTCTTGTTCGGTAGTTGACGGATAGAGAGGAGGGTATTCAGGGCTAAAGTCGCACACACCGATTATGTGGCAGTGTTCCCATTTTTGTGCAAAATTTTACACTCAGCGTCGTAGTGATTCGGGTGCATTAAGTGTAGACGCGTCGGGTGTGGGAAGAAGCCAGGTTGTATGAACCGTAGGAAAGTTTGTTGTTCTATGGAAAGGTCAGGGTAAGGCGAACGTAAGGTCTGTCTCAGAAGGCGATAATGCTGGGTTATGTCCCTGGACGAGACAAGCGGGTGACTTTCCTCGTGCAGCTCCATAGCACGGGGGGTAAAAGTGCAGGCTTGGTGGGCGTATTCGTTGCCCTACATGGAAGCGTGAGCGGGTGTACTGATGAGCGGAATGGAACCATTTGGGGAGTGGATTTTTACCACACGCATTGCAGGTCGGAACGAAAATCCAGACATCTAATTCCGGTAGGCTTTCTGGGAATCGTTCACTACCTTACGAACCCGTGGTTGAGTGAGAAACAACGCGATGGCTGCCTCTTCTGCTGCCGTCATGTCTTCGGTCTTGAGTGAGGCACAAGCAAGGAGGTGGGTTCTGGAGGCAGCCACGATGATGGCGTACTGCTGCTCTCGACGTCGGGAGGCATCTGTGTAGATAACTGCATGATCACCAACAAGAGTGGCGTTGAACACTTAAGCCCGTGCTTGTAGGTGGCCCTCGACGTGTGAGGGGTACATATTTCTAAGCAAAGGGAGCATTGTAACAGGAACTGGAAGAGGTCAACGAGGAGCCGGGCAGCAGCCAGAGGAGGAAGAAGTAGGCTTCCTTTACCGCTATCACGTGGTATTCTGCAAGAATGCAGGAGTTAAATCCGTAGGTGTGCTTGGTGAGTGCACCACTTGTCCTCGCCGTCTCCGCGTGGGCTCGTAGCTAAATCGGTAAGACAAGGGGCTCTGTCTTTGTTACTCTATAAGTTCCAGGTTCGATTCCTGGTGGTGCCAGTGAATTATTTTAGTTGTTCGCAGGAGTTTTCTGTTGACACCAACAGTCGCGAAAGAACCCTTGGGCGATAGAGGTAAAACTCTTTGCTTTAAAAAGTTGAATTTTAAGAGTTGAATTAAATTTCAGAGCCAGTGTTAGCCGATGATCCGGCTCAGGGAAAGGGAAAGAGCAGTGCCGGGTGAGGGTAGGTCGCTTGACGCCACCAGCAGTGCGAGCCGCCTTGAACAGTAAAGGTAGCGCTTGAGGCGAACAGGAGGCTCCTGGCGATGGCGAGGGAATCGAACGTGCTCCGTGAGGTACTGTTCAAGGAGCTTCTCAAGAGGTGATGGGTGCAGCCTGAGTGGAACAAAAAGGTCAACAGCAGATCAACACAAGCCTTCACATTATCAGAAAGTTCGAAGCACTTCAAGTTCAGCACCAGAATAATCAAAGCCTTCACAATCTTAGAAAGTTTGAAGCCCCACACGTAAATTTCAATGTCTGACTCGGCGAAGTGCAGCTTGCCAATGAACTTGACGAGAGATCGCATTGAAAAAATTGTGTAGCTCACACACTGAGGTGCACGTAATTTACCACCAAAAGAAATGCATTTTCGCAGCTTGAAAATTATTCCTGTATGATTGGATGCGTAATATCGAGTGCATGACGCGGATGAATTCACGCTGGTAACAAACATACAGCCTCTAAACATGCGATTGTCGGTTTGCTTAAAATGCAAAAAAACTGATTCTTTATTCCCACCACGCCCCTTAAAAACGGGAGTGTAATGACGTAAAAAGTCTCAACTAATAAGGTGAACTTCAAATGAAGTCAATCTGCAGTCTTCCCCAATGGGGCAGACGTTTTTCAGTCGTAAATAGCGTTAGTTTGTTCAGGCAAAACTACGTCTTTTCCGTACTGGTGCTTTGGCAAATAGTGCTTGAAGCATATAAGCATTTGTATATCTGTTGCCTACCTTATTCCCAATAGTTTGCCTCTGCCTTGAATAGGGACTGTCTCATAAAAAGTAAAAACCTGCCTCGAGAAAAGGCCCGCTCAAACGGCTCCGCTATCGTGATCACTGAAATATGGAAATCCGGAAAGCGCGCCGGCGCATATTCTTTGCTGCTTTTGCAATAGCGGCCCCAATGCACATGGGTCTCTCGTTCGAAAGCGGCCGCGTCCATTGCGCATAAATGTGCAAAAAACAACAAGGCAAGCTTTCGACACCAGCATCTCTTATTCGCTCTCACGAATGAAATGTACACGCGTTCGTATCGTTCGCCCTTTTTAGTGCCCCCGTTAATCGCCATTGAAGAATTTCGGGCGAATTGCGCACTCCCTAAGCTTCCATAAACTCAACATGTGCATAGATATGAATGCTGGCATCGACGGTAAAGGTTCATACGTGAGCCCATTTTCTGCAAGCCCGTAATGTGAAAAAAAAATGGCATCGGGGGGATATTAACACTCTGGACGAGAAAATGGACGCTTCGAAGCAACAAAAAATTTATTTGATATAGACGGGCTCGCAGAAAAAAAACTGGAGTAGGTCACCTAATATTCCAGTGCAAAAACCAGCCCGCTGCTTCAGGCTGAGCGAGAGAGAAAAGCTTGCGAAATTCAGGGAGAGCTTCTTTGGCTATCTCGAACCATGCTATGTGCGCTTTACTCCTAGGCCGTTTTCCCCTCCTCTCTCAGCATTCAATAGAGGCGGCCTGTAGTCGGGCAGTCTGAACCGCTGTTGGTTTTCAATTACGTTTCTCTCTCTCTCTCTCTCTCTCTTCTCTCTCTCTCTCTCCCTCTCTAGTCCTCTCTCCTCTCTCTCTCTCTCTCTCTCTCCACCATCTCTCTCTCTCTCCATCTCTCTCTCTCTCTCTCTCTTCCTGTCTCACTACTTTCGATTACCTTTCAACGCATGACAACCACGCCAGCGCAGCTTGTGATCCCGTTGTCCACTGACTCGTGACACGGCCGGAAATACTGTGCCTACAGACATATTTTGCACACTACATTTCAAAGGCAATAAAACTATTATGGTTTAAGTTCCTTTAACAGGAATCAATGATACGTCACAGCATCCGAACATCGATGTCCCCATGACTGAAAGAGCTTCGCACCTAAAGAATAAATCCGGGTCTTGTGAGGCCTTGTGCGCTCCTTATCTTCAGAGCCTGCGTCAACGATTAGCCAGATGATGTATTGCGTGAAATTCATGTAAAAATTCGTTTCCTGCACCTTCTTTGTGTCACCTTTTATTATTCGGGAAAAAAATGACCACACTAACACCTCACGGCTCTTTTGCAAACACCCGTTGTATTGCATATTTACAAGCATGCACTCAATCCCAGTTTTACACTAAAGATTCCTTATGTATGGGGTACCCGTCCTGAGAATTCAGAGGCAACACATTGTACAAGCCACCAAAAATGAGGCAGAATTTGCTCATTATTTGCAGCGCTCCGTCAAATGATAAAAGAATTTACCAAGCGGTGTACGTATTAAACTAAGAATCATAAAATCGAAGATCGCTATCAGATAACTGGCTGGTGAATGCTACCTAGCGTGATTACAAGAGAAGTCTATCAATGTCGACAACGTAATAATTATAAATATTTGTTACCCATTTGTTGCTGTCCGTTTAAATGAGAGCGGCGTAATTCCCACAAAAAATTTCTTATAAGCTCGATTTTTTTGTACACATTGCACTGACTTGTTAACATCAAAAAAAAGAGTTTACATAATTCCCCTATGATGCTTTTCCAAGCGAGATGTAAAGCATTATTCAGATGTATAATTCTTTATCTAATTTTTATTGTGATCTTCGTTATGGCGGAAAAATATTGTTACGGCTGAAACTCAACTTCTAACACTTTTCTTGAGTATAGTATCTCTGCTTTCATTTATTCTACTTATCCAGTTTTTATACGTTTTCCGCCCTTTTTAATCAAGAACTTGTGCAAGATGTAAAATAATCAAACAATCTTCGTGCAATATGTTTGCTTAAAAATACCGTTACAATGTGGTGCTCTTTGAAAGAAACCCTTAGTCTTAGTTCCCTTAGTACTGTCACATTAGTACCTAATAAGATCCCTTAGTACTGTTGTAGGGTGAGTGCAGACTCTGATCGTGTGGCCGTGCCTCGAGTCTCTAAGCAGCGTGCTCCCCAAGAACGAAGTCGTCAGTTGTAAACTTAAAGTACCCCTAGAAGTAAATAAGGTTTTCTTTCGCGCGGTCCTTCACATATCGCACTGAAAAGCTGACTTTGTATGTAATAAAAATTGTCGTCAAAATTTGAGACCCGTAAACCGCAATAAAAATCTCAATGCCAAAGCCTTTATATTCCGAACGTCGCTCTTTTGTTTTGACTGCGCGAATTTTCTTTTTTCGCGAAATAATTGTTTAAATCGACAACTCAGCGTAAAATGTAGGGGTCTACTTCCTCAACGAGAACTATTGTGCGCCACAATCTATTGCAAAGGCAGCGATTCATCTAATCTTTGCGGTGTTTTTTTTTTTGTTGTACCATTTTGCCCCATGACATCAAATGAAATAAATAAACCGGGCGTCGTGTTTCCCGCGTGGCTCATTGTGTGTGTCTTTATTTTGGGGATAACAGCACGAATGCCCAAAAAATGTAACTTTTATTTGATAGCGGTACGATACGTCAAACTAACCAGCAGATAGGCGGGCACGGCTTTCAGCCTGCTTGGTGTTATTGAATAAACTTCCCCGCCCTCAAAGCATTACTAAAATAAACTGACTGAATTGTTCCATTCCAGAAGCGCCTGTGAGGAAGTCTGTACGTGGCAACAATGAAACTAGCCCTGCTGCAAGTGCTGTATTCGGTGTACTGCGTCGGCTAAGAGTCTCTTCGCAGCACTTAAGACGGTGTCCATAGGAAAAGGTTTTGTGAAAGGCGATGGCAGCTGGCTCAATTTAGAAGACGTTAATGGCTAACTGGAAGGAGTTCACAACCCAAGAGTTATAAGAAGCGATTTCGCGGAGATTATGACTAGAATGAAGGGCAGAATAATTCGGGAAGGCACCACAGTACATATCTAATGGTGTTGCTACAGCATCAGATATGCTTAAAAGAGTACTGACATGAAATTTTACGGTCAATTTTTATTGCTTTTATCGATGCCAAATATTCTGGAAAACCCGACACAGTACTTTAAATACTTCAGCGCCCGAATATTAATTACATTGAACGGCCTGAAAATCGTTCGTTGCAATTTCCCACGCTTTCAGCCCGAATGGCGCATATGAAATAATCCCGGCATGACCTCACTACTTTGTCCGGGCATCAAAACACTGCGAAGGCCGGTGTGGGCGTTGTTTAGACCCCTAAGCCGCCGGAGCTGAACGGCTGAGGTGCCGTAGGTTTGCAGTAGCTTGTCCCAACGTAGGGCTTCTAGTTACGGATGCGTGCCGTTAGCCATACGTACAAAATAGACGAGGGTGATGGGTCAGGGTTCTCAGTGGTAGTTAGAGAGGAAGAACAAAAATGATGTTTACAAAAGAGGACCATGATGATAATGAGGGAACGCATTCGACAGTGGGATCATAATATTTTGGGATCAATATCATCCAAAAGATTGCTAAGGGATGCTAACTGTATGTTACCCTAGGAAACGCTGGTACCAATTTTATGTTCATGCCATTTCTAGAGCAAGTTGAAAAAATAAAAGCTACACTCTTAGTCAATTCCTGGTTATACGACCCGCATGCAGGCGGGCCGCCGCGTCATTTTAAAGCCGCTTATAAAGCGGCGGTTCAGGCGGCCTCGCGCGCAAGCGGCCCGCCAAACATGCGGCCCACCGAACACGCGGCCCGGCGTTTAAGCGGCCGTATTGAGGGCCGCCCACGGGGCCGCCTAACCAGCGGGCCACCTAAACACCGGGACGTGTGTTCGGTAGGCCACTGGCCGCAATTTTTTTACGCGGCCCGTTATGCTAATCTATTCCCGCTTACGAAGAGGCCCCCAAATCATACGGCCCCTCAAATAAGCGGCCTTGTTGCTTTCTACCAAAAAAAGAAGAAAAAACCAGCCAATCGGCCAGAATTGAGTTTATCCGGTTTTTTTTTTGCTCTCATTGCCAGGTCAACGTCAGCATCCCGTGACGAACGCTCTAACACATGTTACATCATGCGAGACACACAAAGTGCACATAGGCACATACACACAACCCCACGGAGACTCGAACCCGGGTCTACTACAACACACGAAGAGGCGGGTATCATAACCACTGCTCCACGACCCACGGGTTTGCTGGGGAGTGCAAACATGGGCTATAAGTATTCTGCATGCTGTTGCGCGTCAAGCAGGAGTCTTAAATAACACATTCCGCTGCGAGTGACTTTCTTTAGACCACCGTTTTCGAATCACTCTACCAAAGAGGCATAATACTACGGTTGGGAGTGCTTTAAGTACATTGTTACGAGCAGAAACCTTTTGTCATGCTGTGTGTGCCCATTTCAACAGTATGATGCACCATGCGGTGATTTATTCCATCGATGCAAACGGAATTGATAACAGTTCTTCTGCCTTGTAACCAAAAGTATTCTTGGCCATTCGCGGAAAGTGCCTCCTATGACAATGCATGCAAATAACTAGCACGTAAGGCACACTGTCGTGCTGAACATAAGAGCTGTCTGGTCACGAGTGGCAAGTATACTAAGCATGAAATGGTGTACTGAGTTTTTTCTGCTCGTCGTAGCTCTTCTGATGGTGCTGTTACATGCCTCAACCTTTATTTTTGTAAGAGGGGGCCGTAGAAATTACGTCTCTGGTAATGTAAAGAACAGATAATAAATTACTCATTCTATATAACATTGTGTCGCGACGCCTGCAGAATTTCCGCGTCGCCTGAAGAATTGGTGATCGCGAGCACACAAAGAATATCTTATTGTTTTCTCGCGTGGACCGGATAGGTGCTCGGCCGTGTAACTTGTAACCCCCTGCATTTCCAGAAAAATGCAGTTTTCGCGGAAGTTCCACCTTTAATCGTTATAATATCGTAAAGATCATTTGTCGAACCAAATTGTGAGAAACCGAAAAATAAAAAATATAAAAAAATGACAAACTGGTAAACAGTATAACACCCTGCATTTCCACAATAATACAGATTTTGCGGAAACTTGGAATTGTTATCATAGCGTAGATCGAGAGAATTGGCCGAACATAACTTTGAAAAACGAAAAACCAAGAAAAATATAAAAAATACGAAAAATGGTGAGCCGTGTAACGCCCTTCATTTACAAAAAATGCAGATTTGGCGCCAGTAACACCTGTGATCGTTATAATGGTGTAAATGGAGATAATTTGACGGACAGGACTTAGAAAATTGAAGAAATTTGGCTCTAAAAGACTCACACTCAAGAGAAGCGCCATAAGAATGCTGAGCATTAGTAGACAATTCTCTTAATTTTTGCAATTTTTTTAAGTGGCCTCATTTAACTCGCGCTCCAGGTAATAACGAGTTATATTATTGTACGCAGAAGCGCAAGGTCGCGGTTGAGCATTTTCAACATTTTCAAGGTCGTTCACCAAAACCATAGCACTTGGTAATGAATGCACACTTGTGCATCTGAAGTTTAGACCGTATAAAACATTGCCACCAATAAATGTTACAATGGCTGCAATTGCACTAACACATTTGTGACTTGTGCACTTCTGGAACACCTTCATGACCTCAGTTATCATGCAATGAGGTTTTACCTTTATAATCTCAGTGTTTTGCCACCTGATCTATCAGGCCTCAATGCACATACCACGAATTAAAAAAAAACTTCCTATAATTATAATGCCATGTTACAAGCAAAGCTGTAAAGCAAATATCTGTATACATTAAACCTATCCGGATCTTGAAGTGATAGTCTACTCATACAAGCTTGGGACATGAGCAGAGAGCTGAGTTGGGTATGTAAATTTTAAGTATTTTGTCATTTTCGAATTCATGAGCATGCACAAGTGTGAGATTTTCTTTTTATTTGATATCAAAAATACAAATACGAACACGAAATACTTATACTGAAATAACAAATACAAATATTAGCAGATTGCCCTTATGGAACACACAAATGAAAATATTCTTTTGTGGAAGAGCAAATAAGGACCTGTCAAGATAAAATTATTCTTTCATTTATGGCAATTTTCAGCAGCTTGCTGAAACAGGGAGGAAACTCATCTTTTTTGCAGGCTGCTGACTGTATAAAGCCCAATGTTTGGCCTAAAGCTGACGGGTATACCTCATGTCCTAATGTAATATATTACCAAACAAAGAAAAAGTACTTTCTCCGGGCTTCAATTATGGTCCAGGTGAGGTGAGGTGACTGTGAGAGGGAAAGAGGTTCCCAGCCTGCACCACATATGTATCGCAGGGAGAGAAAGGGAAGAGGAGGGGGTAGAAATACACCACTTCCGATGATGTAGAAGGCCTTTGTAGAATCCCCCCCCCCCAGCAATCTTTGTCCCGGGAGCTGCTGCTTCGGGGATTTCGTCGCACTGTAATGGAAACAGCGTTGTAAACATCTCAAAAACCTCGAGTTACGGGTAGCATTCTGTTGTGTTGGCACTGCGTGAAGAAAAGAAAAGGTAGTTGAAAAAGTGACCAGGTACAAAATTGTGGCGTTATTTATCGGCGGTAAAACAGTATAGCCTGAAGGAGCGCAGCAGAAGTATCACCAACACCTTAGCAGATATGTGAAAATATCATAAATCAGGCAAGTGCATCGCTGTAGTTTAGGCAATTATTTCTTTCTTTCTGCTTTATATTCAAAAGCTCTCCAAAAGGACGTTTTCTTCATATACATAGGAAGGCCGAGCGCTTTTTCAGTGCGAAGGCGTGCGAGAAAAATTTGGCATAATTTTATTTGACGCTGGCACGTCAATGGACGTCGTAAAAAAACCCTTTTTCGCTGTTACACGCGGAAGGGTAATGTGCCCTAGTTTCTTTTTATGAAACAATTTCCACCAATAGTATGGTGCAAAACATTTTATGAAAGATCGAATAAAACTGCTAGCAATATCTTTTGCTAAAGCATAGGTAAACTGCGCGCACCGACCAACAGCCAACGCATCTGTAACCATGGCCTCCTGTTAAACGCATTTACAGGAGGCTGAGTAACAACATTAGAAGCCACCGCTTTGAGCAACCTCCACGCCGGCGCCGCGCCGCGTTTGCGCTGCCATTGCATCATGTTTCTGCAAACCGCGAGTTGACACTCCAGACAGACGACCAGCTGTGCCGAACACAACAAGATGGAGGCTGGTGTTACTCATGAATGTTGCTTATGTGAAAACTTTACCACTTAAACGCACCGTAAGAAAGTTTCCAAATCGCCACAGGATCCAGACCACTCAACGGGCAAGAAAATTTACTAGCCGAAACGACGACGCAAAAATCTGGTTAAGAAAAAACGTTATAACTAACTTTTTGCTACTCTTACCGAAAATGGCAAGCAGTGGCCATAGAATATTGAAAAATACAAAATTCAAACTGGGTTTTATGTGGTTTGACCTTGAAAATGGACGTGTGTAAAATGCAAATTCTTTATGGCACCGCGGTATACTCATTACGGCAACGGAAGTACCCCCCATGTGCAAGCGTTTTCGTTTTCCTCCTGGATCCCAAAACGGCCGCCGCACTGGGAACCCGAATCATTTCTATAAGAACGTCAAATTACCGTACGATCACGGGTATCGGAGAACGGTTTTGGCGCGGGCTTCTTTACGACGACGCAAAAGGCATAATTTTGTGGTCCTTGCTATATTGTCTGCAAACACAAATTCTTACAGTCTGCGCTCCCCCCCCCCCCTCGAAAAAAAAAAGAAATCCAGGGACTTACCTATCCGCTCGTGTTCAACCGGGCTATGCCCGTAATACACACACCAGCCGGCTTGACATGGCGCCGCTGCTTGGCTTGCGTTCCCGGTGGCCGGTTGTAACAGGGTTGGTGTAACAGAGGAAGCAACTGCATTCGCAGTGCTTCTCCTGTTACACTGATTTCGATGCACACATTTGATGTCAGCGGGAAGCGAACGTGGTCAAGTGTGAACGCGCGGAACTGAGTATGAACTATACAGAGCACGAGTCAAAGGCGCGGGACCCCAACTTGCTCCGCGCTGAAATTACTCCATACTGCGCACGCGCGCTAAAGACAAATCACCGGACCACAACTCGCCACGCACGATCTTTTTTCCACTCCTACTGCGCATGTGCGCGCAAGTTTTTTTTTATGTTTTTCGGCTGTCGCCGTGTCGTCGGGCGCGTGTCGTCGGCCGCCGCAAAGGAAGGTTGCGGGCCATTGTTTGAGGGGGAATACGCGCATGCGCCGCAAGCCAACAATATCGCTCGGAGCGTCACGATGCCTCCCTCTTTTTATTTATTTCCTGGCGTCAGGCTGTCCGCTAGTATATAGCCGTGACACGGGTCGTTGGCGCAGCATTAATAAGCATGCTGTAACCACCTGAGGTTTTGTCACGGAAAAGAAGTCTGTCAGGGCCTCTTATATCACGGTATTGAGGCTGCCAACCGCATATAAATAGAACGCTATCCGGGACGCGACTAAGAGTGTACTGCCAAATATCATATAATTTTAATTAAAAGATGATCATAAGATTAAGAATTTTTTTAAAATAACGTGAGTACGCCTTGCAGGATTGTGGTTCACAGCACATCTGTTACATTCTTTACCTCTATATTTTCCAGTGAATGATGGTGGTGCTACCACTCTGTACCATGAATTGCCTTATGTGTCTTTTGCTTTTATCAGATTAGATGGATTGTTTAGTTTACTTTTTTTAGCCTATGGTTATGCGGATATCGCTGTAATGGTTATGATTTTGTTCCCGTTTTATAAAAGCCATCTAACACTGAACTCCTCTCTTATTCAGAACGAGTAAGCCGGAGCTCACCACGGTGTGATTGTTAACATTGAGTACAGCTTGGCTTCCTAAGTGCATGTTTGCGATGTACATTTTTTAAGTTTTTCACCGCATTAGTTTTCACCGGCGGCATACCTAACTAAAAATGAACATGGATGTCAAAGCAAATCTTTGTTTTACCAAATTTTTTAAAGGCTATTGGGAAATGAATAGTTGAATATGTAGAGGATGAATTTTCTCGTTTAAACAAGTTTCTCTAGATTTTTTCTGCTTATAAAGTCCGCCTGCGCGGAGATTGAATAAATTAATCATCCGCATGTATATCCCTTTGAACAAATTACAAGTGGTAACCACAGACTATCTATTTCGATCTTTTATCTAAGCTTAGCGATCATTGGCTGTCACAAACTAGGGTCTTTATTTCTACCGAGAAGTCGTAGCAGTATTAAAAGACTCCTCCATTAATTTTACAATCACGGTTAGTATAATAATGTTCTGAGTGCGGAAACACACAAGTCGGAGTAATATTTTGCTTAAAACTGCGCAAATCGTAAAAACATTGAATCCCTATTTCTGGTATATTTCTTACGCTCTGACAATTGTTTCATAGCTCTGCTAGCTGGGTGTAAAGCCACTAGGATGGCACGAATATCAGATTTCTCGTCTAATTTTTTCTCTCTGTTAGCTGACTTTGTTGGCCATTAAGAAGTTTATTCCAGGGGTGCACGATCCATTTTTTAGCATTTCAAGTTGATGGATTTCTAATAGGCATTTCAACATTTCAATAACATTTTGAAACACATGAGTCCACTGAGATTGTTCTAGTCCCGTTCTTGAAATCTGCTAAGAAAGTCTTTATGTATAAACATTATAAAGTTTACATTTTATGATATCTGCCTCTAATAAATGCATACCAAACTCACTACACCTTTATGTTCTGGTATTATAAAATATTTCACGAAATTTTGTTTAACAATTAATTGATCCTGGTACGTTGCTTTTTTATTTAAGCCAGCCAAATTAAGGCAATTGATTTAGGCCAGCCTCAGTGGTTGGCATTTATTCATTTCAATAATTTAAATGTCCCAGACCCTATCACCAAGTGCATACCTCATAACTTTGGCCACGTTCTGTACTGTCTTTCTGCCAAGATTCTTTCGATTTTTTTACATTGTAATTGTGCGGGCTGAATAAGTTTTTCCTCCACAAATACAATTTACCAAGCCTATTTTGCTCAAAACGTTATTAGCTCGTAATTAGTCGCTTTTTCTTTAATTATGGCATCATCTAATTGTTTCTAATGTGTTATATTTAACCCTTAAGTCAGAAATAAACAGTCTCAGAGTGCTACTCCTTTTTTTGCAGAATTGATTTATTGCAGGCAACCTGTTTTTTTTTTTTTGTTTTGTTTTCAAATAGCTTTTCTTTTTTTAGCGATCAACATGAGTCAGGATAAACTCGATGAGCACGCCCGGACAGGAAAAACGTGGGTGGAGCGAGAGGGCCGCTGCCGTTCCCGTCCGTCTGATAGACTGTTACTAGACTCCGCCTGATATATGCGCCAATAGTTATCAAGGCGTCATCGGAGGAGGGAGTTTGTAAAATAGCGAAAGCTACATACGGTCGTAAAAACGGTGCCTCGTCAAATCCATAGCGTCTCAGCTAGACATGCAGTCATCTGAATACTTCACAGGCATGTTTGAAGTCCTATGTGGAGTGTCCACTAGAAATATTCATTTCAGCGTGAAGTGTACTTATGCTCGGTTTCGAGCCGTGTATAGGTAAATAAATATGGCCATACATTTCTCCATAGACGTATTATTCGTACTCCGATAGAAACATCCGCAACAAATTTAGACGACATCAGGAATAATTTCAATGAAACGAAGCATAACAAAGCCACAATTTAAAAAAAAAAATTGCGTGAGGTTAGTAAGTTCATAAAGCGCAAAGTGAGTTTGCAGAAGGGTATAATAGGACTGTAAACATTTTTTTGTTGCTGAAGAATTCGTATGTTTGTATTCATATTGTTTTAATTATGGTATTAATATTTGGCACTCCATCAGCAAGATATTTAATATTTTTCCTAGATGCGTCGTTTATATGTTGTGTAGCAGCGCTTCTTGCCGCTATGCGTTGTGGTGGCCAGTTTTCTTATTAAACGTTTTGTAATGATAACCCGCTCATTCTTTATAGACCATACAATGTGAGGTTTGGTAATGGCGCCGCGTTTTCTTAGAAGCCATATTCAATGATTGGTAAAAAAATTTGATCATTCTGAATCTGATTTTAAAGGGACACTGAAGTGAATTTTTCAAGCTCCCGTTTTTGCTTCCACTGCGTAGACTGGCTCAAATTAACACACTTTTCATAATTTATCCGGTTGACAAGTCGGTAATTATTTTATAATGCTCGAAAGAAGAAAAGATACCATACGCGGTCTGCGGCGGCCGCAACAACTAAACGGTGTGACGACGGGAGGAGGTGCACTGTGATTGCACGATGCGCACGATTAGCATTCAAAGAAGTTTCGATTTCAGTTCTGTAAAACAATATGGTTGACATCCGACGTTATCTGATGGACATTCTCAATATCTCAGTAATCGTCATACCGCGCTTCTGCCATGTTGTAGGCTGTAAAATGCCTAAGATAAGCCTCCCAGGACGGCTTGGAATCGTAGCAATCACTAGCCGCGGCCTACACAGTGTATGAAAGCCCTCGTCGTCACTGAAGACGCTCAAATGCCATGCGCTTTTCCTCCATACTTGGAGCTTGCCTCACTCATGCCTGTATCGTAAATAGCGCACCAGGCCAAGGGTCTCCTGATTCTGGCCTGTGCCCACTGCCCGCAAGCAGTCGGTGCTTATGGCAACAGCACACGAACGAGAACCATGGCTAGCGCACCAGTGTCAGTTTGCGCGCGTTCTGCGAACTCGCTCGTGGAGCAGTGAACGTAACGGCCCACAAAAGATGAACTCAGTATAGACACCATCGGCCGAAAGTGGAGAAAAATCAGCTTACAAAAAAAAGTACCCTCGGGGATTCAAACTTGTGACTTGTAAATAACATACCTAGCGCTTGAGACCACTTGGCCACGGGCCAGCGCTATCGACGGCGGAAATGTAAGGTATATAATGTATAACCAGTTGTTTTAGCGACTTAGTAGCTTAGGTGACTATTTGTTGTACAGTGCTCGTGCAGTAAGCGTCTCCCAAATTTCCACAATATCTCACGTTTAGCAATGGCATTTCTTAGACGGAAGAGCGTTTGCAGATATGTGGTCGTGCTGCTGACCGCTGTGCTTTTTCCCCCAGCGCAAGAACGTGCTTCCAGCTCCCTAGTTTTACGTTGTACGGTAAAAGTTTCAGTTGATAAATTTATTTCCCTAGTGCCTCTATTGGCTTCGCCGACTTCTCCCGCCTTCAAGTGGCCTTAGATTTTCTTACTAGCATAACAGTCAGCGAAGCGTGGCATCTGGGCTTGTGCAGCACTTGTGTGGAGCGACCTGGACTTGGAGCTTGATACAGTCTACAAACTAACAAACTAAAGAAACGCACATTCTTCCATTCACAAACGTGTCGTCGCTTAGTTTCAACTGAGAGAACAAATTGCGGCGACCGCTGGCCCGAATGACTCTGTCGGAAGGTTGGCGAGCCGTGCAGTAGAGCAGTCAAGCCAAGTCATCTCCTCCTGACGTCACACGAAAACGCCACAGAAAATGGGCGAGCATTCGGAGAGGACGACAGCATTTTCTAATTTATTTTTCTAATAAATAAATTCCCATAAACGCACTGAGAGTGGTCGAAACATCGCCTGTGGACTCCGGACTACAATTTGCGCTAGTAATCTCGGAATGTTTACAAATCACCTCAGCGTCCCTTTAAAGGTGACATCAAGACAACCATGCATTTAAAGGGATGCGAAAAATATCCTAATTTTATACCTTTGGCCATGAAATTTGTATGATACAAATATACGAAGGAACGCAAACCTATGCAGGGCTTTGTGGAATTACGAGTACTTCAAACGTGAATACTGCAGCGACTTTTATTTAGCGGTAGCCAGTAGTATACGGGGTTGCCTCATTTCCTGTGGACGTCATTTTCTAAAGGCCCAACCACATGCACGCGTAAAACCGGCGTACTCGCGCAAGGACGTAAACCGGCGTAAGCGCGTAAGGAACCGGCGTACTCCGGCGTACGCCGAATGCATTGGTACGCGCTTGTTACGCCCAAGTCAGAGCGCGCAGATATCGACGCAAACTTTCGGGCGTACGGTGTTGACGTACACCTCTGGCGGTGATGTTATCGGCAGTCAGGTCGCATAACAAGACAGTGAATTGATAAATAAGCTAACTTCACTATTTATTATGCGATAAAACGAAGTAATTTGTAAAATACGGTGACCAAACAACCGGACAAAACACGCGAAGCAACGAGCAACTATGGGAGCAAGGCAGTTTTACGCCAAATGTAGCGGAAGGGATTCGTTAGTTTTGTGCCTGCCAAGTATGCATACTAATCCTTAACGTTTTTTAATGTCCCGAGAACTGTTTTAGTTGTTTCTGTATTAAATATACGTATATTTGTGAGAATAGGCATTATTTAAGTTAAAATGTAGTTGAACTGGTCGCCACAAAGCTGAGTCCGAAGTAGTCGAGCCACACTGCGCGGCGCATTGGTTTACGCGCGCGTTGCGGCGATATTGGCGATATGTGGTTACTCGCCCTCTCCGGCGTCGTCGGCCGGCGTAAAGGCAGCGGCGTATGCCGCCGCAGGCGTACGTCGTTGCGCGAGTACGTCGATTTTACGCGTGCATGTGGTTGGGCCTTAACGGTGCAAAAGATTTTTATGTTCGCATTCTCAGGAATCAGCGTCAGTGGTCACTGAGAGGCGATGAAAATCGGTCAGCACAAAAGTTTCCATAAGTAAAGGCCCACATGAAGATGAACAACCAGGTACCTTTTTCTATTTCGAACAAACCTTTTGCTTTTTCACCTCTTTTGTGCTTTTGGAGACCGCACAGGAAGGTCTTTTTACTTAACACTAGTATATACAGCTAGCATACCCTACTGCGGTTTCTCAAAAAAAAAAAGTTCGTGGCGGAAACCCGCGTCACAAAGGTAGTCGAGGGAAAGGAATCACCTAGCTCCCTTTTATTCTGCTGAAACCAGAAAAGGGCCGTCGATAGGCTGAGGCTGCGAGGCTGAGAGTCAATAAGCCAATTTGGGGGGCGATGCGGTACAGTGGAGAGTGGCGCTAAAAATCCCAGACTTGTGACGCTGGAGCTCGTTCATACGATGGTGGGTGGTACAGTGCAAACAAACTAGCTCCCCAGATCAACGCGTAGCGATTTTGACAGCGCTTGTACACAAACGAGTAATAGTTGATTAAAGTCAAAACTGAAATTAAGACTACTGCGGGCGATGGCAGAGAGGTTATTTTGCAACGTAAATTTGCACTTTAAAAAAGCAGCACTGGGTATAACTGCTATTTATACTTGTTTCCACGCACCTACAGGATTTTGGTTCTCTTTTGAGAATATTCCTTAGGCAAGGTGCGCTAGTATACATTCCCAATACATCCTGTGTGAGGCCCCACAATTACAGTGCAAGACTATGTACGGGGAATCCATACCCGTTATGAAACTTTTGGTCCCTTTTGAATGCGTAAGCAACGGATGCTGCAGCGAGGAGGGTATTTGTATTAGCGGCAGATCATTCCACTGATATCACTGTCACGTGAACGGATATTAAGGTTGTTTAGACCAGCTCAGAAAAATGGACGAATGAAAGCCGTTGACATGTTTAACAACATATACATTTAATGCACACTGAAAACAACCCTAGCATGAACTATATAATAAATCAATGGCACAAACTCGATAACAGTCAAACCTTAACCTAATATCCCAAAAGTGCAATTCAAACCAAAACCCCAAAGCCTCTACAACAAAGTTTTAAGCGATTAGTCCAAAGGCACTTAATACATCAAGTTCTAGTTAACTCCTCTCATACCACAACTCCCTAGTTGTGTCATTTACGACTGCGTCCCTACTGGACTGGCCTACCCCCGTCGTCGGCGCTGACGTGTCGCACCCTTGTGTGGCCGCGACCCAGCCTTAGCCGTCGTCGCCTCGCTTTGGTGATGGCGTTCGACGCGCGGCCACTCCTTGGACGGCATGGGCTCCACGTGTCCTCACTTCTTTCCTCTGTGGCTACCCCCTTCCCGCTAGAGGTCCTTGATGCCAGCGTTCGATGCGTGCGGTCATCCCTTGGGCGGCGTGCTTCCTCGGTTGCTACCCCCTGGTAGCCGCTGCCGCTGGAGGTCCCAGGTAGTCTCGGCACGAACGTAGCCTTTCGGGGCCGTCGAGACGAAGGTCGATGGAGCTTGAACGTTGGCCGCTGGTGCCCGACCGATGCCGCTGGGGCCACGACGACAGATGTTCGTGGTGCACCTAGGATGACCGTCCCGATGCGAAGTCGGCCCGCTCCCGTCCAGGCTCGGATGGCATGGTCGATGGCCTGGCCGCGTCCCCTTTGGCTCGTTCTTTTGAAGCGGACGTGCTCCTACCGCTTCCTGGTTTCTGGCCTCCCGGTTTCTCGCCTCTCTCTTCTCTTTGTGCGCCCCGCTTTTATCCCGTCTGGGCTTTCCCGTGGAGCCCTCTGATAGGGTCCTTGACTTTCCCATGTCCATATATTGCCATCACGCCACTGGTCTCCTGCGCGGCGTTCTCTAATTGCATGGCCAGTGCGCTGCCATATTTGCCCATGATACCCCAGCGTTTCGGCGCTGGCGTTCGCTCATTGGTGCGCTCAATTTTTTGGGGGTTTTAGTGCTTATCCTCTCCGAAGTGCCCTGACACAGGACAATTGCTCCCCCCCCCTCTAAGAGTTTTTTCTCAAAAACTGCTTTGTCTTGGCAGCCGCTGTCCTTTTGTTCCACACCCCTTGCTCTCTTCTTCTGAGCCCACTGTTCACCACCACTGCTCCCTTCTTTTGTCGTACTTTCACTTCTCACTTCAACTCACCACTTTTTTCACCCTTGTCTGCAGTTCACTCGTGTCTACAGAACACACACACGTTGTTCACACCCCGTTCCCGTTATATCACCAATACATAACTTTCGCAACCCCCGAGATACAAATACTCTTCTCCAACACATCACTGCAATCAGGCACTTCAATATTCTTTTATTAGAAAACACTCTTTCCCAGTCCACACACAACATAGGTTTTTCCTCCTCGTCCTCAATCCGCACTTTGCCACAACTTCTTTTATGTCTACTGTTCATACGCTTACACCAACCTACTCATACAGTCTGCACCCAAACACATCACCAAAATCAAATACTTCAATTTTTAATATTCGACACCACTTTTAAAGACGATAGTCTTTCTTGGGCTACTTAAACCCAGAAATTATGGTCTGTCTGTATGTCTCTCTGTCTGTCTGTCTGTCTGTCTGTCTGTCTGTCTTTCACACATAAAGAGAATTTATTAAAAACTAGTTACAGCTAGAGCCCGCTGTAGTTAGCTTTGCACGGGTCGACAGGGCACAGGATGTACGCGTGAGGAGAGAATTTATTATAAAACCACATCCACAGAGGAAAAGAAGTGAACATCACACAAGTTCACAAAAGAACTCTGTGACTCGATTTAGCCTGCCGGCCAAAGGTAAACGTCTGAACCCGGTTTATATGTTCATACTAGTCAAATTTGTTGAACAAGAACAAGACATTACGCAAATATGAGCCAGAAAATCTGCACATAACGTATATTTGCAGTGTTCCTTTATTAATGAATTCATGGATGCTTCGTTTTTTGATAGCAAATGATATTGTACATCTACACCAGAAAACCGCTGCCTGGAGTTGCCCGCGCCACTTCCACGCGGCATATAAAAAGTCACGCGACAACAGCACTGAAAGGTGATGATGACGACGTCCTCAAACATTTTGGCACGCACGCACGCACAAGGGGGATTGCCCAGTGATAAATCGGTTGTTCCACTAGCTAGGTTCCATGTTCTGCTTGGAACGCACGTGGAGCACGGCCACGCGGTTCTATGAACCTTGAAGTCGGCCGCTTCGATTCACGCGCGTCACCGCCGTACTGCTGCGCTGGCATCGACGAACCCGGCCTGTAGCACTGGAATGAGGTTAATTCAAATCGCCTTGTGCAAACCCTTGGTGTGTTTACCTTGGGATGAGCGCGACGGTACAGGAACAGCACGGTAGGTGAGCGGAAAAGCAAATAAGGGCATTTCCTTTGCAAATGTATACAAAGACTATCGCCTTTTGACGACGTTTGCAACGAAAGGAGCAAATACGCGGCCAATTTTTTCTCATCCGAACTTCATCACTTATTCTTACCTCCACCCTTGCCTCTTCACCTTAGTACACTATGTATTCTGCACCAGAATACACAACTTATTCGTCACCGTTATAGGTCCTACTACTGTCCATGTCAACTCCATGATTTTAACCAGCTTTGTTTTTGTTTTACTTCATCTTCACCTTCTTCTGCCTCGACCATTCAGCATTTTTCGCTACACAATGTACTCGCTTATCACAGCCAACTTTCTTCATGTTAGTCGTGTGTCGGTGGCACACAGCCGGGCTCGATGGTCGCGCTAGAAACTAACGTTTCGCCATTGTTGAAGAACCGAGGAGAGGACTGCGGGGCGTGAGTGATTTTTTTCGAACTGCACAATGATGGAACTGCACAATGATGGCGATAGTAGGAGGCAGCTGCCAAGCTACCTCTTTTTTCTCTAATATTTTTAACATCCTCCCAGGCGCGCAATAAATGGAGGAAAATATTTAACATAACGCGAAGAGTTCACGTGTCAGCAGTCATCCATTGTTTCTTCCTTTGGAGCATACAACACCAAAGCATTTTAGTCCAAGGTCGTGTGAGTGGTCCATTATGATCCCGATCTCTGTCATGCCCGTATTAGCCTCATCAGAGTATTTTATACTTATGCTTCCAACGAAGCTTGGAGCGTCTGTGGAAACAGCACATTGATGAATCCGACCAGCATAACTGGATCATCTGGACCGTCTTCTGTCCTTGATAACGACTTTGTAGTGCCCGTCCATACGTCGTGTGCCATGAACGTGGGGTTGCCTGTCGTGTCCTCGAAGAATTACGAAGTAGGCTGGGTGTCTTTGTGTTTTTACCGTTTTTTCTACGCAAGGCTCATCCTTTCTTTCTTGACTTTCAGATCAATCGGCAGGTTGTCATGCATTTCGGTGGATCCTTATTTAGGACACGCTTGCATGCTTCTCGTAGTCCTTCCGTCTTCGCTGTTTTCGCGGTCTTCGTTTTGGGGTTGGGGCTATTGAATCCTCAACTTTGGCCTCGGCGAACAGAGCCAATTCGGCACTAGTGCTACTGCGAAGTCGACCTAAATTTGAAGGCTTGGTGGATGCGTCTGGGGCTGCGTGGATGCGTCGGAGCTTAAGAGGAGGTTTGTGGTAAACACTTTCTGCTTGCAGGCCTTAATGAGGTTCTTCGTGGCGCATTGTGCTTGTTTTCGTCTCATGACACTACGTGAAGCAGAAGCCTTTTCAGGTGCACCCACTGCGTTGTCGTTGCTCCGGTGATAAAGTGGAAATAGTTCATTTTTGGGAGTGAAATCGTCTGAACCAAAAATAGAAGTGGCTGCCTCTACTTTGCCAGGTGGTGCTAGAATTCATCATCATCATCATCTTTTATTATACCCTTCAGTGCCCCTTGCGGGGTATTACATAAGGGGGGAGCAAGTACCGAAATTCCACAGCAGGTGATGGTCGATGATACAGGCGTAGAAATGAGGCAGACTCATAAAGAAATGGCAGCAACACAGCAAATATATATACATGTGTAATGTACCTAAAGGAACTGTAACAATAAAAATAAGGAGCGAGGACCCCTTTCAAAATAATTAATATGAGCCATTCATTGGCCACATGAACCAATCAATCCCACACATTTCCCCACCCGCGGTCACGTCACCCAACACTCACTCTCATGCACTCATAGCACCCATAGACATAGAGTCACTGAACGCGCGGAGTGGTCAAGCCATTTCTCCAGGCGGTTAGCACATGCACAAGGTCAAAGCCGAACGCCTAGCGCAGTCCTAGCGCGGACATCCCGGTGTCCTCGGATGTTGTAAGAAGGCAGCTAGTGAACTGCTTTCCAAGGCATCGTCAAATCACTGGTTCTCTTTAGAAGGTGACCGTTCTGCAAAGCGGATTCGTTGATTTCGGTACCGTGCTCTTCCTCTGGAGCTTTTTTTTACAGTGTCATCGAAAGAGTGCTTTTGCAATTTCGGGAACAATTGGTCCATTCTAAATTCGGTCAACAGGATAAGGTCTTCGAATTCATAAGCGGCCTAATATTTTTTTTCTAAATCATCCAGGTCGACATGTTCTTTAATTTTACTGTCCAGTTTCTTTAGTATTTTACATTTTTCCATCAGTCTCTTCTTGAGGAACATTAGCTTACCGATTGATGGTCCCTCGGCATTCATAAGGATTGTATGTCATTCATCAATGTGGTGGCGTCGTTCCGGATTAGGTTTCTTCGTTCGCACAGGGCCTCCGTATCGATGCTCGCCGTTATTATCTGCAGGTCACGGAGAAAGTTATGGTACGCGGGAATTCGAAGCCGTTCCTTCCATTCTTCCCCGCAGAAATCCGTTCGGTAGCGTTCGTGAGGGCAACTGATCGTTAGTTGCTTGGTGAGTCCTGAATTGATCCGTGGGTAGTTACGTCCGCCTGCGGCCCGTAGTCAGCGGTCACAGTTCAGTCCCATCACAGCCGTGTCACTCACATCATCGTTAAATGCGGTCCGCACACTCCGTTCTTCAACTGTGTTGTCTTCCCATCCTGGTCACGGCATCATTTTGTTGAAAAACCGAAGGGAGGACCGCGGGGCGTGAGTGATTCTTTTTAATGGCGGATGAAACTGCACAATGATGGTGATAGTAGGAGGCAGCTGCCAAGCTACCTCTTCTTTCTCTAATATTTTTAACAACAGTTTCACCCCTACGGTGTAGTAGTGTGCATCTCTCTGACGGCCTCTAGCTTGCAAGGCAGTTATCGTGTCACGTCTGCGATGCCGTAAGCTCCTTTGCTTGCCGAGTTTATTTTGAATCTTTCTAGAGCTGTTTCTGCGCTTACATTCTTTTCTCTTTTCCAAGGTTACCTTGCTTCGACCTGTCTGACACTTTCCGGTTGGCCTCCCTTAGTGCGTGCGGCTATGATTACGTACACAAACCTGCCCAAACCTCACTCTTTCAGTTTTCTGCTCTCACGATTTAGAAAAGATGTGCGTTTTCGCTCGCAACCAGGTTGTGAATGTTGCTCACGGCACTTTCGCCTATGATTCTTCACTGGGAACATTAACCCCTGCACTCCATCACTACCAGATTTCCTTTGTAGTGGCTTTTGATCGACAACTGTCAGTTTGTCAGTGTACGGTACCAGCTTGCCTTGTGTCTCTCTACTCGGTTTAGTACTCGTCACCTCATTAACAAGCTCAGGCACGAAGCGTTCAACTTTCATTTCGGAAGACTTTTCCCTGGTCATTTCAGAGATTAGGTTACTCTCAGTACGCATACGCGTCTCTAACAAACCCGAAATAAAGCCTTCTGGAGTTATGGTATCTCCCGCGGATGGAGTGGCGGGCACCTCATTCCCAATCATTATTTGTTCGGTAACCTTGAAATCAAGTGAAACGTCAAAGCTTCTAGGCAGCAGCTCACTGTCCTCGCCTGCCGTGTTCTCAGTGCACTACTCTTCAAGCGCCTGATCTGCGATTCTGTCAAACCGGGCCCGTTCGCCGTCTCACGCTTCAAGAGCACCTTTCTCCTCAGTTATATTAACGAGAACCCTTTTCCTTGTATTTTTCATTGCCATAAGAGCGGTGGAAATACCGCATTCTTTCAACAGCACGTGCTTCCTTCTTCGCCGGGTTTATTCTCAAAGCGCTCATCTCTCTGCGTCTGTTCTTCCACCATGCCACACTCAGTACGTTCACCCGCTTGCGCTTCGAACGTGCCTTTCTCGTCAGTGCGCTGTCTGCAGATACAATCGCTTTCTTTCTTTTAGATGTGTAGCAGCTTATTGTCGCGCCTGTTCCCTCCGCTGTTGTGCGGCGTCCACACCCCCACTGCGCATGCGCATCCTCCTCGCGCTCCTCACCTCTCCTTGTCTCATCTCCTATCCTCTCCGGCATTCCTTCTCTCCTCTGCGAAGCTCCTCTCCTGTCCGGGACTGCGCAACGAACGGCAACACCTGCGGCTCCGCGCGCGATAATGCGAAGCAGCTTAGGGTTAGAGGCACGACGGTAACCGCTGCATACTCCGGTAGGGGCGCCACTGTAGCTCCGTCGTATAAATGACGCGGGCGCACGCTTCGCTCCCCTCATTCTACTCTCGCCCCGCCTCTGATTCCCCTCCATCCCATGGCTGCTTCGCATACTGCTCAGGGTTCCCCTACAGGAAATGGTGACATTTTTTTCGTTTTTACTCACTGCATGTTTTCGATCCACGGCCTGCGCTCGTTCTATCTCACGTGCCTCGTGGCGGCCGGCGACGCGGGAGCCTTCTTTCTCACGTGCGGCACGTTCACGCTTCTTTTGGCGTTGTTTTTCCTCGAGGCACCGCGTTAATTCTGCAGGTTCTCTTTCCAACTCCAACATTTTAATTTACAACTCTCTGTCCTCGGCCTCATGCCTTTGCCCTTCTTTGAGCGATTCTTCTATGTTTGCATCCAATCCATCCTGCACTTTGCGGCTCTCTTCATCCAGCAATTCGAAAAACTCCTCTTTTTCAAACCTCGCGTTTGAACCAACGTCAATAACCGCGCCCAATCCATTCTCGCAGCTAGTCAGACATGTGACTGGGCCTGATGGAAGTATCCTTTTGAGTATAAATCTATCCTGGCAGGCTCGCCAATTGTTTTTATTTTCACGTGAACGGATGGTGAGGTTGTCTAGACCAGCTCAGAGAGATGGACGTATAAAAGCCGTTGACATGTACAACAAAATATACATTTAATGCACACTCAAAACAACCCTAGCGCAAACCACTTAATAAATCAATGGCACAAACTCGATAACAATCAAACCTCAACCTCATATCTCGAAGTGCAATTAAAACCAAAACCCCAAAGTCTCTACAACAAAAGTTCTACGCAATTATTCCAAAGACACCTATTACATCAACTTCTGCTTACCTCCTATCGTACCTCAACAACGTGGTTGTGTCCTTTACGACTGCATCCCTACTGTACTGGCCTACTCCGGTCGTCGGCGCTGACGTGTCACACCCTTGCGTGACCGCGGCCCGGTGGTAGCCGTCCTCGTCCGGCTTCGGTGCCGGCGTTCGATGCGCGTGGTCACTCCTTGAACGGCGTGGGCTCCGCGCGTCCTGACTTGTTTCCTCTCTGGCTACCCCTGGTAGCCGGTGCCGCTGGAGGTCTTTGATGCCGGCGTTTGACGCGCATGGTCATTCCTTGGGCGACCTGCTTCCTCGGTGGCTACCCCCGGAAGCAGCTGCCGCTGGTGGTTCCAGGTAGTTCAGGCACGAACGTAGCCCTTCGGGGCTGTCGAGACGAAGGTCGACGGAGAGTGGACGTTGGCCGCTGGTGCCCGACCGATGCCGCTGGAGTCACGAAGGCACAGGTTGGTGGTGCGCCTAGGATGACCGTTCCGATGTGAAGTCGGCCCGGTCCCGCCCAGGCTCGGATTGCATGGTCATTGGCCTGGCCGCGCCCCCCTGGCTCGTTCCTTGAAGCGCACGTGCTCCTACCGCCTCCTGGTTCTACCCTCTTCTGGTTCTTGCCTCTCTGTTCTCTTTGTGCGCCCCGCTTTTATCCCCTATGGGCTTTCCCGTGGCACACTCTCATCGGCTGCGTGCCTTTCCCATGTCCATATATGGCCATCATCCTGCTGGTCTCCTGCGCAGCATTCTATGATTGGATGGCCTGTGCGCTGCCTATTTGCCTATGATGCCTCGGTATTTCGGCGGTGGCGTTCGCTCATTGGAGCGCTCCTGGTGCGAACTTCAAATTTGCGATCCATTGTTCTTTCCTTTCACTTTTTTGGAGGGTTTGGTGCATCCCCCTTCCGGGGCTGCCCTGACTCAAGAAAATCACATAACGTTTTACAGTTACAGCTAAGGAAGCGTTGGAGGAATTGACGCTGCTCGTTATGTCATGGACACGTTGTATTACTTGCGCGCATGCGTGGAAACGGGTTCTGACATAACGCGGTCTATGTTGGCAACGTCTGCCAGAGCCATATGGATCCTCTACAAGCCAACCCCGGCTATCTTTGTTTTCTTTTTGCTTTTGTTTTCTACAGTCGTAGCTGTGGCAGTAACGGCGCTGACGGCGTGCGGCCCGCTTTGCCTCTATTCTCGTGTCGTAGTGTGTGGAGGCCGTGGTGGTTTCGTTGCCCTTAGGTGTTTGGACTTCTCTTTGGCTACCCTTGAGACGGCAACGTGTGCGCACACACGACGCCCGTTTCAAGAGACGCTAAATATTGATGGCTGAATAAATCAACAATGCAGCTGCTGCCGGAACAGTGGACATTAAAGATCCACCATCAGCTGGGACACAATCTGGGACACAATGTAAAACACGTGTTAACAAGAACCATCTTGTTTTAATACAACTCTCTCAGGAATACAGCGTAAATAACTCAAAACAGTGAATAGTTTCCAACGAATTCGCGACTATCCCAAGCTCTTCGCAGGTGACGGAGTTGTGCGTATGTATTAATCTAACCAAACCTAACGTCACCCAATACATCCAAAGGATAACTGCAATGAAGCAAAGTATTTTAGTTTGGCTACTAGTCGCGAAAGCTTGCCATAACAAACTCACAATCCACACAAGCGTCGTCAGGGTTGTGACGCAATATTGCACGATTTTGTGAATTACTATACACTTTTTTTTCCGCCGAGCAGTATTCCCCTAGCCAGCAGAGGAAATTTTGGTGCCCTCGTCAGCAGCAAACGCCTAGGCTACTACTGGCTACACCAAGAAGCATCCCAGGCTACTACTGGCTACTGGCTAGACCTTGGCTCTTCAAACAAACTTCTGGCACCGCCAGGGATTGAACCCGGGCCCTAATGGAGAAGAGGAGCGAGAGACCGTAGTCTTAACAACTAAACTTCGCCCACATGCGAACACTAGAGAGGCTGACGGTGGTTTGTATTCAGCGTCTGAGTGGGGGAGGGCGCTTTTTGGAGGCGAGACATGAAACAAAAGTGAGGGGTAGGCACTGAGAGACATGGTGCCATAAACGCGTATGTGGCCCTCCTCTTCACCCTTCGAAAGACTCCTCTCCGCTCTCTCTCTGCCGGCGCTGTTCCTCCGGGAATCCCAGGTAACGGCTGGCAGACTCTCAGGCCTCTCTTTATAGAACCACATGTGTGAAATCAATGACGCCGCATGGGTAGTCGTTGTGGTTGTCGTTTACCACTTTGTAGGCCAACCGCCTTCACAGCGCAAATGGAAGCCATTTTTTTATTTTGTAATTTCTATTTTTACTTTAAAAGAGGTTAAGTGTGTGTCTATCTGTGCGTCTTTATGGTTTGTGTGTATGTGCGCATATGTGTGTAAAGGCGAGCAGGTTTTTGTGTACACACGCAGATACAGCCAAGAGTATTCTTTGGGAGTTCCGTTGCGGGTTCACTGTGTAGAGGGCGCTACACGCCATTCTTGCTATATAATATTGTGACCAAGAAAGGTGGGCGTCATTCGTTCGGCTAGCACTGCTCCAGTCACTGGTGCGTGCGCGCCCAGCAGCCGTCAGCACTCATTTTCCTACATGGTGTCAGCAGTGGGATAGCTGAGTACGGTCGTCACTGCCGCTTCTAGCTTTGTGCGATGGCAAACAAGTCAGAGGCCGCATTTGCTGGGATACCTGTACTACATCCGCCATCGAGCTTCGACTTTGCCGACCCAAGTGCGTGGCCTACCTAGATTAAGCAGTTCGAGGACTATGGGTTCGCTACAGGACTGCACCAAGCTAGAGACGAGGTCCGGGTACGAACACGTCATTACTGCATGGGTACTCAGGCTCCACGCGTTCTAGAATTTTTGAACATATCTGCCGGAGAAGTTCAGGCATACAGCGTTGTGAAAAGCAAGTTCACTTCGTATTTCGTGCACTCTGTCAATGAAGTTCATGAAAGTTATCGTTTTCACAAGTGGACGCAACAAGCAAAAGAAAGCGTGGATGCTTTCTATTCCACATTGGGAACCATGGTAAAGAAATGCAACTCCGGCTCAGCGTCCGTCGAGGACAGGCTCGTTCGGGATTGATTTATCGTTGGTGTGTTGGACAGCAGGGGCCGAATTCTCTAAAACGACGGGGCGTCGTTTTGAAACGACGGGGTAGCGCCATGCAAATGCATGTGTTCTGGGGTTGGGGCCGTCGCTTTGGGGCGGCGGGCTGGGGCAATCACCGCAGAAAAGCGCTGTGGCAAGGGCTCGAAGTGACACCCACTGCCCCCCCGTCGCTTCACTTGTCGCTTCGCGCCCTTGCCACGGCGCTTTTCTGCGGTGATTGCCCCAGCCCGCCGCCCCAAAGCGACGGCCCCAACCCCAGAACACATGCATTTGCATGGCGCTACCCCGTCGTTTCAAAACGACGCCTGTTCTTTAGAGAATTCGGCCCCAGGTTATCGGAACAGCTATGCCGCACTCCCGACGTATCGCTTGACAAAACGCCCCTCCATGGGCGACTGCACGAAGATGTGGAACGAGAAAAACGGCAACGCGAAACATAGTTATCGGCACCAATCTCAGTTGAAGCAGCAAAACACAGGCCAGCGCCAAAGCAGCCACGTAATCAAGCGCAAGAATCATGAGAAACGCCCCCTGCCGCCGCGCACCGGTCGTGTCCTTTCTGCGGACAAGATACGCATCCACGGGAATTTAGCCCTGCCAAAAGATCCGTTCGCACGTTTTGAAAAAAGAAAGGACATTTTGAAGCTGTTTGCTTAGCTAAACAACGTTCACAAAGCAGGCAGTCGCACGCTATCGAGATGCATGCCGTGAACACCAGTCGCAAGGCGAAAGCCAAATTTGTTCATGTTCAAGTGAACGGCGTCCCGCTCGAGTTCAAGGTCTACTCGGGAGCACAAGTAACTTTTGTTCCAAGCACTGTTCCCGGGGTCCAGGGAACCATCCCTTGAAGGTACCTGGCCAATTCACAGCTACATTGGAGTGGAAGGGCCACAGCTGCGTGCAGCCAGTGTGCGTCACACCTTCAGACTACAACTCTTCTGGGCTACCCTGCTATCTTCGCATTGGGTGTCGTTAAGTTCATCGATGCCGCCGGGCGAGGTGAAAAACAAGCTTGCTCTGCAAGCAAGTAAGCCTGTGGCCAGGACATCTTTGAAGGGCTAGGTACAGTAGGGGAGGAGTACACAATTCGATTCAAGACAAATGCAAAACCATTCGCTCTCAGCGTACCTTGCATAATTCCCATCCCTCTGTACAACACGGTAAAGCAGGAGCTGGACCAGATGGAAAAGCAAGGCGTCATACGGCGCATTACGAGTCGGACACCATGGTGTGCCGTACTTGTCGATTTACCAAAGGCGTCGGGAGGATACCTAATATGCCTGGACCTAACGAAGCTCAACAAAGAGGTTCTCCGCGAAAGGCACGTACTTCCAATGGTTGAATGGGTACTCGGGAACTTTGGAGACGCAAAAGTGTTCTCAAAACTCGACGGCACAGCAGGGTTTCACCAAGTGCGGCTGTCTCAAGAATGCCAAGAGTATACCACATTTGTCACGCCATTCGGACGCTACTTCTACTGCCGTGTCTTCCTTTCTCACGGGCTTCGGCACCAGAGTATTTTCAGCGTGAAATAGCTCGTATTTTGAAGGGAAAGAAAATGTCGTCAACATAATAGACGACATCTTTGTCTTCAGAAAAGACCGTGAAGAGTACGACAAGTGACTTGCTGAGGTACTTGCACGGCTGAAGAAAGTCGGCGTGAAGCTCAACAAGGCAAAATGCTGCTTTGGTAAGGCCCGAGTAGAGTTTCTGGGTGTTGTCATCGACGGAAACCGTATTTCGCCAAGTCCCAGAAAACTCGAAGCACTAGGAATCAAGCAAGCACCCAATGACGTTGTCGGTGTCAGGCGCTTTCTCGGCATGGCCAATCAAATAGGTCGCTTCCTGCCCAACCTTTCGCAGGTAACTGCCCCTATTCACGCCTTGTTAGGCGAGCGAAATGCGTGGCAATGGTTACCACATCAGGATGCTGCCTTTAATCAGGTAAAGGCAATGCTTACCTCAGACCTGTGCGTTGCGAAGTACCATCCTGCTCGCAATACCATTGTCCCTCGCAACGCAAGCTCATTCGGTCTTATAACTGTTCTTCTGCAAGAACAGCCGTCGGAAGAGCACCGCGCTGTAGCATTTGCGTCACGGGCACTAACAGAAGCGGAACAGCGCTACAGCCAAACAGAAAAAGAGGTACTGGCGGTAGCATAAGCAGTGTATCGTTTTGACCAGTATGTTCGTGGCGTGAACGTAATGGTAGAAACCGACCACCAGCCCCTGGTAACATTACTGGGAACGCAGATGCCTCCGCGCATTCAACCATTTCGCATCAAACTTATGCGCTACCAATTCCGCCTGGTCTACGTTTCGGCCAAACAACTGGCAACTGCGGACACTCTTGCGAGGGCTCCGAAGGAGAAGCCATCGATCAGTCAAGTAGATGTCGTAGAACAGTTTCTAGATCTTCAAGTTGCTACCGTAACAGACACGAAGCTAGTCTCTGTTGATGATCTTCGCAGGCATCAAGAACTGGATGGTGAATGCAACTTGCTCGTCAAGTACTGCACCCAAGGTTGGCCGCGTCGAGGCTAGCTTCGCGAACATGTCAAGAAGTACTGGAGTCATCGAGGTTATTTCTCTCTGTACAAGTGCATACCGCTGAAAGGTAATCGCGTCGTCATCCTCGTTTCGCTGCAAAAGGATACACTTGATCTTAACCATGAAGGCCACCAAGTAATTACCGATGTCGCCTGAGAGCCCAGGATTCTGTGTGGTGGTACGGACTTGCGGAGCAGCTACGAGACAGTCAACCGCTGCAGAGAGTGTGCCGTAACACGGGTGCAACGAAGGGAGCCGATAGTGGTGACCCAGATTCCAGAGCAACCATGACAGGAGGTAGGCATAAACTTGTCTTCCTTCAGGCGACACGACTACCTACTCGTAGTGGATTATCGTTCTCGCTACCCCGAATTCAACTACTTGCGGAGCACGAACTCTTGTGCAGTCAACGATGCAGTCAAAAGCATTTTAGCTCGTTTTGGCATTCCCGTAGTGGTGCGAAGCGATAATTGACCTCAGTTTGCATCGTATGTCTTCACAGCTTTTGCGAAACACTACGGCTTCCAGCACCTAACGTCAAGTCCAAGCTACCCGCAGTCATACGGGGAAGTTGAAAGGGTGGTGCCAAGGATCAATGAATTGTTTACGAAGCAGCTGACGGAAACTCTGGAACCGAAGTGGCCTGCACCGGATGAAGTCAAGCGCCAAAATGAAGTGATGATAAGGCGGCAGAAGATAGACTTCGATCGCCGCCATGCCGCGACCGTCCTTCCTCCGCTGCAGCTAGGAGATACGGTGTGGGTTCGAGACGTCAAGACTACGGCGTGTGTTCTCAGTCCAGCTGCCAAGCCCGTTCGCACGTCGTGGAAACACCCACCGCTGTGCTCGTACGTAATAGGCTTCATCTAGTGCCATATTCCCATCCAGCTACAGCGCCAGCTCGAAGTGAAAACTGTGATAAAAAAGATTGGAGCAAGGTAACTCCCTCCACGGCGACAGCAACACCAGGAGAGTCCGGTGAACCCGCAGTGCGAATTACAAGGTTCGGGCGTCGGGTCAAGCCTCCGAAACGACTTGACTTGTGATGAGTTTTGTTTCGTATGTGCTAATCTCGGGGACGAGATTCAGAGGGCGCTACACGCAATTCTTGCTATATATTATTGTGACCAATAAAGGTGGGCGTCATTCGTTCGGCTAGCACTGCTCCAGTCACTGGTGCGTGCGCGCCCAGCAGCCGTCAGCACTCATTTCCTTACACACCGACGTTCATTGAATCCGTTTGAGGAATTCGGCAAACAAAATCAGAATATTCGTCAATACACTTTCCCACCCCAGTCGCCATATAGTGGGGTACCCAAAGACAACGCAAGATTCTTCAGGGAACAAAAGTTAACTGCAGCGAACTTGCGCTCTTCTAACTGAAAAGATACACAAGCGCCGTTGGAGCAGTTAAGAAAGTGACGTGCGCAGGCGAGTGTCCGAGAATTGAATGCAGCGCGGTAGCACTGTTTGCTTTGCGAGCCCTAATACTTCGGCGTTATTCCTTCGACAACCATACAATCAGCTCTGATCGTTCGGAGAGGATCGATCGATCAGATAACAAGCAGCGGCTACATTTGTTTACCGGGCGGGGCATTGTTATATATCAATTCCATGCTTCAACATAGCCCTCCGCCAGCAGCCACCGTCGTCGCGCGACTTTAACCCGCGGCGTAGCTTCAATGCTTGAGCACGTTTCGGAAGCGACTCAACACACGCATCCACACTAATGTCATGCTTAGTGAAGAAACACCGAAACATCTTCGGGCAGACAGATAGACTACAGCATTCGATGCAAGCATCCTTCTAAGGATAGACCTGTTTTCAATTCCGCTACGAGCATGCCCTCAGTCTCTTTTTTTCGGGCTAATAAGGCCGCTCGTCTTCGCTTTGAGGGCTCCTTTATGGACGGGCATTCCGTTGTGGGGAAAGCAGACAACATAAACGACTGGCGCAACTGTTTGCAAATAGTTCTGGTGGGCAATAAAATGAGGGCGCAACTCTAGGATTCGGCGCCAATCGAAATAAGCGAAGTACATTGATGAGTCGGCATGCCCCTCAGCAAAACAGAAGTGACCGGCACAAGAGAACCCATCTTAACAATCATCTACCCCGCTTTGTCTACCTCGCGCTGGTGGAACAGCATGCTCTGCAATTAACCATCTCAGAAATATTCTTCAAAACTTCAATTGCCCGAGTTGAGTGTCCGTACTTCTCGTAATGGTTAGGTAGGTTGGAAGGAAGAAATGGGAAACCTGGGGCCGCATAGCGCTTCATTTTTTCCTGTTTTCCCTGTTTCACGTTCTCCCGCTGCGTTCCGTGGGGTTCCTTCTCGTTCAACATATCTATAGTGGCGCGAGAATTCTGAGTGCCGTGTGGTCAGTCGCAAGCGGTGTTGATTGCCGGCAAGCCCACCTAATTTTGCGGTCTGCAGGTCCGATAGCCACCTTGGAGCCCGCCGAGAGCCGAACCGCGTTAATCAAGCTTCCATAGGCACTTTCGCACAGCCTAGCATACCCTATGGCTGCTGGAAAGAGCGTCGTCACGAAGCGCAACGTTACAGCGTTCTTGCCACAGGCGGAAACTTTGCATTTTGTATATTTTGTACCCCAGCTGGTAAGTGCCGGTGCTCGAAAGTGTACAATAAAAGCCTAGGTAGGAGTTTCTTTTGTCATTCATTTGCATCAGACTATGCTTCACCTGCGTTTTTTTTCGCAATCGTGCGAAGTTACGGGGTGGTTAAAAACGAAAATAAGTTGATGTGAAAAAATTCAACACCTTCTAACTGTGAAAACAAAACCTTGGGATGCGAAACATTTTGAGGGTTAAAAGTAGTTACTACGCGGTGTTTCTGTCATTGTTTATTTGCTCTAACGGAGATGAGACATTTATTTGCGCCTGTGGAAATTATGGCACCCAGACACAGCGCGGAACCCTACATACAACACAGTGTGGGGCAGGGAAATATAGAGTGGAGAGAATTTGAGAGAAATGAAAAGAGAATGTAGGCTAAGCATAACGTTTATGCGGGCCCCAAAGTAGGAGTCATCGCTTCCGGGTGGAGGGAAATTCAGCGCACACGCCGATGCACAGAACGTCTGGAGAGCACACTGAGCGGGCCACACAAACAAACAAACACACACACACACACACACAAGGATATATATATATATATTATATAATATATATATATATAAAATATATATATATATTTTATATATATATATATATATATACATACATACATACATACCACTCCCAAGTGCCGGAATTGAATTGGGAAGCATTGAAGTAACGCCGGAGAACAGAGGAGAAAGGGGGACGTAATCAAGGCAGGCGAGGATATAGGATAAGAGGAAGACACTGCATGGCACTGAAGTCACCAGTGCTTCAGTGCCATGCAGCGTCTTCCTGTTATCCTATAGCCTCGCCTGCCTTGATTACGCACCCCTTTCCCCTCTCTTCCCCGGCATTACTTCAACGCTTTGCTCACCCCCCCCCTCCTCCTTGTATTCTGGGCCTCGTATACTTCTGTGTCGCGTAGAGCTTACGTTTGGCTTGATACGTCTGCTTGCTCCGCCAACAACTGAAATGTATATAAACCCAACTGACCTGCAGTATTTGTATCTTTGAAAAAAATTCACAGCATATCCACGGGGTGAATGATGATGAGTGGGCGAAGCTCCTGAGGGGAAATCATCGTAAAACCGTGACTCTTCAGTGAAAGTTCGCCCACTACATCTGTGTCCTAACGTAACGTCTAGAAAGTCTCGCCTAAACCGCGCGTCGGCACCTTGGGGCTGAGCTCGCCTGATGCGTTTTGCAGACGCCTCACGAGCTCTCACTGCATCGGGGTCTGCCTGCCGATACGCGCGCTTTCTCGCCGCTTCCCGTTCTCTGACGTTTTGGAGATCCTCTTCGCGCCGCAGCCGTGCCGCTTCGCGTACGGCAGGGTCCTCGCGCCGTTGCCGTGACGCTTGGACCTCTCGTGCTCGAACGCTGGGATCTTGGCGGCGTCGTCGCGCAGCCAGACGACACGCTTCGGCCTCCCGCTCTCGTACGGCAGGATCTTGGCGGCGGCGTCGCGCAGCTTCACGGAGCGCTTCTGCCTCGCGGGCTCGCACATCTGCAGCCTTATCCATCGGGAGACTCCGAGCGCGCGCCAACAGCGAACGGATTTTATTACAACGCTCCCCACCATCTAGTAAACAATCCAAGAACTGATGATGATGATGATGATTAGTGGCTTTCCCTTTGAATCGGGCGTCGGTTGTCAGCAATCGACTTGCCTGTTTTATTACGTTTACATGCCCTACTCCCAGGTTAACCTATAGATTTGCTTCCTCCCTCCCATTTCTCCCTCTTTTCTGTTTTAAACTCCTCGCCCCCACCCCCCTTTTTTCTCCCCTCGCTGTTCTAAATTCTCGTCCGCATGATTACTCAACCTGCGTACCGATCCCTTCCCTGCTTTTCCTCCACCACCACTCCAGTCGCCTCTTCGCCACCTCTATGGCCTTGAAGTTGAGGTTCCCCCTCGCCCCAAATCCCAAAGCCTCCGCCAGCGTCGTTTCCCCCTCACCCCACGGTGGCCGTATCTCTGTGCAGCTCCTGACAATATGTTCTATAGTTTCTCGATCACTGCCGCAGCATGCACACGTTTCATCCTGCTGCCTGTAGCTACCCGTGTATGCCCGGGTTCTCAGGCACCCTGCCCGTGCCTCGAAGAGCAACGCACTGCCTCTCGTATTGCCATAGAATCCCTCCTTCTTAATTTCCCGTTTCTCTGTCCTATAAGTCTCCAGGGTTTTTTCGCTTCCATTCTCTCTGCCCACTTCGTCGTCTCTGCTGCCTTTACCTGCTTTTTAACTGTTGTGTAAACCCCGCTTTCCCCCACCGACTTTCCGTACCGCTTGGTCAGCTGTCTGGTCCTCCGTCTCCACCGCGTGTCCACGCTCCTCAAATACAGGTACTTAAACACCCTCGCGGCCCATTTTTCGTCCTCCATGTCACGAAGTCGCTCCTCAAACTTTATCTTGCTCTGCGCCTCCCTCGCCTCGAAAGACGACCAGCCCATATCCCCTTGTACCGCTTCATTTGTAGTTTTACTGTGGGCCCCTAGGGCCAATCTGCCTACCGCCCTCTGATTTACTTCCAGGCCCGCTTGGGTCTCTGCTTCATGCACAGAACCGAATTAGCGAAAGTTAATCCTGGTACCATGCCCCCTTTTCCAGACCCCCCTTACCACCTCGTATTTGCTGTATCCCCAGGGGGCTCTATGCTTCATTATAGCCGCGTTCCGTCTTCCTTTCGTCTTAAGGTGAGCCTCATGCGCCTGCGTGTAATCTTCGCTGTTGTTCAGCCATACTCCTAAATATTTATACTCTTTCACCAATGGTATTTCTACTTGCTGCACTGATACTGTTTTGTGCTCCTCGCCGTCATTAAAGACCATGATCCCCGTTTTTTCTCTGCTAAAGGATAGCCCTAGGTGCGTCGCTTCTTCACCGCATATATCCATCAAGCCCTGCATACTTATCCGGTTGTCCGCCATCAACAATATGTCGTCTGCATACATTAGTCCCGGAACCCGTTGTTCCACCACCTGCCCGTTTTTCATGTAGGATAAGTCGAACCCCATCGTGCTGACTTCTAGCTTCCTTTCTAACCCCGTCATGTAGATCATGAACAGCAGCGGAGAGAGAGGACATCCTTGTTTCAACCCTTGTAGGTGTATACAGGCCTATTGTATGTTACCCCCTCCCACACTATTTGCACTTGGTTCTCCCGGTATAGCTCCCTGAGTAAGCTAATGAATTCTGCCCCAACTCCCTCGTCCTCCAGGATACTCCAAAGCCGCTCCCTGTCTACATTATCAAAAGCCGCTTTAATGTCCAGAAAGGCTAACCACAAAGGTCGGTTTTGCATCTTCGCCACCTCTATGCATTGGCTTACCACGAATAAGTTGTCGTCTAGTCTTCTGTCCTTTCGAAACCCATTTTGAAGCTCCCCTAATATCCTATTTTCTTCCACCCACTGCTCTAGTTCGAACTTCACTGCCTGCATTGCTAACCTGTACAGCACTGACGTGACGGTTACTGGCCTATACGAGCTTGGGTTTGTCCTGACTCCTTTGCCCTTGTACACTAAGTTCATCCTGCTCATTTGCCACGCGGCCGGTATTGCCTTTTCTTCTATCCTTGTTCTGATGGCTTGCGGTAGCTTTCCCTTGCTCTTTGGTCCTAACTGGTTAATCAACTCCATCGGTATCCCATCCGTGCCTGCCGCGGTATTCTTGGGGACCTTTTCCTCTGCTCTTTTCCATTTCAGCTTGTCCCCATCTATCTCCAGACTTTCGGCCTACCCGCCGCGACATCTCTGTGTCGCTGCGGGGCCTCTTCATCCACCTTACCGAACTTCTCCGTGATGATTTTGTGCAGGTATGCTAATGCTTCCTCTCCCTTGAGCATCTGCCCTGCTCGTTTTCTATAGTACCGCCTTCTGTGGGACTCGTACTTTTCCCTAATGCCTGCACATGGTTCCAAAACCTTTTCGGCGCGTCTCTACCCCTTCCTCGTATTTGCACTACCCATCGCTCGCTGTCCCCCTTTATTTTCGCCTGCACTAATTGCTGCACTTCCTGTTTCATTTGCTTATACTGCTCCCATTTTAGGTCCACCTCCTCCTGATGTCTCCCCATCCTCTTGGCCTGCCTGTGCTCTCTAGACGCCTGTTTACGCCTCTCTATCGCCGCCTTTTTTCTTTGTTCCACCAGCTTTTGGGTGTTTTTTTTTCTCTCCATGGGTTGGCCCCCCTCTGCCTTGACTATTTTTTCCTGCATAGTCTTGATGAGCCTGTCATATTCCCACTCTTCTCCAGGATTTCTTTCTATGTCAGCCTCATGCTTTTGGCTATATCCGCAATTTGTTTGCTGTTTAACTTTGTGCGCTGCTCCCGTCGACCCGTTTTTTCGCCCCCCAGTTTCCCAAAACTCAGGTTTATGCGCTTGTGGTCACTGCCCAGACTGTGGCCCCCCTTTCCCCATCTATGGTCATTCCATCCAACCATTCATAAAGTCCCTCTGAAATAAGGCAGTAGTCAATACTCGACTGTCTCCTACCACACTCCCACGTTATTTGACCCTCGCATTTTTGTTCCCTATTTACTATGATCAGCTTCTGGTACTCACACATATCTAGCATTAGATTTCCGTTGAAGTCGGTGTACCCGTCTAGATCTTCAATGTGGGCGTTCATGTCCCCTACCAATAGTACCTCCCCAGAACGCTTCAAATCTTCGATGTCCTTTTTCAGACACGCCACCAGTTTTTCGTTTTGTTCTTTGCTATCCTTACCCGTCCATAGGTAAGACACCCCTAAAGCCATCTCTCTACCCTCCACTATCCCTTTCATCCACACATGTTCTTTACAGTCTTCTTTCACTCTCTTCCAATTAGTCCCCTGCCGTACCAGCATACCTACTCCTCCGCCTTTTCTCAATCCAGCCGTCCTGTTACAAACCTTCCCATACATACTCTCCGATTACCGGAGGTTCCTCCAAGTCCCTCAGGTGCGTCTCGGTCACAGCGTCTACCTGGATATCTTCCTCTTCTAGCTGCTTAGTAATCTCCATCCACTTCTCTCTTTTCCTGCCACCCTGCATGTTTATGTACGCGATATTCAGTTTTCCCCTCTCTTCTTTACACGCCGTCGTCGTCCCCTTTCGTTTGTCTGCACCGATCTGCACCGGCCCCGCTATCTCCCTTTGCTCCTTGCATTTGTCTACGCCATCTTCGCAAAGGCCTGTGGGCCCCCTAAAAAAGCCACAGTTCGCGCCGCGTGTCGTCTTCCGATGGCTGCTCCCACCTTGCCCGCTGAAATGCACTCCGTCACGCTGGAACGCCCTTTGTCGGCCCATCCATCGGACATCCCTGTTGATGTCTACGACAGCGAAACTCAGCTCCTTGCCCAGCTCCCGTATGTCTCGGTTTACCGCCACAACTTCCCTTTTCCACATGTACCCCTCTCCCAATTATCTCTGGTACTGTGCTCACGACGACCTGCAACATGTGGGCACAGCTCCCGAAGTTCCTTCACCCCCTTTTCTAGCTGCTTGCGCACTCCCGCACCCCTTCCCTGCAGAACGTCATTGGTTCCTCCTGCGATAATCACTAGGTTCTGCCCCCTGCATATTGTCCCACATTTTATCCTTTGCTTTTTCTAACACTACCCTGACCGTCTGCCCCGGGAACACGCCAACCTGCACTCTCTCGTCCTCTCTCACCCGGCCTCTAATCTCCATTTCTGAGTACAGCATGTTGGAGTCCCCCGCCACTATCACGCATGCGCCTTTCTTCCTTTTCCTGGCTGCCCCCCGCGCGGCCACCTGCTCCGGCACCGGCTGAGTCAGCGCCAGTCCGGGATCGCTTCCGGCGTGGCGTCTTTGTTCTCCTCCTTTCCCTTCTCGGGATCAAGCACTTGCCGACGCATCTGCCTGGTGACCTGCTTCATCCTTTGTTTGGATGTCACCCTTCGTCGCCATTTTGATCTCCATTTGCGCCAACCTCGCTTCGAGTGCCTTCTTCTGCTCTTTTTCATGCTTCAACTCCTCCTGTAGCTCGCCTACCTGAACTCTGAGCTGCTCCTTTTCTTCCTCGAGCCGGTCGAGGCGCGACGCTAGGCACACACACTCTGCACATGAAGTCCTGTCCTTCCGCGTCCTCGACCGACTCGAATCTCGTCTCCTCGAGCGGGTATTCGTGCTCGCATCCCGTGCACATCACACCCGGCTTCTTCCTCTGAGGCATGGTACTGTCCGTCCAAGGCGTGCCCAACTCTGGCTTACTTCAGTGCCCGCGTTCTCGCGCGCTCCTTCCAATCTAAAAGTAAGCCGCAACGTGCGATTCTCTCCTACAGCATCAATTCTTCTTTCACGAATAACCAACGCTTACAAACCGCCACGTGCAAACAAACCGCGCGACACCTCTGGTTCGGTCCACTTCCCTACGCTAACTACCGGCCCCTTTCAAACTAGTCTAACGTACATCTCTCTCTAAAACATGGTCACTCTAAAAAAGGAATTAATAAATTTGAAACACTTATCCGTTTCGTCGTCGATGCCTCCGCCGCGCTCTGTACGTCCGCACACCTCGACAGCTCGACAGCTCGACGTCGAACTAAAGTAGAGGTAGCCACGCCATCTAGTAAACAATCCAAGCGCATCTTTTCATCATATACAAGTACCGCCATCTAGTAAACAATCCAAGAACTAAACTAGAGGTAGCCACGCCATCTAGTAAACAATCCAAGAACTAAACTAGAGGTGGCTACATACATACGTCGAGGATGACAGAACCACGCCTTAAGGAGCTTCGCCCTATAAAGACCGGTCCCCGGTCGAAACGTTAGAATAAGTGTTGTTATGTTTTTAAAGTTTGACTTCTCTATTGTATACACACATATATACATATATGTATATATATATATGAGTTGGCAGTCAGGAAAACCTCGGAAAGACAAAGGGAGGGTGTGGTAGTTCATGTAAACACATAAATAATTGGGAAAAAAGAAGGAACTGGAGAAAAAAAAATCCCGCCAGGTGGGATCCGAACCCACCACCTCCAGAATACCGGTGTGGTGCGACAACCACTACGCTACCGGCGGGGCGATTTTCCCCTCCGCTTTCTGGGGTAACTATGTTAAGGTATTTTTGTTTCCTGTGCTTGGGGGGGTAGCCAGTGCTAGTCGGACTACTCGGAGTGGCGCTGCTACAACCCCCAAGCAGGGAAACAAAAATACCTTAACATAAATACCCCAGAAAGTGGAGGGGAAAATCGCCCCGCCGGTAGCGTAGGGGTTATCGCACCAGACCAGTATTCTGGAGGTAGTGCGTTTGGATCCCACCTTGCGGGCATTTTTTCTCCACTTCGTTTCTTTTTTTCCAAATTCTTTATCTGTTTCAATGACCCTACCACATCCTCCCCTTTGCTTCCGAGGTTTTCTTGACTGCCAACTCTTATTTCTGTGTTATTTTCAACGAGCCCCTCATTTCCGATTCTGAATCAAAGGAAAATCTCGCCGTACCATTACTATGGGTGGGAGAGTCAACGCAACGCAAGTGCAAGCGAAGGCGAAGGAAAACGTGACCTAGGTAATTGAATGTCAGGATGTGGAGAAGGGTGAGCTTTACACTGGCAAGGCAGCACATAAAACTTGATTCGATGTTCCGAGGATGTTATAAATTTGCTACGAAACGTTTATGATTGAGTTTGGTGTCAAAGTTTTGTTTTTTCCCCAGACGTTGCCAGGAAATGGTATTTTACCGTAATTTACAGAATCTTGTCGATTTATTAGTTTTTCGAGAGCCAAACATTTACCCCAATCGTTTGCTCCAAACATTTACCCCAGTATATAACAGCAGAGTGTTATATACTGGGATGAGCATAGCTGTTGATTTTTAAGAGCACTGACCACTTTCGATTCCGCAGAGAAATACGGGACGTAATGAAAAACGTTCAGCCTTTCAATCCCCCTGAGAAGAAATGGTAAATCGCACCTGCGTCTCACTACGTCGGTCGTGATGAGCTGGAAGAGTTACAGCTACGAATACCCGCTCCGTTATACCTCTTCTATATAAAGACCAGTAACAACCGGTGTGCCGGTTTCTGAAAGTCGACGTTAAAGTCTGTAATAAACAAAATGATGTCAACTTGAGGATATATTTGTAACCTGAAATCAGAGCTCCTGCTACGATTAGCATGGTGAAGACGCTCCTGCTCCCCATCAGGCTGTTCATACGCAATCAGATCAAAGCGTACAGAACGAGATATACCTTTTAGGCGGGCTTCTCTGAGCACCTGTTTGTAGTTAGAATTTATGTCTGCCTCCTTGATAAAATAATTTGTCGATTAAGTCATTCATCGCTGTTCTCTTTCAATTACTTTGCCCTCTAAAATTAGCAGTGTCGCACTTTGGCGTCGTTATTCTTCCTGTTTGGCTGCTAACTGTTTTTGTTAGATGGTGTCGCATTACCGCTTACCGCTATAAAAACTCCAGTTTTAGTCACTTATGTGCGTTTGGACAAGAAGGGGGTGTGCAACAGGGGCGTACGTGGTTGACCGCAGTGTATACTGAGTGCTTAGACGCTAACGGTCTGAAGAAATGCCGCTCACCGGGGGTGGTCATTAAAGAAAAGAGCGCAAAGCGGGCAAGATGAATGGTGCTGAAGTCACATCTGCGCCAATTCTACACTACGTTCCCAAGCGAAGCTATCCGCATTGATCCCTTGTTCATGCCCGATCATGTCCTCCTTCCCGTATCGTTCACATATTGCTCGTCCATCTATTCCGCAAGGAGCATAGGGTAGCTGCCCAATTCCTTCTCGGGAAGGAAGAAAAGGGGGGCAACGCGTTTCCGCAAATTCATTTTCGCTCGATACGCCGGCCGCCCTCCCTCCCGCCCCTTGTCTGCAGCAGGCATCATCGGAGCAAACTGAGACGTCGCCAAATTTGAATTACAAACACAGTTGCTTCGCGATTCGCAACACTACCCTCTTCACCTTTCTTTCCTTCCGTCCATCTTTATGCATGCGCGGGGCCCCGTGAGTGCTCTTATGCGCGCAGATTGTACATGTCCTGTCGTGCTCGGCTGTAGCTTGTGTCGAGATACGTTTGTCAGTTTGCAGAAAAAGCAAACTTTGGCGCTGGTTACAGCAAATCATTCAGACCACATTAGTTCTGTTGAAAATGATAGAAAGCATTTACTGATAGAAGGATGACCTTTTATAATACATGTAAGCAGTCGTAAACGTTCTAATGAAAGTAGTCTTTATTGTACTTTATCATCTCGATATTTCTGAGAGTCTTCAATCGGCGTACGTTCCAGTTTTTCTTACTTTTATGCAAACAATTCAACTCGCAATTGCACTTCGCCATAAAAATCAACTATCTTACAAAACTAATACTCCTAAATCAGCTGACTTCGCAGTGATGTTGAAGCACACGTCACGTAGCATCCATTTTATTCGCAACATAGCATGGCGCCTTATCTTAGCTACGCCTTACTGATGATTGTACAGTTCTTTTTGGATTTAAATGTTTCAGCAAAACTTCCGAAGGCCCATGAATTAAAAATATTTGCGTGTGTCGCTACTTTGTTTAACGTACATCTGGAACGTACTCGGGCACACCAACCACACGGCCCTGGACAAATTACTCACGAGGATGGGCATCGTGACCCGTCTCATCAGGAGGATTTCCACACGTCGCGATGGCATGCGAGAGCCCAACCTCCTGCGACTGCTGCAGTCTTTCGTGATGAGCCACGTCTCGTACGTCGGCGCGTTTCACCGATGGCTGCAGCACGAGCAGGACAAGATCAACGCAGCCATCCGCAAGTCCCACAAGACGGCACTGGGACTTCTCCACAGCACAAGCAACCGGGCCCTTGCGTCCCTCGGCGTGCACAACACACTGGAAGAGGTGTGCGAAGCCCAGCGCTCCGCGCAGCTCGCCCGTCTCGGTACTACCAAACGGGTCGCCTGATCCTGCAACGGGCCGGCCTCCGCCCGCTACGGACGGAGCCGCTCTCGGAGACACCCACGAACACAGGAAGATACCCAACGACATTGCCAGACAACTGGTCGTCGCACCGCTCCCGCGCAACGTCCACCCGGACCGCAACAAGGAGCGAAGGCGAACCAGAGCCCGCGCACTCGCGGAGACGTACGCTACAGACAACACGGCGGTATACGTGGACGTCGCCCAACTCCCGGACAGACCCCACACCTTCGTGGCCGTAGTGATCCGCGCCACGGACGGAAGCATCCTGAACGCCTGCAGCTTCAGCTCCCCCGTTGCCGAGCAAGCAGAAGAGGCTGCCATCGCACTGGCGCTACGAAGCGACCCCGACACCACAACCATCCTGAGCGACTCCCGCTCGGCCATCACCAACTTCGCCAGAAGCAGCATCGGGGAAACGGCAGCCCGCCTGCTCCCCACGCGCAAGTCGACCACAACCAACATCAGATGGTTCCCGGCACACGTCGGACCCATCGCCGGAGGAGCGGCCAACCGCAACGAGACAGCAGACGCCGTCGCACGCGAGCTCGCGCACCGTGCGGCGCCCCCCTGCGCCTCGACCGCGGGAGACGTCGGCCTCCAAGCGGAACCGCTGACCACGTACGGCGACATCCTGTCGTGGTACCGAGAGGGGCGCCGAGCGCTGCCTCCGCCTCACCCGAGGCTGGGCAGACGCGAAGGCGTCCTTCTCCGACAACTACAGACCCGCAGACTAAGTGCGGACTAAGATGTCCGCACTTAAATACCTGGGGCAAGTAGCATTGCCAGTGCTGAAGACGTAGTAGCGTATCTGTATTACGCAATGGGTGATGTTTGCCTTCGCTTATTCGCCCTTCATTTTATGAAGTGCCTTTGATTTTCTTGAATACAATAAGGTATTTTCAGTACTAGAGCGATTGTCTTCATATAAAAAAAAAACTTGAAATGACATTTTTGCCACTTGGCAGCCATAAATATAAAAGCCAGCAGTACGCAGCTTGCGCACTGCGTCCGATGCACCTGTATCGTTTTCTGCTCCAGCCAGATTTCAAGCGCCCTATCAGAAGTCATCTAAACGGGTTTGAATGGCGACGTTTATGATAGAACTTATGCGCTCCTTTGGAGCGGCACCCGCCGCGGTGGCTCAGTGGCTAAGGCGGTGCGCTGCCGAGCACGAGGTAGCGGGTTCGATTCCCGGCCGCGGCGGCCGCTTTTCTGATGGAGGCGAAACGAAAAAACGCCCTTGTGTACGAGATTTCGCCGCACGTTAAAGATCCCCAGGTGGTCAAAATTAATCCGGAGCCCTCCACTACGGCGCGCCTCATCGCCTGCGTTGCGTCGGCGCGTTAAACCCCACAATCAATCAATCAATCTTTGGAGCGGCGCTTTGTTTGCCTCACTGATGGCGTCTTGAGCACTGCAAAACACACTGGAGGAAAACCAACTTTACACAAGCGACTCAACCAAAAAAAAACGATATTTGTGATCAGAATCGAACCTTGTTCCCTCGCGTTATGACGTCGAGATCTACCCGATTGGGCCATTGCGAAACGGCTGAGACGGAGAGAAATTTGAAAGCGAAACGTTTGAAGCGAAGCGTTAATTGCAACTCCGAACGCGGCCGTCCACAGCAATACGCCCTGCAGGAGAGCATACCTTCTCCGGTCGCAAACAAATGGCTTCAAAGGACAAAGTTCATGTCCAAAATCCAAATCGTTACGCCCAAAACGCACTACACGAAGACCAAAATTCACAATGAGTTCCCACAGAGGCGCATCAAGGGCAGGGGCAGAGCCATCACTTTGTCCGTGGCCAACCCCTGGACTGCGTACTTGCCAAACACTTCGGAGGAATCATCATCATTACATTCAAAACTCTAAGGGCAATAAATGAATATTGCACGAAACGGAAATTTGGTTGGACTCGGTTAGCAGAGAAAGCAAGCTTCGCTTTTCAACCACCTTTTTCGTTAGGCGAAGAGGCTTGAATTTTTTCTTGCATCTTGCAAGCACATAGCACGAAGCTTATTTGAAAGAATTGATTAAATATCCCTTTGGTTAAACAGTTAGTTCAATGACTCTGATTCCTTTTATTCTACCAACACTTTTCCTCCAGTACATCGTGACATGCAGGACTCATGGCCAGAACCCGTCTTTTTGTATCTCGTATTTGTTTATTTCATCTTCAGAAATCCTCCCTATTTCTTTGGCTCTATTAAAACGCTCGCTATTATCTTTTTATAGAAGTAAAAATTGCGTGTTTAACTTTCTGAATTCATCCACAAAATCTTCCTCCAGTATTCTTGAAGACGACATCACGTCGCTGCGGAGCTTCTTTTCTGAAACAATCAAAACGTGGTGCTGGAAGACCAAAAGTGGGAGAATCTCTGAATATTTGCAAGCAGGCATTGCTAACGTGCGATAAAAATGCTCCCAAACACGGATGACTGCATTTGGCGTTCTCCAAAAAGTGTATCGTTGAACCAGCCAAAGTTTTTATGGTCGAGGATACGGACGACTAAGGTCGGTCTTCTTCAGCAATTCTGAAGTTGATCCCACTAAAGATTCTAAAGAACGTAATTTTTATTACATTGCTTGAGTACCCAATAGGTCCGAAACGTCTCAACATTATACCTCTTATGTTCTAGGAATATGTGCCATTTTTCTAGTTACGTATTTAATTGTGAAATACTGGAAGCCAATGTCCCATGCCGGAGGTGCACAAGTACAGCCATAGAATAAATACCTGCTTATCAAAGCTGATTAGAATACATCCACGTAAGAGGAGAGCGGAGGAAAAAATAGTGCCTCAAATCAAAGCAGGAGAAAGACAGCCGGGCGGGGTCAGAACTCATAGTAATAAGACATTTCGTGCATCAACTTTTTTTCTGAAGTTCCAGAAGAACGATATCCACGCACATGGTTTAACTCGGAATTTTCGCTATGATAATCTTAAACTACATGACGAATTTAAATTATAAATGAAACATTCCACCCATAACGTGGTATTGTTTTTCCGTTGTTATTCATACTAAATTAGGCCCCCATGCGGGGCACCTTGAACAATCTTTGCGACGGTATTGGTGACAACCGCGGACCCGGAGCCAACAAACATAAGCTGGATCCAACCATGGCGATGTGTTGTAAGGTGAACGGAAGAAACCTCAAACGGTGGCTTTCGGGGCACAGGTCAAGCTCCGGTGGATGGGCTCCCTGTCTGTTTACCACGAAGGGGGCTCCGGGGCCTCTCCAGATAACAGCGTAAGGCTCTAGAAGAAGTACACCAGTTATCTGCTGTATACTATAGCGTATGATATATCCTGAAGCCCTCCAACAAAACGATCTAACCCTGAAGAGGGCTCGCACCAAAGTAATTGCTTCCACTGTTAACAAGTGCTAACAACTTCCCTCGTTTTCTGCTAACACAGTCCGTTGAGAAAGTAGCACCAATCACCAGTAAATCAGTGATTTTGGTAACTAAGTTCATTGAGAGTGTAGTTCGCGTAAACTACAAGGCGAAGAAACTTACATCACGTGACATTCTTGTTGAAGTGCAGAGTAAAGAATAATCTAATAAACTATTGAGCCAGACTGACATGCATGATTTCAAAGTATCTGTAACTCCACACCGAAGCTTAAACAGCTCGCAAAGTGTAATTTCTGAACCAGACCCTTGAAAGAACCCGATTCTGTCATCCTAGATGGCAAGTGTGACGAAGGTGGTACTGCGGGCGGGAGAATAATGATACGCGTCATGGAAATGAAATGTGCACGAAGCACGTGATTCAAACTTTTGATCAGGGCACTTTTTCCCAGTCAGTCACAGCAGGACTCTTGCACTGCGAAGTCCGTATCAGTGTATTTTAACCGAGTCGCAATAAAGTGTTCTAGTGCTCTATATTGCCAAATATTTTCAGTGCAGAACGAATGGCTGAAAGTGGTAGTAAGTCCCGAGGTCTGCGACTCACGACTTCCGCATAGCAAGTTACAAAAAAAAGGACGCAATCATTTATGAGATCTGTGAGGAGAATGCTGACAGAGATCGGTCAAGAATAATAGCAAGGGGATAGAAATAAACTGTGACAAAAATTTCACCAGGAATGGTGATGAGAGCGAGTGCTATGGCTAATGTGACAAGAAGCTCTATAAGCTCTAAAAGTGGTACAACGAGGTGCGGCATGAGGCTAGAGGAGATGACAGGTAGCGGAGGTGCGAACAAGGTTAACTCGGATAATCGTACGTCGATAAATGTAAAGGCTAATAATAACCAAAACAATGTTCGACCATTTACATCTTACCGCCATTGAGTACCTTTGTATAGAAGCTGAATGGGAACGGGTAGCGTTGAGTTTGGCCATAATTTCCCTTCGTGGTGACCTTGAAGTGCAGTAGTCTTCTTTATCTGATATCGACCAGATGGCATCTGTTTTTGCCGTATTGTTTTCATCTTATCGGTTGGGCAGGTACATATGGTCAAGCGGACGTGCGTGTTGTAAAAGGGGTAATAAATGAACGACGGAAGGACAAAAAAAAAGAAGAGCCTCCTGACCACATCCATTAGGTCCGCTCTAATAAACTGACATGAAGTGGACTGACAGCAACAGTGGGTGCTACAACCAAGACATGATGGCATCAGTGACGAAGAGTTGTTTGGAACTGGAGGGTCCTAGGGCAATATACTTGCAGCGACCGTTGTTCTTTTTTTAATGCATTGTATACTCACTTATTTAGGGAAGGATTTTGTCCTCAAACAAGTCAATCGGGAGTAATCAGTGAACGGTGATAAGTAATCAGTAGTCATTGTCACAAACTAAGAAAAAACTTTTGCTGAACTCGTTTATTGTGCAGTTATGCCCGTGGTTTTAACAGGCTAAAGCCCAGCAGAAAGGAACATGCCGTTTTGCACCTATGCAGCGCTCATAGACGTGATGTTTAGACAGAGACATCCAGTATAGAAATTCCTAAGTTATAGAGGAAATTTCCTAGGTTTCCTGTTTGTCTTGCAAATTTCGAACATACCTGTTCACTGTGAGAATGCCTGGTGACTGAGGGCGTTCGGCCCATCGGGTGAAGTCGACTTGACAGAAACACCGAGTTTTCCATCCCCGCAATCGCCGCGCGAGGGATTCACGACACACCTCTGCTCCTCTAACGGTGAAAGATGAGCACCTGGGGAAGCAAAACGGGTGAGGAGGCTCTTATAGCCATTCGCACAGAACACAAGTGATCGATGCGTCCGGCTTGCCCGTATACGAAATGTTAAAGGGGCCCAGATGCGATGGCGACATCATTTCTCTTTCGCGCCCCATATTTTCTGCAAACACTCAGACTGTCCAGTTTTAGGCGGCTGTTTTTTGGCGAACTCTTCATTTTTTCGATTGAATAAACAATTATCGTACGGTAAGCCAGCTCTCGTTAAGGTGTCATATCTTTATAAAAGTAGAGTTTACCGAAGACACGTGGGATGTGCTGAGGTTTTTTACATTTAAGGACACATAATTTCAGCTATAATTACCAATTTAGCCGTTACCCGCCTCTTTTCTTGGAGTATTACTGTTTCAAGCAACCACTTCAAATAAAGTTTATACGATTCAAAAATGTGCTGCGCAAAGAAACCGTGTGACACAAAATGTGGTTGCTTCGGTAAATTGTTGAATTTTTTGGAGGGCGGTTTTTTAGATGTTCATTACAGCTAGCGTGAAAAAAGTGTCTTTTTGCACTGTTGAGAAATTCAGGGCCGACGGCGGAATTTTCAATGTTTAGGCAGAAAAACTGACGCGAACGCTGTCTGTTTGTAGACGAGAATTGGGTTCAGCAGCTTGATGCTGAACTTGAATATATTTCTGCTATCTTAAAAGTGCGAAACCATTGGAACCTTGGTAGGGTATCTAGTCAGCCAAAGATGATGTCAAAGTATTGTAACAAGGATAATAATAAAATTAGCACGCTAACGTGTGTCGATTGCCACATTGCGCAAGCAAGCAACAGGGCGACAAAATTAAAGCAGTTCCACTCAAAGTAAGGAAGTGCACAGCAGTGGTTCGCCACAGGGGCTGTGGCTCCCTTCACCACTCTTTTCTGGCTCACCTCACACTGTTGCCCTCTATGTCTTACTGGTGTCGCGATGAATTGAACGGATGTTTGTTCAATTACCTCAGTTCTACCGCCTTCGCAGTACTTGCGCGCCTTCTCCTGGGTCTACTCGCACACTTCTCTTTATGTTTTGTTTCTTCTTCTTCCTCGAACCGGCTCAGTGGGAGTTCCGTTCTTTTAGGTTCGGAGCACCTTAGGACTGAATAATGTCCATCCGCGTCCGTGCGCATAACATTTACAATCGCAAAAAATTGCAGTTGCACCGGCAGGATTCGAGCCTGTGTCCGGTAGACCAGACAGAGTTAGTGTGAGTCGTATTACCCAATGGTCTACTACCGTCGGTTGGTACCCGAGAGTCAAACGGCTTACTCCCTCACCGGTAACGGTGCGGAGAACCTAAGGACCTCCGAATGTCCGTCCGCGTCCATCTGTGCGCACACCAACATCAAGCGAAAATCGAGCGAAATTCTATTTGAGCCGTGAGTTGCACTTTCATTTAAAGAATAATCAAGGTGCAACTCGCGGATCAAGTAAAATGAATGTCGGGGCGCAAATCGTATGTCACCCGGCGCGCAACTGCGATGTCATTTCGTTTCCCTGTACTCCGCAAGCTGTCCGTCATCCACGGAGTGAAGATGCTGCCATTTTATTGTGCTTGCTTTCGTCTCTCACGTGCAGGAGCCCTTCTGCGCCATTCTGAATGCGTCGTGCTTTCCCCGGCGCCAGCTTGTTTTCACTCACTGTAGTAAACACCAACCCCATAGGCATTCCTATCTAAATGGACGCTAGGACTGCCGTTCCACTTCGATGAAATCAGCGCGAACTTAAACAAAGACGAAGGAAGTGCAACACAAGGACAGCCGCCATGTCCTTGTGTCACTGGGTCCTTGTGTTGTACTTCCTTAGTACATAGAATAAAATTGGAACAATACAGAGAAGATTAGCATGGCCCCTGCAAAGGAAGACACGCAAAATCGGGAAGCGTGCGGCGGCTGTTCTTGTGTTGCACTTCCTACGTCTTTGTTTAGGTTCGCGCTGGATTCATCCAAACATATCTTTCCAACCAGCCCAGCTTGCACCCCTCCTGTAATTTCATATATTTTGCGCGTGATTAAACGTACTTTAGTTTTCTTTTCGGTAAACAATGGGTACATATATGACGTGTGCAAGTGGTTGCAGGAGTGTCGAACGGTTCGGCCTATAGAAACCTCTTGTTCAATATAACTCAACTTTTGGCCAGAAGGCTTCATTGAAGGAAAAGCGGATATTTTTTCGAAGCCTCTTTTTGGGAGGGCGGCAGCCCCGGACTCGTTGGGTGCGTGACGACACGTGACTACGGTGGGTAGGTAGAGTGACGTGGGACAAGCTACGACGACCAGCCAAGCCCTTAAAGTGATGTGCACTTTGTAGCTTTAAGCATGCGGCAAAATAACTGCGACCTCTCAAACATGCGGTAGCCTTGATGATGCTAGTGAAAAAAATGTGCCAGACACCACGTAAGAGCGACACTGTTATTTCGACGTCGAGCGATCTTTCTGTAACAGAGTGGCTACAGTTACCACTATTCTTTGAAAACGTTTAATGTCAGCGTGGCAGAGGAACGACAGAGATCATCCATGCTCGTGAAGTTTAGGATGCGAGTTGGAACGGTTGTGGGGGCGGGTGTTGGTATGTCGTAGCTAGAGGCCAGTAGTGGGGGTGTTTCAATGTGTTTATTCTCTTGTGCCGTTGACGCAGTGAAGGTGTGGTGTTCGGTAAGAGATTTAGAGAGGCATATTGGAGGTCTTTATTGAGTTAGACATGGTAAACGCAGGAACAATAAGGTAAACATACGTTAGGGAGCTCCGGGGTGCAGACCAAATTCCAGGAGATGCAACACCTCTTGCTCTGACTATTTCAGTAATCTGACGCTTATATGGAACAGACGAGATGGTCAGGGCAGCATCCTATGTTATGATAGAAGTAGAATAGGAAGCGCTTGAAGTGTTCTTTTATCAGCATACCCTTGGACATAACCAAATCAGATGGAACAAGGCAGGTGCTTGTCTGCAACTAACAGAGTTTTACATTAGGCCTCCACGACAGTGTAATCGTTTCGACAGGGGTGTTACGCTATATGTTGCGCAGGGGTTGCGATTTTTTGTGGTGACATCCCCACGTGACACGGGGAACGAGCCTGTTTCGAAGCGTAGGATAAGAGGTGCTTCTATTTCCTGGAGAGGTCAAAAGCTGCCCGCTGTGTTCGTGTGGTTCTCTGATGGCTGCCTCATTTTCTTCCAGACCTGGGTGTCTGGATATGCATTTCATCTGGTGAACGTTCTCTATTCTGGATGGCAGAATCAGTCTCAAGCATTTTGGTGGTTTGCCTGCGGCCAACCATCAATAGCCTTATGAATCTTGCAGAAATGTTTCAACTTCCGTTTAATGCTTCTTCAGGGCCGAGTACCAAAATGATGGCTCGAATTTTTGCAACTTATGTTTCTGAGTGCAGAATGGGCATGCAGTTACAACGATTTTCCGGCAGCTGATTCTGTCACTTTTTAGCTTCGTATTTTCATACGTGGCACAATCGTGCAGTGTCTTTTCATTGTTCTGGAAATTTTCTCTAAGAAACTTCATCCTGGGTTGTCACTAGTTCTAGAGTAGGCTTCAAATTGTGTATTCGGTGGGGGTAGAGTTTTTATGAAGGGTCGCTCCAGCTCTGACATATCCACCATGCCGTCAAGTCGTTTGTTCTCCGGCGAGTTGCCTATCTTCTGTAGCGTGACCTGTCCCAATTTAGTTTTTTCCAGATAATCTCTTCAATACGGAAGAGTGCTTACTTTCACTTCAAAGGCTTTAAAATACCACGTTTATGGACTTTATCGCTCTCCGTGGAGGTAGGAAGGTACAGGGCTGCCTCATATCTTGACCTAAAATGGTTTTGTTGGCTTTAGTTTGGTGTAGGCATATTGGTTTTCAAGCCAGGTGTGGAGTATCCGGCTTGTCATCAGTGCCTGCATGAGACTTAGCATTTCTTCTGATTCAGGCAGTTTCCCATATTTCACCTTTTACAAACTGGCCCGAATGTTCAAGGTTCCATCTAACCTGGAGATTGCAAAATAGGCATCACGGTTTGTCTGCCGCTTCACGTCAAAGATTCTTTCATGACTGTTTTCTGGGGAAACACCGTGAGCTATTTTAGTGAGGCTTTTTTCACTAGGCCAGTGGCTACCATCAGTTATTGCAAAAACAAAGTTTCCGGCGTTGGCAAGGGGGCGTTAAATTCAAAAAGGTAGTTAGGAATTTCGGCAATGTGAGGCAATATACTGTTTTATTTCTTATTACGACACGTTTATTTTGTTCCTGCTGATATTTTCTTGGTGTCTTGGGGTTAATCATTGCCTCCTTTTTTATTTAGGTGAGAGAATGGTGTCTCCGGTTTTAGTTGGGAATGGGAGAGGTGCTTTATTCTCATGGCGCCAGTTGCGAGCTCTGTTGGCGACTGTGCTTCCGAGCCATTGCGGAAGCGGAGCATGCGACCACCCCCTGGGAGTAAAACAAACATCCGTTTTCAGATTCAATCTCTGCGAAAATCATGCATCATTTCTTTGGACTCTACTGTAGTGTCATTGTCCTCCCTTTCACACTTCAAGTGGCGCTGCGCCGTATTCCAGATTAAGTCTAGCCCTGGCATGTGGCTGCCCTCAGACGTAGTTTCGGGTTGGCAGCGAAGACCTAGTTTAACAAACGGTTCATACGTACGGCTTATAGAGGACAGCTAGCAAACACGGAAGAATAGAGATTTGTCTATAGAGCGCCATTGCTTTAAATCGTTCTTCGCACTGTTTATGCCTTCCAAATCCTGTAGGGCAGATGCTACTGCGCACCGCACGAGACACCCCAGTTGGCAGTACACCCAGGTTTTTGTGGGCGTCGTAATTCGCACCAATACTTGTCAAGAAATAACCAGTTGTGAATTAGGTATGCAACCGCTTGTCTCTCGGCAAAAAAACGTCCAAATGCACCTAGGTGCGGTATTCAACTAATGGGTGTTGGCATCCATGGCATCTAACTGCACTGTATGACCGATGTCTCCCCCACATACTACTGCACAAAGTTATAAAACGCGCTCCTAGGTTGAAACCCCGTGACGCTTTATTTCAGTTCAGAGCGTTACGCATAACAGGTTGGCTAGCTCCACACGTCATTCCTATCACACCCCGCGAAAATACACACGCTCCGTGCAATGCCTAACTTTTGCCGTAACGATTTCATAACACAGAATTTCGAAGTATTTACTTATTAGCCAAGTCACAGATAATTTTAGATACGTTTTTATTGATTGTCCTCCACTTCAAAACAATGGCAAACGATGTATAGGGCAAATAAGGGCAGGTTTAAATTTTGACAGCCATTGGAACAATTTTCACCGCCTTTTTTGCGGCGTGAAGCTCCCCTTTCTGAAAGTCCAGGCCTGGAATTAACGAGGCCCAAATGCCCCCCTTTCATGCTTGCAGGTACTCTTTATGCATCGTTCAAGCCATGGTACTAGAATGAGGTCGTTTGCCTTTGTTCGAGCTGCTAAGAGGGGCGCGCGCAACTATTGGGGAGCCTATTTGCCACTCTTTTTTAGTATTTCGTTTAGTATGTGCCTCTGGAAAAGGTGCTCTCTGAGCCCATTTAATCTCCAGCGCTTCTCGACTTCCAACATCTATGAAATCTGAAGATCGTATTGACAGCGTTCCCTCGTTTTACCGGTATGAGGGTCCTGTTTCCTCGCGTGCAGACGGCTTTGTTAGGGCGCATATAACTGTGTTTCTTGCGCTGACTAAAATATGTTCAACTTTAACTGAATTGCGGTTCTGATAACTGAATAAACTGTGCGAAAAATATTCGAAAACGAATACGATGCGGGATGACTCAGTGCTGCACATTTCCATAGGCAATCAATGATTACTCCCAAGCCACGGTTTACCGATGCCCTCTCTGTTGGTATCCGCAGTTTCCATCCGTAAGTAAACCATAAAGATAACTTCGCATTCGAGATGCGGCATTTTGATGTCCTGAATGCTGACAATACAAAATCATGTACTTCGTGCGACAGCGATTGCGCAGCGAAAAAAAAAAGAATCTCTAAGTGTAAGCGTTCAACATCGTAGGCGACGTTCACTGCGCCTGTGAGGTTCTTGAGTGCTTGTGTTAAGAATATTGCACTAGAGGAGCTAGTAACAAACTGCACTTAACAGATAGTTTGGTGAGACGTTTTGAGGCAAGCTGCCAGAACAACAAATCGCGACAAGTGCCAAATGACTGCAACTTCCCACGAGGAGACCATGGCGCGTCTTATGTGGACGCAGGTTGCATTGAAGTTGTTTTTTGAGTGCAACTTGACGTGGATGCAAACCAAACGAGTGACTGTTGTGAGAATGAATAACACATTAAATAATGAATAACACAATTATAACACATTATACTACACATTGTTTATCTTTTATTCAGGGTTGATAAATTATGCAGTAGAAGTCCTAGATTCCCACATAGAGGTCTGTCAGCGGTACTGGCTTTGGTAATACTAGAAAGCGTTCCTGTGGTTTGCGACGAGCTGTCTTTCCTTGTAAGTCACAAATGTGGGTTATATAGCTGTATATGTAGTCATATGCGGGTTATATGTTTATAGGGGGTTATATAGCTGCCGTTCTGCGCGTGAGCATATAGATGTGGTAACGTTTGATGTTACTTTTTCTAGAATGCCACCACTTTTTCTGTCCTGATCGGTGACAGTTGAAGGATACCGTACGATTGAAGCCTCTGTGCCAAAATATAATGCGTTAAGGTTCGTCTGGTAATGTTTAGTCTGCAAAATGGTATCTGTTCTCGTTTTTACATTATTATTGGGCACACTATATGAATTTGGCATTTTATTATCTCTGTGGGCAATAATTATACCTAAGATAAAACAAACAGCCTTCTTTCTTTATTCATTTTCAGTAATTTCTTATTCAGTGCTCACTTACACAACGTTCTTTTCTACGGGAAGAAATGACACCATATCAAGGAATACGGGTTAGGAAGTAACATGACTTACCTCTCACATCAAAAGGTGAGTCAATAGGTGTAGAACTTGATAAATACTGGGAGATCTGCTTAAACCCGCCTCAGCTTCAATATAGGAATTCTGTTTATTCTGCTCATATGTAAGCTTTCAAGCAATCAATGTATGTTGTATGGAACTTTATGGAGCCTATTTACACAGAAAATATTAAGTGCCCTTCTATTGTGTGAAGAAACATAACCGCCGCAGCTCAGTACATTAAGAGATCCGCAGGAAACAAACATGTTGTTTGTAATTTTGAATTCAGTATCTTTCATAGCTTATTAGCTGAATAAGACTTGGACGGATTAGAGTTCTTGCTGGCGCACAAACATACTCCTCTCCATTTCCCTCCCCAGAAATATATAATACTGAGAGCTGACGGGAATCTCACAATATTTCCCACCTCACTCTGGAAGACGCATTAATAAAAAGTAGATGAAACTCTGTGTAACGTTATTCTTCTTATCGGTTAATTGTCGTATAATAGATTTAGGGATATGTCCGACAAAACCAGAGTTAGAGCTTTTTTCTAAAACCATACACACACTTTGGATGGTCATGGATTGACATCGTAGAACCCTGTAACGCTAGCAACTTCAACGTCAAATTAAAACTTTTGACCGCAAGTTGTGACACCTAGGGAAAACTCGTTGAAATCATAGAATTGTCCTGGCGGCCTATTTCGGTATAACTTTTTTTCAAGATAGTAACATCAGATTGAGAGCTCCACAGCAGTCACCAGAAAGTTGGCTTTGCTGGAAGTATACCTTTTCTCGACGTGTGAGTTTTATCTATACGCCCCTTATATGCACGTAGTTTTATTGAGAACCTATCGATTTAAAGGTCCGCAGGAAAACCTCTTTACAACATCCTGAGCCATAAACTTGTTGAATCTGTAATCCCTATGTTAATTGAAAACAAAACATTTCTCAGAGTAAAAAAAAACATGGCATTTCTTTGTTGTAAATGAAATATACAGGGGTAAGTTTTAATTGCTTGGATGTGCGGTGCAATAAAATATTGAAACGTTTAGACAAAACCTTTATCGTTTAAAAAAAACTGGCCTATTGATTGCTAACGTCCGAAATTTTACACTGCATATTTCTAAAGTTTATGCCAGATAGTCTCGGGTAGTGGCTCTGTGGCATTGTCTTGTGGTACCAACACAATATATGTAAAATTTATTACGTTGCACTTATACGCTTTTTGTTAAATGTTTAAAGGCATGGTACTTTGGGATACGGTTAGGACCCAGAGTGTTCTGACTAATTAATAAACACGTGTAGGCAAGTTTCCAATCACTTTAAAGCGAAATTTCGCCACATTGTGAATGTAATCTTCAAAAATGCCTTGCGCAATACTTTGGGTAAACACAAACAGGTGCAATTAGACGCAGACGAATTAAGAAACAGGCATACAACCCTTTTAATGAAAAGGTAATTGATTTACTTTGTTAGACGTAAATAAGTAAATTGTACCTGTCGTAGAATTTGTTCTAGACATTTTATGAATGATATTAAAAGACAGAAACAAAATGGCGCTTCCACTTCTGAAGAGACATTCAGGAAGTTATTAAAACTAGCAATCCTATTTTCCTTATTTTTGCTCTGTATAAATAAACGTGGAAAAACTCGAGAAATAGCGGCAAATTATTACCCCATTTGTTTCCCGACATATTTAGAGTAATGTTTATATGTGTAATCAAGTTCGACAACTTTACCGGTCAAATGCGTAATTGAGGACTGGTCAGAAAATGTTGAGCGTAATGATATCCGTAGCCCTAGAATTCAAGAATAAAGTACCTTTTTATTCAATCGGTTTGTCCCTGAACAAATGTACTTTCGAAATTCCAAGTCCACTAAGACTAGCGTTTTCGGATGGGTGAAGGGAAATCAAGTGGGTCGGTCGCTCAGCCATTGCAACTTGTCAGTGTTAGTATAGGTTAGAAATTATAATTTCGGACACGAGAGATAAACTTCTCTGTCCCTTTGCCTGTGTTGAAAATGGGTTTAAATGGTTTAGACAATATAAAAGCGCTTCAATGCTGCGTATTTTCAAATAATCACGACGACGTATTCACAATGGTGCCCTCAGCTCGCTTCCGTCCAGTACTCATTCAAGAGGGCTTCATGCCCACCATCAACACTGGGCCTACAAGTATAGTACGAAGAAGGATCGAAGGATTCGGCTGCCATTGAGGAACTTAATCTCGCCCACCTGAATGACCCAGACAATCCGACTCGAGATGACAATAGTACCTGCCAGAACACCACCCCGGACTTGTGACTGTTGGCGTGCCATCTCGACGTCACGTCGTCATCCATCCACACTACATTATGCTGAGACCAAAATATCAGTCATCTCCTTTTGGGCAACTGGGACTACAAGGCACGATAAGGAAAAGCTCGGATGAGAAACTGGAATAATTTCCCGAACGCCCTGTGAAGCCAGTCACCATACCCCGATAAGTCTAGCCTAGCATGGATTGACGTCCTTCATCAGGCAGTACAACGTTAATACTTGAACTGTAACCACGACTTACCAAACCCTTTAGGTGGATGCAAGGTTGCTCCAACTTCGAAATGCATGACATAGGATTACCCGTAGGTGGAAACGCCAACGCCAGAATCGCAAGCTCGTCAGACAGTTTTCTCTTCTCACCAAACAGGCGGCAGAGTATCTACAGTCGTAAGAAAAGAAAATTGGATGCAGCTTTGCAACAGCCTCCAAGACACTCTCACCTACCGCAAAACTTAGAACATAACTCGGCATCTTATTGACCCCTAAAATCAAGGAGGAATGAAATAGAAGCATGACCCGCACCATTCACGCTTATTCCTGTACTCTGGAACTGGTCAATCAAGACATAACGGCTAAATACCTCAAAACAGTGATCCTCTCCCCTCCGCCACCCTACTCGGGTATTCCCAACACAGACGTTGACCGAGACATCAAACTTTTTGAACTGAAAGAAACCCTAGATGAATGTAAGAAAAGGATTACTCCTGGTCCGGACCAAGTATCCAACAACCTCTCGGAAAATAATCGATGAACGTGCCATCCTGCTTGAACACCTCAATGAACTCCGTACTTCTGGCTGCCTTCCCATGTAGTGAAAAACTGCCGAAGTTCGCTTCATTCCTAAAGCGCTCAAATCCCCTGACATAGACACTCTCATCCGTATTTCTCTTACCTCTTGTGCAGGGATGCTACTATACTCAAAGGTTTGCCGCCATACCTCTAAGACACCAGCCAGATGGCCAATATGATTTACGACTTTCGACAACAGTCAAGCACCCCAGATAACATGTGTTGATTCATGGAACAGGTAATTTCACGGGTCACTCGTCACTATCCTCCAGCCGTCCTGGCTCTCGACCATAAAAGGACTTTCTACAACGTAGCGCAGGCAGGGATTCTCACCCTCCCTAAAAGTACTGTCTCTACAACCGCATTTACTCCTACATTTCGAACTTCCTCACAGGCCTCCAGGCTATACTCAAAATTTATTATGCAAAATCCAAATCAATCTCTCTCGCAGTGGCGGTACACTTCATGGCTCGGTATTATATCCGCTCCGTTACAATATCGCTTTCTTGTGTCTAAGAGGATCACTAGAACGGATACCGAATCTTCACGACGCACTGTATGCAAACGAGACCACACTCACTGGACTGACACGGACTCTCCGGAGGGCTGCAGGATAGACTGAATCCTGCGGCCAAAACAGACAATTATTAAGGCCAGTCTGGGGGCTTACATATTTCACAGCAGAAATCCGGACATGTGATTATCCGGAAACAAACTTCCACGACATCACGCCGAGTGCATCGAAATAACCCTAGGCGGCCAGTCGATGCACCTAGGCAGTTACTTCAGATTTTAGGTCTTACCATACAAGCCAATACCAGAAACGACATTGTCATGTTCGAACTACGTATTATGTTTGATAAAGTCATGTACATAATTAGGCGAATCACTAGCCGGCATTGAGACATGAAAGAAAGAGACACAACGAGCATAATTCAAGCTTTTGTGAAAGTTCACCACACCTATGTCACCACATATATAGCCCTAATCAATTGTGACATTGAAAGACTTACCATGGTCATTTTAAGAGCATTGAAAGACGTTTTTTGGCTTCTCCTTAGAACGTCGACAACCAAGCTTCTTCAAATTTGCCTTCAAACAGCATCGATGAAGTCAATGAAGGTCATCTAGGAAGCCAGCACCTCCGTTTCAAGCACGCTCCAGCAGGCCGCTTTGTTCTTCAATGCATCAACTGGCCCTTTGCAGAGCAGACCAACCTAGCCTCTATGCCATACGGGTGGCGTAAAAATGTTTCGGTGAGATACCTCTCTACTCTAAGAATATGAACCCCGACTTCCATTCCAAGCGCAGGACTACCCGCTGTCGAGCCCGCAAACACTTATACCGCAGTCGCTATGACTTCTGCGCCGAGGCGGCGTGCTAGACTGATAACAAAACCATGGATGCAGCCACAACATTCAGAATCCATTGCATTGTGGGCGCATCTATCCGGACGATGTCCCCTTGACGCGCCGAATAACTCGCATTTGCCTTAGCCCTTATCAATTCTACAGTGAATTCATCAAGAACAGCTACGAGTTGGGCGTGTTCGTGCAGGTTTATGTTGGGAAAAGTGGGAACAACACTTGGACACGCTACTGTCAACTGAAAGTTTTATTCCTGAACAAACATACATATATACAGATAAAACAAAGCCAACTTGATCACGTAGTGTGCATTACAGTCTACGATGCGGTAAAATGCGACAGAAAGGGGCCATAAGAGAGATTATGGAAGCGTTTCATACCAAGAAAGAAGGAAATACATGTGTAAGTCAACTGTCTGCAACGCTAACATGCGCTGAATCTGCTTTGCTGGAGAAGGGGCGCGAAAATTTGCTCTGTCGTTTGTTTCTGGGTTTCTACACGTGTGCTGGGATTATATGCAGTATTTACCAGTGATCTTGCTGCATGGTAGATTGTGATGTACAATATGTGACGACGGTGGCTTTGATGGAATGCAAACTTTTCAGTTTATATTCCGTAGTGTCTTATTGCCTGCCCAAGTATTGTTTGCGCATTTCCCAAAATGAGCAAGGTCATCATCACTGATCCTCATGTAACGTGCCGCAGGTTCCCTTGAGGGAGCGTAGCCCAAATGACACTACAGGTACTTCAACAGTACCGCCCAGCTCGATGAGTGGCGATGATCGTGTGCACACCTGCCCGTTCTTCCGTAACGGGCAACAACTTCGCCACCAACAGGCTTGCGAACATGCCCACTGAGTCCCCGAGATCAACGGAGATTAGACCCCACTTCTCGCCTAACAGGACATTACTCAATTTTACCGCACAACTAGACCTAACATCCTGTGGTCACACTCATTCCTCCGCAAAACTTAGAAAACAAGTATCCAATAATTGCAATCAGAGACGTACGTACACCCAGTTCAAATGAATTTATTCTTTCCCGCACAGTACACAGCTCTATAGAAATTTTCTTCAACGCAAGTTACCAACTAACATAGAATTCCAGAATGCACTCACAAACCCGCCCTAACACCTGTTTCCACCCGTTCCTCTACTGAGCAGCTGCAGACACTGTTGGCCAGCTGTAAACTGGAGGACCAGGCTGCCCTGGAATACGAGCGAAGAAGGCTAGCGCAGCGCGTGGACTCCCGGACTGGGTTCCACTCTACTTTAAAGCTCATCAATATTTTTTTCTCCTCTGTTTAGTACCGTTTTATGCCACATTTGAGACATGACTCTGGTGTCGCCATTCTGCGCCAACTTATAAGTCGTACACAAGCTTCAAACGTCACCTTACGAAGTTGGAGAAACCGCCTTGGATGCCACTTCAAGATGCAACACGCCCTGATATCTCCCTGAATGCCACTAAAAATAGGCAGAAGTACTTGTCCCTTCTGCTGAAGTTACGCAGCATCGAAAATGAATTCCAAATGTACCAAGTTCGACTACGACGTCAGGTGGGGAGAAGGACCTTTGTTTGCCACCGCACAGCATTTTGTGGCAAAATACAATACAAGTTCACGTATGTACCCACGTACTTTGTTAGGCAGTGCTCTAAAGTCAATATATTGTGAATCTCCGTCTCTATTGAAATATACGCAGTTTTCCTCAAATACAGTATAATGCAGGAGTATTTGTTGTAAACGAATATTTTCAGTAAGAATATACTATATCGTGGTAAATGGATAATTTTTCCATCAACCCAACTATAAAATATATAGTTGGCGCAAATAAGACCAAGATGAGTGCTCTACAGCCGGTCATTCCCTTTTCGTGCGTGAAGCGTTCACATTGATCATTTATCCCGGTGCTTATTTCTTTTTCTCGCCATAGGAAATGCGGCTCGTGGTATGCGAAGTTACAAGTAGAGCAGAGGATGCCTTTCCCTCTTAAAACGTAAAGAATAAATGTAAACGTAACATCTACTACATGGCGGCAAGTGCGTCACAGGGAAAGAAAAATATCCAAAATTTGCGCTCCTTGGTAGGCATAAAAAACGGGTTGATAGTGCTACACCATTATTTCATTTTTTACACGCTTACTAACCTCGGACGGCAAACAAAGTACAAAATTGAATAATACAGTTCACCGCTCTTCGGTATGAGGTGCCAAAAGCAGACACCTCTCTACAACGCTGAAATTGTTTTCGCTTATTAGAACCCCGCACTGCCTGAAAAGAGCTACCACACGAAAACGAAACACAAGTCTACATACTAGGCACCCATCACAAGCGCGCTTGGGGACGCACTAGCCTCATCAAGCTATCGTCCTACATTTACGACATGCTCGAACGAGCGTAAAGTGCTATGATAGAAAATGAAGTCCTTAAATGGCTTCGCTTTTACACACACTTCGTTTCAGTTTTAGTTTTTCACTTAACAGGTTAATGTATAAAACCGAGCATCGAGTCTAGAGGGAGCCTTGCACACGGCAAGGCAACGTTTTTCCGCTTTTATCCCTACGTCTGTTTCCTGTTCCGCAATAGGAACCGTAAAATTTATCTCTCCCATCCGTGCGTAAGCGCCAATGCTCCAACGCCCTCTCAATACAGTAATGTGTGGCAGCGCTAGGGTATGCATGGACATGGCGGTAAATTGGCCTCAAAGATTAACAGCAACACACACACCTAGGTGTCTTTATGGCGGCTCAACAGCACTCCATCAAAGTTCTAAAAACACCTTTAAAGTTCCAATTTTTAGTAACGGCTTTCTAACAACCAAGTAAAATATTTTGGGTCAGAAAACTCGTCCCCTACACCCAAGGTTGATTTATGCTCTACAGAAAACGCGAAAATTCGTGGCCCGGAAATAGACATTGTCCTAGCGCCATGTTATTCTGCCAGAAAAATCTCAAAATTACGTTGCCGCCGAGATTTTTTACAAATTTGCACACGTGTCAGTAGAGTGCAGAATTATTCTCCATGATATCGATTGTTCGTTTTTCTGTTATGATTCTGTGCATTTGTTAGCGGTCAATCACTTCTGTATTCACTTTTTTCAAGTCTTGGCGTCCACTGTAGTTTCTATCGATCGACTGACCGACCAATCAAAGAACTGACTCATCATCGGAAGCCCAAAGTCACGAACCTGCATACTTTACTTTAAAGTGGACATTGCTGACCTCTCTTTGGCTTTTGTTAGTCTGCCTGCTAAACAACACATCCAAAGCACACCTTATTAGCTAATGAAGGATTAATATGGATTGCTGTCGAGTGTGTCTAAGTGTGTAAAAAATGTTTCCCCATATCCCTCCGACATAACTTTGGGTCTGAGAGTTATCGCCTGGTTGTGACTTCAACGAAAATTTCTTCGTTATTTCAAGACAAAGTACGAATTTTTGTACATAAGCCCGTAAATCATTAGTAAATAACATTAGTCCTAAACCTCCTTTTTCAGAAGCTCCGTAATATCTGTCCTGTCCGCTTGGGAATTATTTTGGCTTTCTTTTATTGATTCCTCGAAAATCTTTTGTAACAAGATCAGTGACTGCTCTTAAAATGTTACTTCTCGGTGTAAAAAGGTAGTGTTTTTACACCGCCACACACCTCAGAGTACCTCGAAAAAGTCCAGTTGAGTTACTGAACTCAAAGAAACCTGGAAAAAAAGCTGATGACCACGTTCCCTGATAGGTGGTTAGAAAAGGTAAAAATGTCCATTTTAATTTTCAGAATTCCCCCCTGACGGCTTTCCTTCTTTCTGGCGACAGACTCCCAACGAAAACCACTGTATCCCTCTAAATCGACAAGAACGCTGGAAAATTAGTATGTACGTATGTATGTATGTATGTTTATATGTATGTGTATATACGTATGTGTATGTGTATATATGTGTGTATTTATGTATTTATGTACATTGCATGGGTCACATTGTGTACTCAAGCTGACGGCATTGGCGACATCTTGGACTCCGAGACACCAAATACCAGTTGTGGCCAACTGTGGCGAAGTGTTTATGGTGGAGGGTTAGAAGCCACGAACAGTGGCCTTTGGAGCCTAGGTCAAGCTACGGACGATTGGCTCCCTGCCCGGTAACCAGCCAGGGAGCCCCGGGTCCAGTCTAGCAAGCAGGGTAAGGCTTGAGAAGAAGGAGCCCTTATTCCCTGCTTTTTCCTATTCCAAATGGTAAATTGAAAACTCCCCGCAAACATCATTCGCTCATGAAAAGGGCCCTCAGCAGGCTGTCACGTGTGCCCATGCCAACCATTCCTTCCAGAAATACGGGTAACTATCCCCGCTTCTTCACCATTGGACCTATGTGTTATTTAAAGCCCCTGTCTTCTCAAACTGTGTTTCTTGTGTCTAAATTTCTGGAGTGAATACTAGGCAAATTCTACGATGATGAAAAAGCCGAACCGGGGAATTTCTAGTTTCTAGGTGAAGCAAAAACTCACCAGCAAACCACCAGTCTCATACCTAAAACACGCATGTCAGATCGGGAAATCATCGTTACACCCCAACATAGCACCAGCAGCGCGCAGGTTGTAATCTCTGATCCAGATCTGATGAGTGAAACGGATGACCACCTTTTAGAAGGCCTGAAAATCAGGGTGTCACTGCTGCTAGGCGCCTGATTATACTCCGAGACAACAATAAATACCCACCAATCCGATTATCTTGACGATTGAAAGTACCCAATTAATAAATAGATAAATGTAGGCTTCATTCGTTGCTCTGTTCGACCATTCATACTGAACCTGCACCGGTGTTTTAAGTGCCACCCTTGACGCGCCGCGGTGGCTCAGTGGCTAAGGCGTTGCGCTGCTGAGCACGAGGTCGCGGGTTCGATTCCCGGCCGCGGCGGCCGCTTTTCTGATGGAGGTGAAAAGCAAAAACGCCCGTGTGTACGAGATTTCGGCGCACGTTAAAGATCCCCAGGTGGTCAAAATTATTCCGGAACCCTCCACTACGGCGCGCCTTATCGCCTGCGTTGCGTCGGCGCGTTAAACCCTACAATCAATCAATCAATCAAGTGCCACCCTTGCGGCATAGTAGCAAATCCTGTCGTGGCAGAAAAATAAGCGCCAAATATGCCCAGCACGACTATCCAACGGAAGCCTGTAACACAAAACATTCCTCTGCGCTAACTGCCACAGATCCCCCCAGGCATACTTCACAAACGTGAAATGTCTAAGTTTGAAGAGATCACAAAAATCACGGTGTGAGGAGGCGCTTCTCGTAGCGCTTAGAAGTGAGGGAGAACAAGCACTCGTGCGTGGCCGACGAATATCATGCGGCGAAGGAAGACGTGAGTGGAGGAAGCGGAAGAGAGGTGGAAAGTTGGAGGCAGGGGGAACACGGCTCTCGGCGAGTTCTCTGCTGGACGCGAACGCCCAGGAGACTCCGAGCCGAGCCACTTTTCCCTCACGGCCTTGCAGACTGCCAACGCCATCTCTGCAGTGTCCTCAGCACAGCCTTCTTGACCGGCGAGCGCAGGCAACAGCTTCGCATTATCGCACGGCATCAGTCACGTATGGCAGCTCTCACGGACTTAAAAGCGCCAACGACCCTCGCACATAGCCAGGGCAGGGAAGACATCGTACTCGCACGTGAGCCTTAACAGTTTTGTGCGCACGAATGTTCTTGTAGGACAGTTGCTTCTAGATTCGATTTAATATCTGTTAGTGAATTTTGTCTGCCCAATTTGTCCCATGCTTATACGGTGCTCTTGTCCTAAGCATACAGCCTCGTTCTTCTCCGCCGGGTCACATTAACACCTCCACGTTGTAAACACAAACTGCCTCACAAAAATGCAAAACAACTCCTCTTTGAGGCCCGAAAGAGGTTGGCGTGTTTCTTCCAGGCGAGGTTGCGAACATGGTTCGACGGGGGGCGCGGCGTTGTCTGGTTACAGCGGTGATTCATGTCAGCGAGACTCAAATAGTCCCGTCCCTCCCCCTTCTACTGCTGCGTTCTCCGGTAGTCCAACCTGGCGCCGAACCACTTGAAGAGCCTGCAGTTGTTGCAGCGGCCACAAACGCTGTAGGGAGCGATGCCGCTCCGCCAGCCCACGGTACACCTGCAGGATGTGAGGAGGTGGACACGGGGAGCCCGCAGTAGCTCCCAACGCACCCCACGACCTGCCCCCACCGTCGTGCTCCCAACGACTTTAACGGAGGCGGCTGCAACGAAGGGCACCCGAAAGAGTGCCCTTCCTAGCGGCCAGCCAGCATTACCGGCCAGCCACAAGTATTTACGGTTACCTCTACCCCTGTCTTTTAGGGATGCAAACGGCAACGTACACAAGTAAACGAAACTGCTACCACATGCGCCTGCTCGGCTAGCGATATTTACTTTCAAACATTTTTGTTTGTTTAAACATGTGGTAACTTCGTGGACTTCGCTTTACGTCGAGGAGCTTTCTTTCGACGCGAAGCGCATCTATGCAAAAACAAGCAAGATTGGAATTTGTATAAACACCCAAAAAGCTCAATTCTATGCGTGAAAACGCATACATTCTTGCGGGAAAATATGATGTTTTCCAGCAGAGAGAGCACTAATCGACGGCAATATTTTCAGTGGTGGTGCGATGTTTTCACCATAACTGGAGCGCCACGTTTGGAAAAGCTCCTTCCGGGTGGCTTGGAAACCGAACAAATGGCAAAGCTGAATATGCCAACCGCGCCAGGTGATAGCTTGTGATGAGAACAAGGAACGAAATACATCAGGTGTAACGACACCCAACCTATAATAAATTGTGTAAGGACAATACATATTCAGTGGCAGAATAGGGTTTACCTTTTTAGCAGACTAGTCCTCCTACAATGTATGTGCATAATGTTTCTGGGAAGAATGGCAGAGGTGTCTTTTCACGTAATTTTAATGGCACTAGCAGTTGGGCGGGCATTTTGCCGCCGTTATTTTTCGTGATTGCCTTTGTATGTCTATACAAACGGGGTTTCCGAAAAGGCACAGAGACGTAGTTTATTTACTGACTAGGAACATAGGAGTAAGGCTGAGGTACTATTAAACTTCTGCTGCCAATTAATGTACGCATAGAACGCATTTCCCGAGAGAGTCTCAGACGATGCTTGAAAACTGTTAGTAAGAACTGTTTTGGCCATGCGTTGAAATCAATATATGTCGCGTGTAAAGTAGGTCAAGCAAAGAACGCCTGCAAAGCGGTAGGTAAATATATTTATGCGAGCCTGCAGTCAATACCCATACATTTCCGAACGCCACGATTTGTATTGTTCATATGGCACAGTTGTAACATAGAGTGTAAAATTGGGTATGCTTCGTTGGTTCACGATAAACAAAATTCTGGTGAAAACAAGTTTGATATGTCAAAGGAGCAAAAATAACGCAATTGAGAAAACAAGAACAAGGGTGGCACAAGTTTTCCAAAAACGTAATTTTGAAAAAAAGATTTGAAGAACGAAGCCTCGCTACCGTCTCCCGTTGACTTTTTGTAACATTATAGGCACACCTGTTATCGCAACCGAGGCCTAACACGCCTTACGTCGTTTGAATGTAGTGTCAGATATAGAGGTAAAGTTTGGAATCACAGTCTTTTCGGAATCCAACGACACAAGTTCGTTTATTTTGATTTGCTTCAAGAGGTGCAGAAAGGCAATTGAATATCAAGCCACTCACACTCGACTTCGGTAGCTTTTTGAAAACACACTTTGCTCGCTCGCCGTCTTCCTTGAGTGGGCGATAGAGCATAAAACCACTTGATTTCGCGGCTTCGGAAGGACATTATAGTGCAGGGAACTAGCAGCGGAATCGTACCATTGGAATTCACTTCTTTATTTGCGTCGCACTTTCTCCTTCAAGCTCAATGCAGCCACCGAGGTTAGTTTCACTCAGCGCTTAAAAACTGGCTTGGATCGAGGAGAATTCCCCGTCGTCATTTCTATGGTAAACGATGGAAGTCCGTCATGCGGCACAATAGTTCACTGGCGTACTCAGCAGCGCTTATATCGCAGTACGGGGAAAAAACAGAAATAAAAATTTTCAACGGCATTCTTGCCGCATTTTTTGAAAGGGAACCTTTATTCTTCTCAGTGATGGCGCCTGTAACGCGAAAACGCACAAGGGAAAGAACAAAACGCTTTCCCTGGGCGCAATCGAACGAGGATTCATCGCGTAATGAAGCCGGAGCCTACGCCATTGCTCCATTTCGGCATGGTGGAAGTGGTTTGCAGAACTTTGACGCAACCAAAGAATCAGTCACTAGAAAGCTTCGCATTCAATTATCGTCGTCGTTTGACGGAGGGGGGAATAATATTTTTATTCGGCACAAAATTTTGAAAAGCAAAATAACGTATTGGGTTGCTTCACGTTAAGCACGTTATCAGTATGGTCAGTCCAAAGGAAAGCATGCTACATGGACAAAAGAACCAGGATAGATGGTATTGCTGAGAAATAACGAAGCTACGTACTTTTCCCACTCTTTTCTATCGTTCGCTGGTTCACACAATGGGAATACATATACAGTGGAGTCTTATTGATACTGCCGCGAACCATGCATTGGGTTTGTTTATTTGTGTTTTGCTTTTACCGCCCGGCTGCGCCGGTCTGTGTTATCTCCGTGCCAAGGGAAGCGCGTGTTCCATTCTTTCTTTCTGTGCCGCATGTGTTATCTGTTCAGATAGGGAGAGCATTCCGATCTAACGTGAACATCCCGGAATAATCTTCTTGCATCTACAATGTTCTCGATGCGAATCGACGGTTCCAGAACCACGCGCGCCGAAAGATAAAAAGCCTGCAGAGCAGACGCCGGGGCATTCGATTCTGCGACGCTCGCCGACGCACGTACGTCACTTTGTTGACCACTGCTTCGCCGCCTCAGTATTCTTTTCAGTTGTTAGGGGAGCACAAGTTCGCTCCAATAAACTTGTTTCTTTTCCAAACAACTGCTTCGTCCTTGGCTACGTGACATCTGGTGGAGGGTGCTGGGTACGCACCCTTCATGCCCACTACAACCTCTGGAAGCCGCCAAGCCAATCCAACAAGAGCCAGCCTCCGCGTGCAAGATTTACCACCCGAGTTCGGTCTACTACCGGTGAAGACGAAGAAGAAAAACGTCGCAACCAGCACCATGCTCAATCAAGCCAATCCTCCTGTCGTTCTGCAGCAGCCACGGGAACCGCCATCATTCCGAGGAGCCCCCGCAGAAGACCCAGAAGAATGGTTGGAGAAACTGGAGCGCGTCCGGAAATTCAACAGCTGGGACGACGCAGAAAACGTTCCGGCACGTTTTCTTTTACTTGGAAGATTCGGCTCGCACTTGGTTCGAGAACCACGAGAGCTCCTTGACAAACTGGGCTCAGTTCAAAAGCGAGTTCACTAAGACCTTCACTACCGTCGTGCGGAAAGAAAGAGCCGCCCTTTTGTTGGAAACACGCACGCAACACCCCAACGAAGGTGTCGTGATCTTCGTTGAGGAGATGAAGCAGCTATTTCGCCGCGCGGACCCCGAAATGACGGAAGAAAAGAAGTTGCGCTTCTTAATGCGCGGAGTGAAGGAGGAACTGTTTTGCTGGACTTGTCCGAAATCCGCCCAAAACCGTCGCCGAATTCGTGACCGAAGCCAGCACCATTGAAAAAGCCCTCGAAATGCGTGCTAAGCAGTATGACCGCAACTTTGTTGGCGTGGCCAATGAGAACGACTTTGGCAGCACGCGGATCCCAGCCGACAGCCTACGCGAGACTATCCGCGCAATAGTGAGAGAGGAGCTGCGGAAACTTCTCCCAACGCCGCCACCGCCCCAAGTCGCTTCCCTCACCGACGTGATTAGAGAAGAAGTGCATCAAGCGTTGGGAACTTCTACGCCATCCGAGGTACCCCGAGAGCCACAAGCTATGACATACTCCGCGGCTGTTCGTCGGCCCCGCCCTGCTCCAACACGCCGTCAAGAGGCCCCGCCGTACCGCCGCCCACTGTCACCCGTCCGACCCCCGGTAGCCCAAAACCAGACGCCGAGGAAGACGGACGTATGGCGAACTCCCGATAACCGTCCTCTGTGCTACCACTGCGGAGAGGCCGACCACATTTACCGTCGCTGCCCATACAAGAGACTCGGACTGCGTGGTTTCTCCGTCGACGCACCTCGCCCTCTCCCTGGCCAACGACCACGTGAGATCGACGAGTATCTATCTGAAACCAGCCGTGGCAAAGCGCGTTTCAACCGTTCGCCGTCGCCCTACCCATACCAATCGCCGAACCGCCGTAGCAACGCTGACTTCGCCCGTGGAAGGTCCCCCAGCCCACGCGGGGGAAACTAAAAGCAGCAACTTCTGGAGGTGAAGTTGATCTACGGCGAAAAACCGGAAACCCTCCAACGACGCAAGTACGCGCCGAAGACAGTGATTCACGACATGCCCTCATCCCGACGACCTGACCTAACCCTGATGAGACCCCCGAACACGACGACAGCTATACGCCGCGACGCTTACCCGACCTGACCGAGACGTCCGCTGAAAAGACGTGGACAACGACGACGCACAGTGACCGACCGTCAACACGCACAAGCCGAGATGCGACGCCCCGACGCACCCGGAACTCGAGGAAGGCGGCATCCGACGTCAAGGTGGCCATCGACGGTTTTGATGTAGTCGCCCTCGTAGACACGGGAGCCGACTACTCCGTAATGAGCGGACCATTTGCGTCTAAGCTGAAGAAAGTTATGACCAGATGGGACGGTCCGCACATACGCACAGCAGGAGGCCACATCGTGACGCCAAGTGGAACGTGCACATCGCGCGTCACCATAGACGGCACGACGTACCCTGCAGTGTTCGTCGTTTTGCCCAACTGCTCCCGCGACGTAATTCTCGGAATGCACTTTTTGACAGACAACGGCGCAATAATCGATCTCCAGACGAAGTCGATAACTTTTTCCTCCGACCACTCCATGACGCCGGAATCGAACCCCGAACACCGTGCAGCTGTAAGGATCGCCGATGAGTCACGTCACCCTGCCACCCCGCGCAAGCTTCATGATCACCGTCTACTGTGAAGGTGCTGCTCCCGACGTCGGACGCTATCGTGGAGAGTGACCGAAGGTTGCTTCTTGACCGCGGTGTGGTCTGTCGCAAGAGGCATTGCGCGGTTTAAGAAGCGCAAATCCCACGTTTTGGTCACCAATTTCACCGAGGAGTACCAGCATTTAAACAAGGGCGCTGCAATTGCGTTCGTCGAAGAAACGCAACAAGCAAGTGACGTGATAGCAGTCGCCGACTTTGAACGCGCACCCGACGATACCTTCAAGCTTCCGCACCCCTTCGACGTGAAAATCCGGCGCTACCGCAAGAAGAAAGGAAACAAGTTATTGGCTTTGCTGCGTCGCTACAGCGAGTGTTTTTCGTCGAACTCAAAGTTACGTCAAACACCTCTGGCGAAGCACCGGATATAACCGAGGATGGAGCCCGACCTACCCGACAGTCACCGTACCGCGTCTCTTCCCACGAGCGCGAAGCCATCCGGACTCAAGTCGACGACATGCTCAACGACGACATTATACAGCCATCGAAAAGTCCGTGGGCTGCGCCGGTCGTACTCGTGAAGAAAAAAGACGGCACACTGAGGTTCTGCCTTGACTACCGGCGATTGAACAAGATCACCAAAAAGGATGTGTACCCCCTGCCACGAATCGACGACGCCCTCGACCACCTCTGCCATGCGAGGTACTTCTCATCGATGGACCTGAAGACCGGCTACTGGCAAATTGAAGTGGACGAGAGAGATCGAGAGAAGACTGCATTCATAACCCCGGACGGCCTATACGAGTTCAAGGTAATGCCGTTTGGGGCTATGCACGGCACCAGCAACGTTCCAAAGAGTCATGGACACTGTGCTAGCTGGCCTGAAGTGGCACACCTGCCTCGTATACCTCGACGACGTTGTGGTATTCTCCCGGACTTTCGACGAAACACCTCGCAAGGTTGCAGTCAGTACTCGAGGCCATCCGTACGTCGGGGTTAACGCTGAAGCCTGAAAAGTGCCGCTTCGCGTACGAGGAACTGAAGTTTTTTGGCCATGTCGTCAACGCCTCGGGAGTCCTGCCTGACCCGGCGAAAACTTCAGCCATAGCGAACTTCCCAAGGCCGAAAGATAAGAAGGGCGTGCGCAGATTTTTTGGACTGTGCGCATACTACCGGCGCTTCGTCGCAAACTTCGCACGCATTGCAGAGCCGCTCACGCGCTTGACGAAAGATAGCACCGCTTTCAGCTGGGAAGACGACCAGGAAAAGGCATTCTGCGAGCTGCAAAAACACCTGCAAAGCCCGCCCGTGCTCGCTCATTTTCGACGACAACGCCGAAACGGAAATACACACGGACGCCAGTGATATAGGCTTGGGTGCCGTCCTTGTCCAAAAACAAAGCGGGTGCGAAAACGTAATCGCCTATGCCAGCCGTGGTCTGTCGAAGGAGGAGAAAAACTACTCTGCCTCCGAAAAAGAGTGCCTGGCTATTATATGGGCCATTTCAAAATTTCGCCCCTACGTGTATGGCAGACCGTTCAAGGTTGTAACAGACCACCATGCGCTGTGTTGGCTCGCCAATTTGAAGGACCCCTCTGGCCGTCTTGGGCGGTGGAGTTTGCGCCTGCAAGAGTTCGACATTACAATCGTCTACAAATCCGGCAGGAAACACTCCGACGCCGACTGCCTGTCCCGCGCCCCTGTCGACCCACCACCACAAGACTCCGATGAAGACAGTGCGTTCTTCGGGGTTGTTACGGAGAGCGACCTAGCCGCCCAGCAGCGTGCCGACCCCGACTTGCGAGTAATGATCGACTACCTCGAAGGACGAAACGTCGCCGTGCCCTAGAGCGTTCAAGCGTAACTTACCAGCATTCAGCCTCAGAAACTCCGTCCTCGTGAAGAAGAATTTCAGCCCGGAACAAGAACGAATTATCTACTTGTCATCCCCGCAGACCTTCGTGACGAAATTTTGGAAGCGTCCCACGACGACCCGTCTTCCGGACATCTCGGCACAGCTCGCACTATTGCAAAAATTAAGGCGAAGTACTTCTGGCCCCGCCTTACATCCGACGTCACCCACTACGTTCGGAGTTGCCGGGACTGCCAGCGACGAAAAACGCCGCCGACAAGACGCGCCGGACTTCTACAACCGATCGCCGTCCCGCGGAGACCCTTTCAACAAATTGGAATGGACCTTCTAGGCCCGTTCCCGACGTCACGATCGGAGAACAAGTGGATTGTCGTAGCGACAGACTACATGACGCGCTACGCAGAGACCGCCGCTCTTCCGCGGGGGACTGCACAAGAAGTCGCCAAGTTCTTTATAAACCAAGTTGTGCTGCGACATGGAGCCCCTGAAGTCCTAATCACGGACCGCGGAACGGCCTTTACCGCGGAGCTGATGCAAGGAGTATTACGCTACAGCAACACGGATCACCGAAGAACTACGGCGTACCACCCCCAAACGAACGGCCTAACAGAACGTCTGAACAAGACAATTGCGGATATGCTGTCCATGTACGTCGACGTTGAACATAAGACTTGGGACGAAGTGCTCCCGTATGTCACGTTTGCGTACAACACGGCTATCCAGGAGACGACGCAGCTGACGCCGTTCGAGCTTGTCTACGGTAGAAGGCCGACTACGATGCTCGACGCCATGCTTCCGCACGTAGAAGACGACGACCTTAACGCCGACGTCCACGGATATCTTCAACGTGCGGAGGAGGCCCGCCAGCTCGCTCGAGTTCGTATAACGGACCAGCAGCTGGTGGATGCGGGCCGCTACAACCTCCGACGCCGAGACGCCGAGTACAAACCAGGGGATCGTGTGTGGGTTTGGACTCCCATCCGACGACGCGGACTCAGTGAGAAGCTCCTGCGACGCTATTTCGGACCCTACCAGATTCTGCGACGTGTTGGCCAACTTACCTACGAAGTGATCCCCGATGGTGACTCCGGCACATCACGACGACGTACGCGGCCCGAAGTCCTCCACGTGGTTCGCTTAAAACCTTTCTACGAACGATGACGAACTTTTATTTTTATTTTCGGACTGTCGCTTATGTTAGCATCGGGTCGATGCACTCTTAGAGGGGGGGTAATGCCGCGAACCATGCATTGGGTTTGTTTATTTGTGTTTTGCTTTTACCGCCCGGCTGCGCCGGTCTGTGTTATCTCCGTGCCAAGGGAAGCGCGTGTTCCATTCTTTCTTTCTGTGCCGCATGTGTTATCTGTTCAGATAGGGAGAGCATTCCGATCTAACGTGAACATCCCGGAATAATCTTCTTGCATCTACAATGTTCTCGATGCGAATCGACGGTTCCAGAACCACGCGCGCCGAAAGATAAAAAGCCTGCAGAGCAGACGCCGGGGCATTCGATTCTGCGACGCTCGCCGACGCACGTACGTCACTTTGTTGACCACTGCTTCGCCGCCTCTGTATTCTTTTCAGTTGTTAGGGGAGCACAAGTTCGCTCCAATAAACTTGTTTCTTTTCCAAACAACTGCTTCGTCCTTGGCTACGTGACAATACGATATGGCATAATACGTTTTTCGGATTAATGCGTTTTTATTTTTATTTCCGACAAACGTCCGTCAGAAATATGCATAAAGGTGCGTTTAATACGATCGTATTTTTGTAGAAAATTTGTAATACGATCAGGAAAGTGGATCTTGACCGAAATTTCTAGACATCTTACGTTTACTCTTCGCTTTAGTATCACAAACAGCTATCCGTGAGTGCGCGATCTGTACGTTGCGGAGCGGCTGAGGCCGCGTCAGTGCCGGTTTCACGGCTAAAACATCGCTGCCAGGCGTGGTCTGGCAATGATGATGATACGTTAGCGCTACACTGCGCCATTTTGCGAAACGTGTCATAATCGCACCGGAAGACGTCCTGCTTACGTGCTTCGAGGAAGTTAGAATGGCAGATGTCAACGTCGAAGGGTCACTTCTATGCGAAAATGTTGACATATCTGGGCTCTTCTTGCACACTGAAGACTTCCACGCGTCTGGCGGCTGCATTCACCGATTTAAAGCACGGCAAGCATTGTCGTACATTACAGCACCCGGAGAAGCGACAAATACCGCTGTCTTCTTTTTTACGTTGCAGAAGAATACAGTCCTTGACGTTGAAAAGAAGAAAGAACCGCAAAAATGCACCAGCAACTTCAACGTTGCAGAATAAAATTCAACTGCTGAAGAAGTGTGCATATTTTGCTCCTGTTTTTAAGCTTTTTAGATAATACCATTTCCGTATACTGCCTTTTATTTTCCGGCACCCGCGAAAAACGCAACGAGATTTCACTGTCAATATAACTGATTTATATAGTAATGTATGTTGCTCTTTTGGTGTCCGCAACTAAACCCATCTTGGTGGTAATTCTGTGCACCACTATTTACTTCTTCGCTTATAAATCGGGGGTGCAGAAATTTTGTCAGGCCACTTGACGAAGAAGAGACTGCTTCACGCCATCGCTCCTGCTTTTAAAACTCAATTGCTATGTAGAAGGAAAAACACATTCGTTGGCCCTAAAAGATGTTCGTTACTGGCCGTTATCCTCTATCGCAGATGCAAATATAACCGTAGCCGAGGGGGTATTTCCGTAATGTTTTCTGGGAAGCTGTCATAAGGAAAGAAGGAAAAAAATATTTTCCTTCTTTTTGTGAAGAAGGGAGCCCAGCGAAGTTGCCTTCTGTGCAAGGACGTTCACTCAAGGACGTGCACGTGAGTGATTTATTGGGACAGTCTAAGTTGAAGACGCCTGAGAGTCTGGCCAAGTACTGTGGTAGTGCGCCCTACCCGTAGACGGGGTCAACTGACCCCTACCCATCAATGTCGCATGCGCTGTGCTTTATGCAGAACTCGCTGCGTGTGCGGTGTGGTTCGAGCAATACTCTTTTTTGCTTCCTGTGATAGGCCCCTCCGACTTACTAGTGTTGGTTGCAATACTGTAGCTAAGGCATCAGTAAACCCAGCTAATCTCTGTTCTCTTCTAACACTTCTCCAAGCTGGTGTGTTTGTGCACGCGCATGGGGTTGCGCCGGGGCGTATTCTGCGTACATGAAACTCAAATTTTTATTTCTACTAGCCATGTAGAGCTTCGCTTCAAAAGAGTTTGCTGGGGCTGGACGGAGCCCTCTATGGCTGTTGGGTGAAGGGAGTTAAAGGCGGATAACGAAGGTTCAGGTACATGTCATAACGTATACCTCTAGATTCATACATTAAAGAATATATTTACTCTCGCTCGAATAAACAGACTGTTATCTAACAATAATGGCGCGAACCATGCAATGAGTTTGTTTATTTGTGATTTGCTCTTACCGCCCAGCTGCGCCGGTCCGTGTTATATGTGTTATCTGTGTGCCAAGGGAAGCGCGTGTTTCATTCTTTCTTTCTATGCCGTATGTGTTATCTCTTTAGATGGGCAGAGGGTTTTGAACTAAGTTGAACAGCTTGGAATAATCTTCTTTGTTCTGGATGGTTACAGAAACACTCGCGCCTAAAAATAAATTCTTGCAGAGCCGACGCTGCGGCATTCCAATCGCCGGAGCTCGCCTGCACACGTGACGTTGTTAACTGCTGCTTCGCCGCCTGTGTATTCTTTGAGTTGTTAGGGGAGCACAAGTTTGTTCTAATAAACGTGTTTTCGTTGAAGACAACTGCGTCGTCTTTGCGTCGACATCTGGCAGAGGTGCGGGGTAAATGCACCCTAGGCCCTCGTCAAGCCGACAAGCAAGCCCCACTCGCGTCAGCCGCCGACAGCAAGTTCTTAAGCCGGAGTTTGGACTGCTTCCGGATAACGTGAAGAAAGAAAACGTTGTGAAAACCACCATGATCAACACAGGCACCATGACCACCACTTCAAATCCTGCCCTCGTTCTCCAGCAACCAAAGGAGAAACCATCCTTCCATGGGTCACCTCAGGAAGATCCGGAAGACTGGTTGGAGCAAGTGGAACGGGTCAGGCTGTTTAACCGATGGGGCGACGCGGGGACACTGAGGCAAGTGCTCTTCTACCTGAGGGCTCAGCCCCTATCTAGTTCGAAAACCATGAGAGCTCCGTGGACACTTGGAACAATTTCAGAACTCAAGTTTTAACGACGTTCGCCACGGTTGTGCGAAAAGAGTGGGCCGAGGACTTGCTGCAAACGCATACACAACACCCTAACGAAAGCGTTGTCGTGTTTGCCGAAAAGATGATGAGGCTTTTCAGGCGTGCTGACCCTTGCATGACGGAAGAAAAGAAGTTACGCTTCTTAAGGTGCGGTGTGAAAGAAGGAACTAGTTGCTGGACTTGTCCGCAATCCGCCCAAAACTGCCCCCGAATTTGTGACCAAAGCCAGCACCAGTGAGTAAGCCCTCGAAATGCGTGCTAAGCATTATGACCGCAGCCTTGTTGGCACGGCGAATGTGAATTGCGTCGAGAGCATGCGCATTCCCGCAGATAGCCTACGCGAGGCTATCCGCGAAATAGTGAGGGAGGAGCTGCGGAAACTGCTCCCAACGCCGGCGCAACCACAAGTCGCTTCCCTTACCGACGTCATTAGAGAAGAAGCGCAGCAAGGGCTGGGAACTTCAACGACGCCAGAAGCACCGTGCGAGCCCCAAGCCATGGCCTACGCGGCTGCTGTCCGTCGCCCTCGCCCACCTGCGCCCTATCGTCGCGAGGCTCCGTACTGTCGTCCCCTGTCACCGGCCCGACCACCTGCGCTGGAACCCGCCGCCCCAAGGAAGACCGACGTGTGGCGAACGCCCTACAATCGTCCGCTGTGCTACCACTGCGGAGAGGCCAACCACATCTACCGTCGCTTCCACTACAACAGGTTCTGTTTGTGAGGGTTCTCAGTCGACGCAGCACGCCCCCGACCCGAACAGCGCCCATCTCAGATCGACGAATAACTTTCCAACACCACCCGTGGACCAACGCGTTTCAACACTGCGCCGTCGCCCTACCCGTACCCGTCGCTGAAGCGCCGTAATAATGCTGTGTTCGCCCGTGGACGGTCCCTCAGCCCACGCGGGGGAACCTAAAAGCAGCAACTTCTCGAGGTGAAACTGCACAACGGCGGAAAAACGAAAACCCTCCAACGACGCAAGGACGCACCGAACACCCTGATTCACGAGATGCCCTCATCCCGACAACCCGACAGAACCTTGACGAGACAACCCAACCACGGCGACAACCACACGGCGCGACGCGCACGCAACATGGCCGAGACTGCCGATGAGAAGACGACGACAACGACGACGCGCAGTGCCCGACCGTCAACACGCACAAGCTGAGATGCGACGCCCCGATGCACCTAGAACTCGAGGAAGGCAGCGTGCGATGTCCAGTTGTCCTTTCACGGCTTTGACATAGTCGCCCTCAGCGACACGGGAGCCGACTACTCGGTGATGAGCGGGTCATTCGCGTCTAAACTGAAGAAAGTTACGACAAGATAGGACGGTGTGCACATACGCACAGCAACCGGCCATCTCGTAACGCCAAGTAGAACGTGCACATCACGCGTCACCATAGACGGCTCAACGTACCCTGCTGCGTTCGTCATTTTACCTAACTGCTCCTGCGACGTAATTCTCGGAATGGACCTTTTGTCGGACAACGGCGATAATTGATCTGCAGACCAAGTTGATAACTTTTTCCTGTGCTCACTCCACGACGCCGCCACCTAACCCTGACCACCGTGCTGCTGTAAGGATCGCCGACGATCACATCACCCTGCCAACCCGCGCAAGCATGATGATCGCCGTGTACTGTGCGGATGCTGCTCCTATATAGCGATGACGCGTCGCTATTCGACACCAGGGCTGGCGTCGTGGCTTCCGGTGGTAATGGCGAACCAGAAAGGGAGTCTGCGTCGGTGTGCCTTCTACCTGAGCGGTAAACAACACGAACGTCGTACTCCTAGAGCCGAAGTGACCAGCGGGGCAGACGTCTGGACAGATCCTTCAATGATGCCAACCGGCATAAAGCATGGTGGTCCGTGACTATTTCGAATGGGCGGCCACAGAGGTAGGCTCAAAATTTACCAATCGCCCAAACGATTGCAAGGCACTCTTTTAATTGGAGACCATTTCTTTAACTCACAATGTCACCCGTCCGTTGGCGATCGGCGTCCGCAGCCAGCCAGCACGTGCGCCGCTCCCCCGCTCCTCCTCGCTCTCAACAACAGGTGCGGGCGCGCATGCACGTGCTCCGGCGCTAAAAGAGGCGTTGCAGCAGCAGGTGCTACCTCCTCTCCCTCTACTGCGCGCGCTAAGGCAGCGGGGAAGCGTCAGCGTCGAGTGGCCGATCACGAGCGTCGAGAACGAGAGGCCGCCGCCAGTCGTCAGCGTCGAGCTGCTGATTCATCGAATCGAGAGCGAGACACGGCTTCGAAACGTCAGCGGCGAGCGGCGGACCCCGCGTTACGAGAACGAGATGCGCGGTCGGCCTTGTTAACTTAGTCCATGACGTACGCCGCGCACGCGTAGTGGTCGAGGGTGATGTGCAGGTCCATGTTGGAGTCGAGAACCATTCCGATCCACGCGTTGAACGCGTTAACGCGCTTCTCGGTGGGGGTCCTCGCGTGAAACACGCACGGACGCCACGCGCCAGCCCGCAGAATCTCCGAGTACTGCTCCCCGGACCGCACGTCGAAGGCGCGCAGGAACTCGTCCAAGCTAGCAAACTCCCCGTGCTCCAACGCCTCGTGCATTTCGTCGTACTTGGCCTTCAAGCGCCGTCGACGCACCCGTACGACAACAACTACAACTACCACCGCCAACTACCACAACCTACGCCACGTGACCACCCCCAATGCTCAGCAGTTACTCGTGTCCCTCGCGCGGGGGCATGCGACGGAGGTCTTTTTTCTGTGACGCGGTAGTGGTACTCCGATTTTGTCAGGGCGCTACTTGCGTACGCCACGACATACTCGTCCCAACGAGCATTGCGTTCAGCCAGGACAGCGCCGAGACCGGTACCACTGGCGTCCGTGTGAATTTCCGTGGGCCCGGTAGGTTCAAAATGGCGCAATATAGGCGGCGACGTCAGAAGCCTTCGTAAGGTGAAAACACGACAGTGTCGTCCAAGTAGCATAAACAGGTACGCCACTTCATCCCACGCAGAACATTGTCCATCATTCGCTCGAATGTTGCTGGTGCATTACATATTCCAAAGGTCATGACGTTGAATTGGTTGAGCCCATCCGGTGTCACAAACGCCATTTTCTGTCTGCCGGCCTCAGCCATAAGTACTTGCCAGTAACCCGAGCGCAAATCTAATGAAGAAAATAACTCAGCACCTTGCAAGCAGTCTAGCGCGTCATCTATTCGAGGGTAGTGGATAGACGTCCTTTTGTGTAATATTATTGAGGCGGTGATAGTCGACACAAAATCTAATAGACCCATCCTTCTTGGTGACTAGCACGACTGGAGAAGACCAGGGACTCGTGCAGGGGCAAATAACGTCCCGGTTCAGCTTACCGGCTACATGCTCCTCGATAACGTGGCGTTCCTTGGCTGACACATGGTATGGTCGCTGGCGCAGTGGTACATGGTTGCCTGTGTCAAGCGGAGGACAGACAGTTGGCGTGCGCCCCAGGAATGTTTTTGGGAGTCGAATGATGTACGGAATTGTTGTAGAAGAACCAGGAGCCGGTCTTTTTGCTCCTGGGTGAGGTGGGTGTCAATGGAGGGCAGGAAAACTGCCGGAGTAAAAGGGACGTCGGGGCTCAGGGCGTCGAGATGGGCCGGAGTGGACTCGTTCGGGATGTCGACGACAAGATGTGCCGCACCAGCTTCGACGCACCCAAGAAATTCCCCACAAAGCACTCAAGACGGGCAAGATTACGGGTTAGGAATCGACATACTGCTCGAACTACATCTCATTTCCAGGACAGCAAATGGCAGGAGCAGAATGGTGCGCGAAGAAAATAGACGGCAGGCGGAAAGACAACGGTGGGGTCCGTGGCACCGGGTGACCGCACAGGTACGACGACAGAAGAGAATGGGGGAATGGTGGCATCTTCAGCAGCAACCAATTTCACGCTGCTAGTCTCCGCCGCACTAGTACTGGGTGAAAACAGTTCAACTCCTGCGGGAAAGCAATCGATGACGGCGTGGTTATGAGACCAAAAAATCTCACCCGAGGATAACGTCGTGAGAACATGAGCGAAGAACTAGTTCCACTATGTGAGGAATGGCTTGAATGCTAATGCGAGCGGTGCACAAGGCTAGCATTTGAACGGGCTGCGTGTTGACAATGCGAAGAGTGAATCCCGAAAGCGGCGTCATCACTTCACGAATTTCGCGGGAAAATTCTCTTGAATCAAAGATACGGCGGCTCCAGTGTCAATACAGCGAGTGGAGGGGTACCATTCAGAATCACATCAATCACATTTGAAGGCAAAGAAGAGGACTTAGAACGTTCGACGGTTGCACAGCTCGTGCCTCAGGAACTGCGGCTGCTAGTTTCCCTCGGCTGCAGGGTTCCAACGGGGGCGCATCGGAGAAATGGAACGGCGGCGTGGTGAAGAGGAACGGCGTCTATAAAAGGGAAAGCCATCTGGGGAATACGAGTTTAGCGTTGATCCGGAAGGAACGGAAGCGGAGTGCAACTGAGACGCAAATGCGGACCCCCGAAGAACGTCACTCGGAGGAGGGGTCGGCGCCGGCAGAAACGTGCGACATGCCCGGGAACGTTACACGCGAAACATATGAGCCGATATTCGGACCAGTGTTCCGGAATGGGCTTCCCCATTCCATTCCAATTCCATTCCGAGGAATTGTAACTTGTTGTGATTCCATTCCTTTCAATTCCTCAGAATGACAGAAGTAAGCCCATTCCCACTCCTGGAATGGACGGGAAGTTTAATTCCATTCCTCTAATTCCTCAACGTAAAAACTGCCTCAGGTGCCCAATCGAGTTACCGAGGAACGCAACATGAATCTTACGCTACCATAGAGGTTGAAAATTGCAAAAGTATACAAGATGTGTCACTTTTTACCGAAGTTATGACTTAGTAGCAGGTTGGTTACATACCTCGTGCAGAACAAAAGCCCCGCCTGCAGCGGTGGCTCAGTGGCTATTTTGCACTGAGCAAGGCCTTATAGTTATAAGGCAGCAAAACGTCGCGGGTCCGATTCCCGGCCGCCGTGGCCGCTTTTCTGATGGACGCGAAAGCGAAAACGTGGGGCGCCTCATCGCCTGCGGGGTGCCTCATCGCCTGCGTTGCGTCGTCGCGTTAAACCCTACAATCAATCAATCAGAACAACAACCCAATGCAAAAAAATTCACACCGTCTTCCCGCGAGGGGAACCATGGGGTAGATGCGACGCATTGGGGGTTGCCGTTGCGTTTCCGTTATGTTAGCGATGTCAGCGTGTGGATTCCTGTTGTTGTGTATCCTATTTACGCAGCATGTTCACCCCCGATGCGTCGCATCTACCCCATGGTTCCCCTCGCGGTAAGATGGTGTAAATGTTTATCTGAGCATAAGTTGCGCGCTAACGCACAGCTGGCACGACGACGGGAGCGAGCGCAGCCGAGCGCACGCTGCGCGCTGACCGCGCTGACGCACAGATGGCGCTGCGGTGAGAGCGGCGGAGCGCGCAGCTGCCGCGGCGAGGAGAATGGGGGAGGGATGTGGACTACGCCGCGACAACGCGGGACAAGGCGAGTTAAAGAGATGCGTTGCATCTAAAAATTACCGTCCCTTCTTAAAGAAAGTGGAGTGCGTCCAACTTGTCAAACCTTCGCTGAAGAACATACCCATGCGACGATTTTTCGCGCACTAAGTAAGCGCAACTACGAACTACCTAAATGTACACCGTTACGTGCTTGACGAGATGAAGGAATACTATTGTACTCCTTCTTTGTGATCGGTGCGTGAGTTGCCTTTAGAACCGATGGTCTTTGGTGATTTTCAAGTAAGCGTTTGGAGACAATGGAAGCCCAGTTTCAGAGACAGAAAGAGAGAGAGAGAGTTAGTTTGCCGTCCCCGGTTTGACGCACTCGCCGTGTGTCCACTTTAGAGATTTTCGGTCGAGCAACCGGTCCAAGGGGGAATGTATTAGTTTGCTGAGAGAATGCGATCGATCCCACTAAAAAAGCTTTCGCTTTAAAAAAGGGGCAGTGTCACAATGCCCCTTTTTGCGTAATCAGTAGCTGGATCCCCATTACTTGTTAGAGTATTTCCATATAAGCATGTCTTAATAGTTGGTTTTTGCGTGACGCGAGATGAAGAGAGCTATTACGTTGATGTCTGCTTATTCTGTTTCGTTGCATAGTCTGTGGCATGCCGTCCTGCTATCTTGTTTGCGTACCGTCATACCAGTGAAATTAAGATGCTGTGGATACCTCACAGGCATGTCACGCGAAGCTTGGTGACCTGTGCCCGCATTCGAAATGCTTACTTGAACGACTTCAAGTGAATTTACAGGATTTAGTACTGATGCTACTGTACCAACGTGAAAGACGGGAGGGCAGCGGCACAGAACACCATCAGCCATTTTTGCATTTACCGTAGGAAAGTCGCCTAGAGCATTGCACGGTCCCGGGCCAGCCCGAAAGCCCGGGCCAGACTTTGCCCGCGGGCCGGGCCGGGCCGCCCCAAGTCGATTATCGGCGGGCCTGGGCCGGGCCCGGGTTCAGTGCCGTGGGCCCGGGCCGGGCTCGGGCTCTACGCCACGGGCCCGGAGCGGGCTCGGGCTTGAATTCGCAGGCCCGGCCGTTAATAGGTCCGACATGAAGTGTAGAAAAGAGCATAAAATTGAATATTCTGAAATATACTTTTACGCGCTTCTTGATGTTGGTTGTACACATTGTTTTAAAGTGTGTTTTGCTAGGGCTGATATTCACTATACTGTAACTTTAATGACATTTCATGTACTGCATCATGATTTTATATTTTGGTGTATAACATGAAAGATACGGTTACAAGGAATGCCCTAGCGGGGAAGGAATTAATTAAGCCACCCTGGAGCTGTGCACCTATGACTATGTACGTGTGCTTTAGATGTCGAACCAATCTAAATGCGGCTGCCGTGGCTGGAAATCAAACTCGCGTGCTAGAGAAGCGCCACCTCTTAACAGCCACTCCAGGGAAAACATTTCAACGCACGCACATACCCGTGGATTCAAATGGTGAGCAAGAAATTTCATTAATACCAACTTTTGATACCAACAAATTTTCTACCAACAAATTTTAATACCAACAAATTTTCTTCAACGTCTAAGACCAGGCCTGGTTACACACATGCGGGCCCTCCCTAGGCTCAAAAAAATAGACCGTACCCGGGTTGGGCGTGGGCTTGAGACGACGGGCCCGGGCGGGGCCTGGGCTTGAGACGACGGGCCTGTGCCGGGCCTGGGCTAGGCTCACTTATGAATTCACGGGCCCCGGCCGGGCCCGGGCTCGGTGTTACGGGCCCGGGTCGGGCTCAGGCTTCACAAAGCGGGCTCGGGCCGGGCTCGGGCCTTAAAACCAGGCCCGTGCAGTGCTCTAATTAGTCGCCACCACTTCCACGTTGACCTCTATAGCGCTTGTTTTTTGCCCTGCTACTACCTCAGCCCATTCCGTTCAATACAGGTCATTATTTATGACCCCCTCATTTAAAGTGACAGAACAATATCGTGACGGGAGCCCTGTCAAAGTAAAGAAGTATGGTGAGGCAGTTTGTTTCCAAGAACGAGCAAAAAACATGCACAAGGACCTGATCAATATTTTGAATGAGACCTCCCTACTTCAATAGCGGCGGTGCTCCAACTTTCAAGCCGATGACTAAGGCTTGAGTAATCAGGTACGTTCGTACTCTGACGCAAGGGCCACGTTCACAGAAGCACAGCAACCAATCCACGAACAAGTTTGGCACAACTGGAGGAGATGTCCGCACATTTGTATCAAAGCAAAGCACGGTGTTGCACTGCTGAAACCTGTCAAAACATTCGCAAACAAGTGCGCTCTGGAGCAGGAACTGCTAGAAACAAACGCCATTTGCAGCTGTGTCTTCTGTATTTTCGTATACTAATATCTAATGTAATCGTATATCCCAGCTTCCCATTACTGTAGCAGAACGTAAAGGTAGAAAGCTCAGTAACACATCCGAAGCTCGCTTCTTACGCTTATGGCGGGTGCCGGGCACGCAGGGCCCTCACCCACAATTTTATTTTTTCTGCCTTGGTTTTGATTTGGTGGAGCCCATGGGGCCTATCTGCAACACACGGACAGACCGTCGACAGGTTGGCGCCGTATTCACGCGAGATGCCTACCAGGTCGGCTTACAAGCTTCAAGGCTATATTTTGCGTGAGTTGTATGGAGGATGGAAGGAGAAGGCCAAGCAGACTCGTTGTTTCATGTTTCATGCGCGTATGCTTTGTATTGCTAGCTCAAACATTTCGCAGCATCAGCTTACGGTGAGAAATATTGCGGCATCGGATGCGCGCTGTTCGTATTCCCACTCCCCCCTTGCTTCTTGATGCTAATCCCCGCCTGCTGGCCCATGGCCACGCGGCGCCTGCCGCTGAGAGAGACGCCGGTCTGCCGTCGGCGCCACAGACAGTTGTACAGAGAAAGCTATGCCTCAAAAAGCCTGCTGAAGCTCGAAGAGCCGACCTAACGGCTCCACCGGCCAGGCGTGCTTGCGACGCTCGACTTCACTTTCACACGCGCTGGGGCAGGCTGCGCTGATTCACTTACTGAAGATGGCGGGCATACGTTCTCGTTTTCGTAGCCGGTGCTCCCTTTGAGATGTACCGATGCAGTCGTCGTCACAGACTAATTAAGTAGCCGGAAAGCGCCAGCAATGGATGCCGTCATCAAACAATCCACATTCCATTCCCATTCCATTCCGACCAAATGGCGCTTAATTCCATTCCCATTCCATGCCTCCAAAGAATGGTCCTCATTCCATTCCTATTCCATTCCGGCATCTCGAAAAGGTGGAATGAATCCGGAATCATTCCAATTCCGGAGTGGTAACTACGCAACACTGACTTGGACGTGCCTCACGGGTTCGGGCCCTCAGCTGCCGCTCGAGAATATGGGGCACCCGCTGGCTCGTGGTGTACTGCGACGGCTGAAATGTGGCTGGCGTTGATTGGGCACAAACCGCAGCATAAGTGTAAGACTATGCCACGGTTGAGGCGAAGGGCGCCGCCGCGGCAGAAGGAATCGGTGCTGCCATTAGTGAAAAGAAAGGCGCGGCCACGGGTGCGGCTGCGAGCGCGGCCATGGGGGAGTCGAGGTGTGCAGTAACAGGCGGCACGAGGTGCGCATTTGAGGACGGAGGCTGGCCGTCTAACGGCAGCGCCTCGGCGACTCCGTCTAGAATTACGCGGCGCACCGTCGTAGGCAGCGCGCATGAAGGCGTTGATGCCAACGGCTGAAAGTTGAGTTGCGCGCAACCTCCTCGCGCACGAATTGTTCAATGTGATAAAGAAGAGGCGCAAGATCAGATGAGATTGCAAGCGGTGCAAGTGAGACCCCATGCGCTTCGTCATTCTGGGCGGGGAGCACCGGCGGGTAGAAATGCGCTGCTTCCTGAGCTCGTCGTAGCTAAGACCCCATTTGATGACGTCTTCAACCGACTACGGTTCCTTGCTGAGCAACATCTGGAACGCGCCGTCTCGATGCCTTTTAAAACGTGCTTGATCTTGTCGGACTCGGGCATACCAGGATTTACGCGCGTACAGAGGTCGACAACGTCCTCAATATAGGTCGGGTACGTTTCATCGGCAACTGTGTGCGCCCACGTTAGCTCTGTTCAGCCCGACGCGTGCGTACCACGGGGCGACCGAGCACTTCTAAGAATCTCGTTTTGAAGGCAGACCAAGTTGTCATGTCGGCATCGTTGTTTAGGAACCACCGCTCGGCTACTTCGTTAGGGCAAAAGCCCACGTTAGCTCGCTTCATTGGATTATCCCAGCGGTTGTGGGCACTCCACTCTTTCGAAGTACGAGAGCAGATCATCTGCATCGCGGTCGTCGGTGCCGGAGTACTTGGCAGGGTCGTGGTGAGGAAGGGATCCGGGGCACATGATGGGCTCATGTTGCGGAGGCGCCATATCGGGATCAATGTCTTGGAATAGTGGTCGTATTATGCGCTTGCTTCGTTGTTCCAGGCTTGAAAGGCGCAGGGGCACTGTACCTCCACCACACTATAAGGGGAACATTAGCTGGGGACCAGCAAGACGCTTGAAAAGAGGCAGAGACCAGAGACGGGCAAGGCAGCGGAGACCGATGTCTCGGTGCGTTCGCTTAGAGTGAGCCCCGCGATGCTGACCGTGCCTCTTCTCTCGCCCAGCACTTTGCGCCTGCCGTCATCGTGAGGCGCATAGTAGTCCTTCCTCCGGCACATGCACCGTCGGTTGCACATCGGAGATTGGCGCACACTAACCGCAAGGTATGTCGTCGTGTCGGAAACTACTATCTCTAGTACAAAATAAATAAATAAATAAATAAATACATAAATAAATAAATAAATAAATAAATAAATAAATAAATAAATAAATAAATAAATAAATAAATAAATAAAAATTAAATTATATCGACACGAAGGAACTACAAACTATGTTCGGAACATGTTCCAAGAACCGAATGCACACGTTTATATTGTTACGTGGCGAAGATACGTATATTTGCAGCTATTTATAAGTGGGAATAAGCTGGGAAGCACTTGTGTAAGCGGCAGCGTGAGGCCGGGGCTAGCGTCGTCGATCTCGTCGTCTGCAATCAGCGGCGCAGCGTCTACCGCATGTTGGCTCAAACAGAGATTGCCCCGTCACAATATTGTCACGAAGACAAGGACGATGCAGTTGTGTTGAATGAGAAACACGTTTATTGGAGCGAACTTGTGCTCCCCTAACAACTCAAAAGAATACAGAGGCGGCGAAGCAGCGGTCAACAAAGTGACTTGCACAGGCGAGTGTAGTTGAATCGAATGCCCCGGCGTCCCCACTGCAGGCTTTTTATCTTTTAGCGCGCGTGGTTCTCGAAACGTCGAATCGCATCGAGAACATAGTAGATCCAAGAAGATTATTCTGGGCTGTTCACGTTAGATCGGAATGCTCTCCCTATCACAACAGATAACACATGCGGCACAGAAAGAAAGAATGGAACACGTGCTTCCCTTGGCGCAGAGATAACACAGACCGGCGCAGCCGGGCGGTAAAAGCGAAACACAAATAAACAAACCCAATGTATGGTTCGCGGCATTACCCCCCTCCCTCTAAGAGTGCATCGACCCGATGCTAACATAAGCGACAGTCCGAACAAATGAAAATAAAAGTTCGTCATCGTCCGTAGAAAGGTTTTAAGCGAACCACGTGGACGACTTCAGGCCGTGTGCGTCGTCGTGATGTGCCGGAGTCACCATCGGGGATCACTTCGTAGGTAAGTTGGCCAACACGTCGTAGAATCTGGTAGGGTCCGAAATACCGTCGCAGGAGCTTCTCACTGATTCCGCGTCCGTCGGATGGGAGTCCAAACCCACACACGATCCCTGGTTGGTACTCGGCGTCTCGGCGTCGGAGGTTGTAGCGGCCCGCATCAACCAGCTGCTGGTCCGTTATACGAACTCGAGCGAGCTGGCGGGCCTCCTCCGCACGTTGAAGATATCCGTGGACGTCGGCGTTGAGGTCGTCGTCTTCTACGTGCGGAAGCATGGCGTCGAGCATCGTAGTCGGCCTTCTACCGTAGACAAGCTCGAACGGCGTGAGCTGTGTCGTCTCCTGGATAGCCGTGTTGTACGCAAACGTGACATACGGGAGCACTTCGTCCCAAGTCTTATGTTCACCGTCAACGTACATTGACAGCATATCTGCGATTGTCTTGTTCAGACGTTCTGTTAGTCCGTTCGTTTGGGGGTGGTACGCCGTCGTTCTTCGGTGATCCGTGTTGCTGTAGCGTAATACTCCTTGCATCAGCTCCGCAGTAAATGCCGTTCCGCGGTCTGTGATTAGGACTTCCGGGGCTCCATCTTCGGTTATCATTCGGTGCTTCGCTAGAGGGGTCTGACGTAGTTTTGCGCTCGACGAAAAACATTCGCTATAGCGACGCAGCAAAGCCAATAATTTTTTCCGTTGTTCTTGTGGTAGCGCCGGATTCACGTCGAATGGCTGCGGGAGCTTGAATGTTTCTACGGGTGTGCGTTCAAAGTCGGCGACTGCGATCACATCACTTGCTTCTTGCGTTTCTTCGAGGAACGCAATTGCAGCTCCCTTGTTTAAATGCTGGTACTCTTCGGTGAAATTAGTGACCAAAACGTGAGATTGGCGTTGCTTAAAGTGCGCAATGCCTCTTGCGACGGAGACACCGTGGTCGAGAAGCAACCTTCGGTCACTCTCTACGATAGCGTCGATGTCAGAAGCAGCATCCTCACAGTAGACGGCGATCATCAAGCTTGCGCGGGGTGGCAGGGGAATGTGATCGTCGGCGATCCTGACAGCAGCACGGTGATCGGGGTTCGGCTGCGGCGTCGTGGAGTGATTGGAGGAAAATGTTATCGACTTGGTCTGCAGATCAATTATTGCGCCGTTGTCCGTCAAAAAGTCCATTCCGAGAATCACGTCGCGGGAGCAGTTAGGCAGAACGACGAACTCCGCAGGGTACGTTGTGCCGTCTATGGTGACGCGCGATGTGCACGTTCCACTTGGCGTCACGAGGTGGCCTCCTGCTGTGCGTATGTGCGGACCGTCCTATCTGGTCATAACTTTCTTCAGTTTAGACGCAAATGGTCCGCTCATTACCGAATAGTCAGCTCCCGTGTCTACGAGGGCGACTACGTCAAAGCCGTCGATGGACACCTTGACGTCAGATGCAGTCTTCCTCGAGTTCCGGGTTCGTCGGGGCGTCGTATCTCTGCTTGTACGTGTTGATGGTCGGGCACTGTGCATCGTCGTTGTCGTCGTCTTCTCAACGGACGTCTCGGTGAGGTCGGGTACGCGTCGCGCCGTGTAGCTGTCGTCGTGTTCGGGAGTCTCGTCAGGGTTAGGTCGGGTCGTCGGGATGAGGGCATGTCGTGAATCACTGTCTTCAGCGCGTCCTTGCGTCGTTGGAGGGTTTCTAGTTTTTCGCCGTAGAGCAACTTCCCCTCCAGAAGTTGCCGCCTTTAGTTTCCCCCGCGTGGGCTTGGGGACCTTCCACGGCGAAGTCAGCGTTGCTACGGCGGTTCGGCGATCGGTAGGGGTAGGGCGACGGCGAACGGTTGAAACGCGCTGGGCCACGGCTGGTTTCAGATAGTTACTCGTCGATCTCACGTGGTCGTTGGCCAGGGAGAGGGCGAGGTGCGTCGACGGAGAAACCACGCAGTCCGAGTCTCTTGTATGGACAGCGACGGTAAATGTGGTCGGCCTCTCCGCAGTGGTAGCACAGAGGACGGTTATCGGGAGTTCGCCATACGTCCGTCTTCCTCGGCGTCTGGTTTCGGGCTACAGGGGGTCGGGCGGGTGAGAGTGGGCGGCGGCACGGCGGGGCCTCTTGACGGCGTGTTGGAGCAGGGCGGGGTCGACGAACAGCCGCGGAGTATGTCATAGCTTGTGGCTCTCGGGGTACCTCGGATAGCGTAGAAGTTCCCAACGCTTGTTGCACTTCTTCTCTAATCACGTCGGTGAGGGAAGCGACTTGGGGCTGCGGCGGCGTTGGGAGAAGTTTCCGCAGCTCCTCTCTCACTATTGCGCGGATAGTCTGGCGTAGGCTGTCGGCCGGGATCCGCGTGCTGCCAAAGTCGTTCGCATTGGCCGCGCCAACAAAGTTGCGGTCATACTGCTTAGCACGCATTTCGAGGGCTTTCTCAATGGTGCTGGCTTCGGTCACGAATTCGTCGACGGTTTTGAGCGGATTTCGGACAAGTCCAGCAAACAGTTCCTCCTTCACTCCGAGCATTAAGAAGCGCAACTTCTTTTCTTCCGTCATTTCGGGGTCCGCGAGGCGAAATAGCTGCTTCATCTCCTCAACGAAGATCACGACACCTTCGTTGGGGTGTTGCGTGCGCGTTTCCAACAAAAGGGCGGCTCTTTCTTTCCGCACGACGGTATTGAAGGTCTTAGTAAACTCGCTTTTGAACTGAGCCCAGTTTGCCAAGGAGCTCTCGTGGTTCTCGAACCAAGTGCGAGCCGAATCTTCCAAGTAAAAGAAAACGTGCCGGAACGTTTCTGCGTCGTCCCACCTGTTGAATTTCCGGACGCGCTCCAGTTTCTCCAACCATTCTTCTGGGTCTCCTGCGGGGGCTCCTCGGAACGATGGCGGGTCCCGGGGCTGCTGCAGGACGATTGGCGACGTTGTTTCTTGCACCATGGTGTTGGTTGCAGCGTTCCTTTTCTTGGGCCCTTCTGGCATCAAACCGAACTCGGGTGGTAAATCTTGCAGGCGGGGGCTGGCTCTTGTTGGACTGGCTTGGCGGCTTTTCGAGGTTGTAGTGGGCATGAAGGGTGCGTACCCAGCACCTCCACCAGACGTCACGAATACAAGAACGATGCAGTTGTGCTGAATGAGAAACACGTTTATTGGAGCGAACTTGTGCTCCCCTAACAACTCAAAAGAATACAGAGGCGGCAAAGCAGCGGTCAACAAAGTGACTTGCACAGGCGAGTGTCGTCGAATCGAATGCCCCGGCGTCCGCACTGCAGGCTTTTTATCTTTTAGCGCGCGTGGTTCTCGAAACGTCGATTCGCATCGAGAACATAGTAGATCCAAGAAGATTATTCTGGGCTGTTCACGTTAGATCGGAATGCTCTCCCTATCACAACAGATAACACATGCGGCACAGAAAGAAAGAATGGAACACGCGCTTCCCTTGGCGCAGAGATAACACAGACCGGCGCAGCCGTGCGGTAAAAGCAAAACACAAATAAACAGACACAATGTATGGTTCGCGGCAAGATTATGTGACTGACAAAACAAACATTTGACGTCGCCACACTGATTAACCAACCGTTATCACCAAAAATCTGTCCTGAGCAGAGCACAGCGTGCTGCTTTGTCATCCGACGTCAAATTTGCATAGCCCTTGGAGTGGTGTTACAAAGACTTTGTGGCGTAAACCTTTGCTTCTCCCCGTCGCCACCATAAATTAACATGGTTGCGCTCTGCGTCCCCTTCACTCACGCTTACTTTTTTCCTGAGCTTCCAGCTAGAGTGAAGGAATGAGTACAGTTCCCTGTATAGAAAGTGTTGAAAGGGTGGCGCACACCTTCACAAGAGAACTGATTTCACTTTTATTACTCTTTTTGCGTTAGTGTTTGCCTCATTGTGCTGTGCCAGCGAATGCGTCCTTTGTGCCTGACTAATCTCCGGCGCTTCTCGAAATACGAGAACTGGGAAAGGCGAGCTTCTTTCTGCAAGCTCCTTGCCTCTTATAATTTGCAGACTCCTCTTCGATCCAGTTTGGCAGCCATTGCTCGCATGCGCTAACTTTCCCCCCAAAACGTCTGACAGTATTTCAGCCTTATAAACGTTACGTGGAAAGAACCAATAATCAGGAGCGTTCTTTGGAGTGTTCTATCTTATTTATGGTTTCCCCACGAAAGCTAAACAGTTAGAAAACAAAGGAATCACTCTTTTCGGACGAGCAATAATTCTTTTTTGTAATCGTCACCGTTACCTTCTCCTACTATCACATATCAAGACACTTGATTGTCATTCCGACATGCTTCGCATTAATAGACGAGCTGCTACTAAGATTTGTAACGTTGAAAAAATGAGAAGAAATGGGACTCTTTTAGCAGACTGTGATATTTCTCAACCTGAAAATCACCATCTTAGGACACGTTTTTTGTGGAAGTGGTTTGCTTGTAAAAAACTAATTCGGAACTTTAGGTTCCCCTATCTGCGAACCTTTGTTGTTTTCCGGTACAGAGAATCACCATTGCAGCAAATATTAAACAAAAAGCAAATTGAAGTTAAGGTTCTATTTGTACCTGACTACCTACAGTAGAATCCAAGTGCGGTAGCGATTTGCAGAGGCCATACATTGGCAGCGGTAGAACGAAGGCAGAATTTTTTTTTCCTTCACTGTTAACATATACCCAGTGGGCGATTGTCCAAGAAACGGCTTAGCCATTCAGGCAAAGGCGTCCAGCTAAAAACTCTATAAATGAATCTGTGTAAATATTACAGTGCGCAGCGCTCACACACAAACGTCCAGGCACGTGAGTAAAATCGGGCATGTCCTCCGTGCATAACATTATTTCTAAGGTAGCCCTGAGGTGTGTTGCTATCAGGCTCTTAAATTAATTTGCCCCAAAAGAAGCAGCAACAATAGTGACGAAACCGAGGAATCCACAGTTTAACAGTAAAACTGTCTTTGATAAGTCTTTCCAGGCAGTCGCGTAGCCAGAAATAATTTTGGGCGCTCTTCAATGACCGCAGGCCAGAACCCCTGAAAGGAGATATAACCGGCGCTCATCCACCAGTCTCGCTTAATTTTCGTGTCCTATATTCTTATTCTATCACGCGATAAACTACTGATACTGAGTGTGAACAACGGGGACGAAACAATTAAAAGCCACTTTCTTAAAGGGATCATGCAGCACTTTCCATGGACGACTCGGAATGCGTTTTGGAGTAAAATCTATCGTCCCAGCAATCTAAGGAATTAATCGTACTAGCGAACATTAAGGCAGCGACAAAGCTAAAGAGAAGACGGACCGCACGGTAGAACTTCACCTCAGTTTAGGCCACATAAACAAGAAAGCACCAATAAGGACATGATATTTGAAGGGGTTATGATAAAAACGCAGTGAAAACGCTACCGCTTATATCACAGGCGGCATTAAAGCGCCGGCCCATATCACATGACGGAAATTAAACCCACATGGGTCAACAGCCTTCTTCCATCAGCCCTTGCGCAACCACCGTCCCCTCTCCAAAAAATTCAATTCCTTTGCAGACCTGCCTTGGCGCTGTCCAAGGCAGGTCATGGGCTAATCCAATGGCCATGGGCTAATCCAAAGTCATATCACGAAATTAAAATTCAAATCAAAGGTAATAAACTTCTAATCAAGGAGAACACACATACAAAGAAAATACGCTTTATTAGGAGCATCGCAATGTGGTGTGGGGTCCTCAGTCCAGGACTCCATTGGGGACCCCTACTGCCACAGCCCTTTGCACCAGCCTAAGCTCGGAATCGAGACGGGAACTGGACAGCTTCCTCTCCCGCTGCTCACAGAAAGGGTGGGCGATTCTCTGAATCATGGGGTTTGCTGAACAGACCCATACCATTTGGCGCAAGGTGCCCAGAGAAGTGCAAAAGTTTCACAGTGGGAAGTACTGCGCCGGCTGAAGCAGGTGGAGGTTGGTCGGATGAGGAATGGTATTCGTTCTAAGGAGCCGTGCTTGTTGGAAAGCCAACTACAGTTTTTTTCATTTCTTATATTATCTAAATGCAAGCCCTAGTTTCTGGGAGTCGCATTTAGATGTCTCTGAAAGGGTGCGCACATTATAAGCGATTGTGTTTAAAACAGGGAAGCCAAATCCACTTTCGAATCGACGATGATCCTACGTTTAATAAGAAACACGCGAAACTTCTTTAATGTAGGGTTATGTAAGGAAAGCCAGGCGATTACCTTTTTTTGAGATAGTTGCCCCGCAACACGGGGAGACGCAAAAATAAACACGCCAAACTGGTGCCCTGCATAGTTGCGGACATACCCTGTCCGTAACTATGCAGGATATGGTTCCGTCATCATGCTTTACTGCAATACCAACTTGAACGAATGGATTTGTTAGCAAAAGGGTTATTCCTTACAGCATAGATAAGTACGCCTTTTTATCCAGCCGTCTGAAAAGACTGACTATCGGAAGGCATCTTTTGCATTGAAGGAGTAAAAAAGTTCTTTTCGGCCCATCTGGCCATAAAAGCTGACTTATCCGATCTGCAAGAAATAACAAAAACACGCTGCGAAAACTTGTCATAACGACTGTCGTATAGAAATTGTACCCAAACGTTTGCGTCGAAATTAATTGGCTGATGTCGAATATGCAGGAAAACAGCCAGTGAGGTTGCTGTACAGTGGTAAATTTAGTTCGAGGGACAAATAAACTTTAACCAACAATATTTGCTCGGTGAGATTTAACTCGTATACAAAGAATTCCCCGAAAGAAGACTGGCCGCGGAGTCTGGGCAAAAAAATGGAGTAATAGAGCGCAATTATCATGCATTTTCAAGATCACAAGAGAGAAAAATATCTTCAGGAAATGCGGGAAATTAGAGCACATAAGAGACCCAGTAATAAGGGTGTTGCATGCATTACCAGCAACCTTTTTAGCGCCTATGCCGCATTGCTTTCAACATATGGACGCCACTATTGAACATGGCAGTAAAAGAAAAATGGGAAGCCTGAGGCTTTTTCTTCCGCGCCCTATAGGGCCAAGCAACGCAAAACCAAAAAAAAGAACGACACGGTAATAGTTTTGTAACGTAAAAGAGTTAGTCTGACACAAAAGGTGTAATCTCTTCGAGGGAAAGCCTTCCACGGAACGCTAGGTGCCTTGAAGAAGTTGTTCTGACAGTTCTAATCCGATTTCAACAGCTCGGGCAATGTCAAGCGCATCGAGAGAAACCGGCCTAGTCCTGCCAAGGGGAAGTTCTGGCTTCTCTTTCCAGTCCGGGATAACAAATCCTGAGGGCTTTGTTTACCCGTTCGAAGCCCATTCTGCACTAAGTTTTTCTACCAGCTCTAGCGAAGTTGGTTGCAGCGACACGTTTGGGTAGTTGAAGCTACGAAGGACGTGGGAGAAGGGTCTTGAGAATGTCTTTAAGGACGTTAAAGGTGTATGGAAGCATTGTAGTGAACTGAACGTAGCCGCGTCACAACGTTCATATTTGCAGTAATCGGCATAAAAACTTGACGTTTGCACGAGAGAACATGCATTGCGAAGTCGTAGCCCAATGTCATTTGTAGACAAAATAACTAAGTAGATGCTTAATGACTGCGAGGCTTAACACCACTTTGAATCGTTCAAAACGTTGTTTTATAGGTGCCAAACAATAGACGTGCGCTATAAGCCGGCAAAAGCCCGTACTTAGACTGTGCTTATAGGCTCATCCCATTCAAAAGGAGCTGCGACTTTTGCTACTAAGATATACAACATTGAACGGAGTCCGTGTGCTTTCCGAAGAACTACGCAGCCAAATGGATAAAATAACGTTAATGTACCCACCCTAAGAAATGCTTTCTTGAGTTTCAAATGAGGTCAAATGGCATAACTCGGCCAAAACGCGTTTACTTCAAGGGGCGTTGATTACATCTAGCGTCTACGGACTTTGCGGATGCAGGTAGATTGACAGGCTGCAGGCGAACAGCAACCAGGATGTGAATAGAGACGTTGCGCTCTTAGCATCCTGTACATTTGTTATGGTTGTTGTTATTGGCGGAAGTAGCTTATCTCTCTTATTACGGACGTACTTTATGTTTAAATGAATGTAAATTTAGTAAGCATGGCTGTGCCAGGACATATATAGATAAGGAAAATAGCTAATATGTACATGTTAGGAAAAGTACTGAAATGGTTACCAGACACAGGATGGAAAGATGCATCGTTCAAGCCAGAAAAGTTTTTTTTTAACTTTTTTTTGAAGCCAGAATGCTTTTTGAAATCGGCATCAAAAAGTGGTGGAAAGCAGGTTTATTATCATGTAATTGTAGCCTAGCCCTATCGTAACCCAGCGAGATGAGCGGTTTACAATTATTGGCATTGAATTCCGGCCATTCGCAGTTTTCGGAGGGGCGTTCATTAGAATCCCCAGTCCGCTTTCTCGCCACGGCTATCAGTCCATTGCCACAGCGTCGTCACTGGAGACAAGTGCAAGAGCTGTGAATTTCGATTGATGCACGACAGATTCCACAAATCAGGGTTGTAGATTCCTATTACAAATGATTCGTTTCGAATAATTTTTCTTAGCATCGACATTTTGGGGTTATGTGCTCCTATTCAATTTAAAAGTTATAACGCGTTGATTGCTCTGCGCAACGTGTTGTATTTGCTTGTAATTTTTCGCTTTAGTTTTCTTGAGCTTCGCGTCTTAGTAAAATTTATTATTAACATGTTGCTTTTTTACCGTACAAAAAAGGTTTCCATAAATCCTCGCAAACAAAAAATCACAAAAATGACGCTTTCAAACTGCAAACATAAAAAAATCTTACACCTGACAGACCTGTGTAACCAGCACAAAAACATAACCTGGATAAATGATCCCCAGAACGATACTACCCTTCTATTTCATCCCTAATTCCGCTACTTGATGTCGCGTTGGATAACACGTCATAAACATTTTGGGTCTTTTCTCAAGTGTGCTAGGAACAGCTCTTACTAGTCGTTTCTTTCCTCCATTCACAAACCGACGGCTTTTTTTCTACCGCGGGAGCCGCGAGCAAGTACTCTTCCGCAAAACCAAATGTGCCCTGACGAAAGCTTCCTGAATTGATTGAACAAAATTGCAGAAGAAAAAACAATAATTGGAGTTTTTATGGCTCTCCTCACTGAGAAGCAAGTGCGTTCGCTTGTTCTACGGCTAATTCTCGTTTAATAAGAAGAAATGCGACGTAATCGAACGTGCTAAAGTTGAATGGGATGAATTTTTCTTTGGTTGCCTCTAAGTTTTCTTTTATACATTTCGAACCTTTTTTTATGTTTTTTTTAAACGACGCATCTTGTTTTGAGTTTGGTCTGCCTTTCGTATTTTACCAAGCACCGCACTCCGGCATATCAAATGGAAAGAGAGGCTTTATACAAGTTCTTCGCATGACAAAATTTTTTTACACTTAAGCTAATTTGTCCCTCTGCCGTTCCATTGACTATTGACCGAGTATATATTGTTGCGTTTCTCTGCACGCAGTCGAACAGGCCTTGTGACACTGGAGTGTGCAGCGACTGCCTTCAACGATCACGAACGGTCGTGGTGGTGGCAGAGATTTGTATAGTAAAAAACAAGAGGTAAACTTGACACAAATTTATCCAGCGTTCACGAGAATAACGGGGACCGTCCTATTCCTACGGGGTATGGTTTGCGCCTTCGCTAATAGGGATTTTTATTAAAACCTTTTTCCCCCTATCTATTTTCGACAAGTGGTTCACGAGCCGTGCGCCACTCCCAACGCTTTGCTTAGGCAGGTAGAGATAATTTGCGGGATGTGCGATGCCTTGCTGTTTAGGGGTTCTTTTTACATGAGAATGAAGGACAAAATCATGTGTGGGGAAATGCAACCAGTTCTTTCCTAAAGAGGAAAGCTTGCACCACATTAAGGTAAAACCAAGCGAGAAGTAGCGGACCACAGAATGAATTACAATACTTGCAACAATTTATTTTCCTTCTTATAGTTGCATGGAGCATTCCAACAATTGTGATAGACTGTAGTTTTTTAAATATACTTCTGTACTCTAAGTGAATTTAAAACAATCCAAAAACAGCCGAATGTGCAGCTTCTACTGTCACTGGCTTATGTCGAGATAGCCCGGGAGCCCAACATGTTTTTGTACCTGGCAAAAGGGTTGGAAAGCATGTGAATTTTTAATATTTTATTGTAGGAACAGAAAAAGCAATACGAATTTAGAAGGAAGGATGTAAGGCATGTTTCTGCTCGGTCCTTCATTTTACGCTCATTACTTTAATAATAGGAAAATAGCATTGGTAGCCATGACCACCTAAGGGCCCTAGCCATGGCACGTAAGGATTCATAACCTCTCAACATATCCACCGTCAACGACAGCCCCAGAACCACATTACCAAAGACGCACGGCCGCCACCCCGCGCCTGGTACCTTGGAGGACAGTGTGCCCTTTTTGGAGGCCACCCGTTTAACCTTTCGCATTCCTGCGACGCTAGCACTACTTTCTGCTCCTCCAGCGTCAGCTGTCCCACCACATGGTCAAAAACCTCTTTTGAAAGAAAATATTGCGGTAACTCTCCCTCAGGACAGCGGGGACCAGCACCAAGGGAACCTTTCCACACAGGCCATGTGATAACCCGCAAAGCTATCCAGTGTGCCTGACATGCCTTTTAGATCCTAGGTACCATTTGGGCGCCCTGAAGTCCCGTAAGCCATGAGACTATTGTGTGCCAGTCGCCCCAGAGTTTTCCCGTCATCAGGTTATTAACAGGGATGTCAGAAAAATAATAAATTACAGGTGTAGCCGTACGCTTTCATGACCAATGTCCCTTCTTGTCTCCTACGCATACAAAGGCGACAGACACCACCGGATCTAATCACGCCATCATGAGGTTCTGTAATAACGTTGACATACAAAGTACAGAAAAGAAAAAAAAACGGCACTCGAAAATAATAGACATGCTTGTGGTTCGGGAATGCCCGTCGGCGGGTCAGCGTTAACACGGCGGCGAACACAACTAAACAGATTTTTGTGCGCTGCAAAACACTGATCGCTTTTTTTTAACTGGGACAATTGACCGGCGTTTCCGACACGAAAAAAACATTTTCCTCATAAAACGAAGCAAAATGGATGTGCGCCTGCTTTAGAATGCACGAAGTGGCAAGCAAAGGTCATTTGCATAACGCCCCTCCACATAAGTTGGTCTTCAGCATACTGGGAACGAGCTGGGGACAGACACGCGTGCTCTGCTAAGCCGCTCGGATGACCGGGATTTACGCGAGTTTTCTAGGCGTCGTTGAAACATATTTTCAGCAAAAATGTCTGCCTTTTTCTTTTCTCCACATTTTAAATCCTATTTCAAAAATGACGGCAGCAGTTCCTCATCCCATTTACTTCTCTTACGCACTAAACGCTGTTTCATTCACCGGAATAAATTTGCCCTTGAACGTTATGGCAGCGACGTGCTTTGAAACAACAACCTCTCAGTGTGAATGTTAAGGAAGAATTGGCTAACAGGGACAAAGCAAGGTCGATAAGGTATCAAACCAAATTAATAAGGCAGAGCTTAATATATTTTTAAAATACGCAATGCCGCAATGCGCCTCTTTTAGTGTTACAAGGTGTCCAAAATGTCGTAGTTCATTACTGTACGCATTTCTTCGTATGAGCCATTTGAAAACGACGACGTTTCGAGAGAACCCACTGTAGAGGGCAGTGCTTTGTCGGCATTCTATGCTTTTGTGTCCTGCTTGTCAAACTATCTCAAAACATTTGCACGCTGTCAAAATTAATCACGTTTCGTGAATCCTGAGACGTTTGTTTGAGTGGAAGGGCATTAAAATTTGTATGCTCTCTTGCCACACATCTGCCTATTCATGCTTGAACTCTACCGCCAGAGCTCTGCCTCGATACGGTAAGTAGGTTAACGTTCCTTTGAGACTAAGGTAGACCTAATCCGGTTGAGATATAATGAAGCTTTGGATTGGTTGTCTTGAGCATGTGTATGCTTGCAATATAATGCAAACCACCGACTGGTTCCACACTAACAAGGCTGCTTGCACTAGTTATGTCATAAGCGGAATTCATAAATTGTCGGAACCCATTGGCGCAGCTTCTCTGCAAAAGGCAAGATGAATGTAACTGTGTGAGCACTAAACACAAACTGCGGTGAAGTGTCTTTTACGTGGATGATTTCTGAATGTCAACTTAGAATATTACTTCAGACTCCGATATCAATGTCTGCTTGCAGTGTATAGATTTCTTAAATAGATATTTCTGCACACAAACTGATTTGCACTGTTCGGCGTGGTAATAGTCCAGGTTTCATGTCTGCAACATTACTGCCAAATAGGAGCGTATGGATCTGGCACCGCTACAGGAAAAGCTGGTCGGAGTTACCAAACCACCTAGCCGAACCATGATTGAAACACCGAACTTCCCTTTTCTGCGGCAATATTTTGTGGCTAGACGACCACGGGGCTTTTCCGCCTGTTAAAAAGTGTTCCAACCGGCCCTAAATACAATTGTTGCCTTTACCGCACCACCACAGCGACGTAACTGCAAAAAAAATTGGGAGAGCTGCCGTTCAATTTCTAACCTATTTGTTCTCTCGTAACAGATACCAAAAAAGGCCGTTCGAGCTGCATAGCGCAGGGGCTTCCAAGAATGGGGCTGCGGTCAGGAGCCAGCACACAGGAGGTCGGCACCATCGATTCCAGGGCCAGAGGTCTGGTACGCGAACAACGACAACACCGAGAACTCTGACAAAGCATTGTTGTCGGTGATTTGGCTGTCGCTTCACGGCGGGCTCATCCATTATGCAGACCCTGTAGGCCAGTTTTCCTCCGCGCCGCGCTGCGTCCCACAGCTAACGATCGTCCAAAAACCCCAGATTGCGGCGCATGTACGGGCGCGCAGACGACACGCTTTTTCAAGGGGTCGGTGTCACGTGAAGGAAGAGAGCCGTGAACACGATTCCGCTTCTAGGTCATGATTCCAAGTTTAGATGTCCTAAATCGTTTCTCCTTCTCTCTTTGGGTGGACATGTCAACAGATCAAGGAACTATTTTTTTGCTTGTTTTGCTGTTTACCTCGTGGCTTAGCGCTTGACCGGGAAGCGAAACATACTAAAATGTATGGCAACAATTTTGGAACTGCCGATACAAGTGGCGATTTCCCCCCTTACCCAATGCCCTGTTCTGGGGCCTGTAAGGTTTTTTTTGAATAAAGAATAAAGAATTTTACACCTTGTTCAGTCGATTTAGTGCTTTACGTTCCGTTGATTGCATAATATTGGCTCTTACTTTGGCAAAGCTTATATGGCAACAACGGAAGTCGCAAGCCGTTAAAAACACGACAGACATCGAGCATATTCCTCTTACCACTTGGAAACCCATTTCTCGCATATAAGTTACCTACAAGAACCACCTTGAGATTAAAACATGATTGGGACCTCAGGCCCCCTACGTATTTTCAGTTGGTTGCGAATTAGGGCAGATAAATTATAACTAAGCATCATTGTAAAGATCAGTATATCTCAAGTGGATAAGAAATGTTTTTGAAAGATTGGCTCCTGTGCGACCAGCGTTTGTCTACGTTCACATTTCATTCTCGGTATGTGTGTTCCAGATGCTTCTACGTCCAGCTTTCTCCGGCTTCAGGTGGGGGAGAGAGGTTTTGTCTTCATGATAAATTGGAGTTCTCACTTTCCCATTTCGTAACTCCTCTTTCGCCGTTGATTGGGTGCACTCTATCTTCGTTTTCCATCCACCTTCTGAAAATAGAATAGGCCATAATTTTTTTTCGGCCTAATGAGTACAAACGGAGGCACTTGAGTTTTGACTGTATCTAACGTTTCTAGCAAATTCATCAGTACCAATTCTGAGACAGGCTTGTTAATGAAAAAAAACAGTTAGCAAAAATACAAGTTTAAGTCTCCCTCAACAAATATTTGACTTTAAAAACTTGTTCAAATACGTGTACTTTTTTCAAAATACTCCGTAAATCCGGAATCAAGCCATGTATATTTCTCAATGAAGCTGTTTGCTCCCAATGATATGAACAAACATTTTGCAGGCCCCATGCGAGCGTTACCAAAGTTTTTTATTTCCGCAGTGCAACAATTCCGAGTATATCTGCATTCTCTAGTTTAAAACTCAAAGGTAATTATTATGAACACTTTTATAGCTCAGGCATATAAAAAGGTAAAAAGGTAATTCTAAAATACTTTTTTATAGAAGTAAATAAAAAATACTTTTGTGTGCAGGGGTAAAACAACCTAAGATATTTTTTATATTCCTATTTAAAAGTGTTGTTTGGCTTCATAATGTTGACTAATAAAATGCATTTTTGCATTCGGGGTGGCAACTACTTAATAAAAGTACGCGAAAAAATATTCCCCAAGCTTTTAACGCATGTTGAAAGAGAGCTAATACTATTCTTGATTCTTCCTTTTTATAAAATACACTTGGCTAAAATATTTTGAGCGAGGAATGAACGAGGAAGCGAAGAATGTTTTCGCACGTAGAGCCCCGTTTAAAGCACAAACGGGAGAAGAGGTGGAGGTAATGCTGTTATTTACATCCGCCACAGTTGTGTTTCCAAACACCATGATTCTCTTCTTACACCCGTAGCACGCATGCATCCATACGTAAAAGCTCACACAGAATTTGCCTGTTTGCATCGCGTAGGTGTTTCCAGTACACCGCCACTGCCCAGTACACTGCCGCTCTTATTTTCTAGAGGGAAAAACGATGCTAATGTTACTATCGTTTTATGCCTGCAACCGCTTTCTCCTATTGCTCATAGTAGATTGGAGGACACTGTACGCAAGTGCTTCTCACTGGCATATTCATTCCTGAAGTACCTTACTTCAGTGTATCCTTCCGCCGGTCAGAAAAAGTCCCGAGACGCTCATAGTGACGACCAGATTCTGAGCTGATGCCCAAGGCGCTGATAAAGTTTCTTTAGACTTCGCCTAGGAGGTATGGCGGTGCGTAGCTGTACAGAACAAAATGTAAAGACAGGAACAAAAGTGAGGGAGCCCTAATCAACGGAGGAACCTCTCAAAACGTCAATAAAAGTGCTCGCAAAAACAAGCACACTTCTTTCTTTTTCCCCAGTGCCCTCGTGCAGCCATCACCATGTGCCTTGGAAGACGGCCTTTTGTATGCGACTCGCATTTTTTCTTTTATTGTACGAGGGCTGTAGAGAAATCCTACGCTCCGTGCAAAACAAAATGAAAAGTGTCAAATGCTCTACCTGAGTTTATGTGTGCTAACGTAAGTGCAAAAGGAGTTTGAAAAGAGCAAAAGAGACATGATCATTCGGTGACCTTTAAAAAAACTCAGTTAATTTCAAAATCGAGCGCTTGAACAACAAAACAGAGTGGCCAACTTCGAATACTTTCGATGTGTTTTTTCGTCTAAATTACAAATTTGGTTTAACCCGGAAGGAAGAGCCAACAGTCTGAAAGCAAGGTTCAACATTTGCATCTTTTTGAAGCCTAGTTTATTCTTTTAAACAAAGCACCCTAGCGTAAGTATATTGTTATTTAGCGCACACGCGATGTTTTTGCAGTAGCTTGCTTTAAGCCACAGACAGTTGTCTTCCTCCGCTGCAACCTGCTGCTTTGATTGTGTCAGAAATCCTCCGGTACGCTTATCTGATGGACAGCACAAAAGTAATTTAATTGGTGTACTACTACATCATGCATTGCTGGCAGTGAAAGCACAAAAATAGAAGTTGTCAAAAAGCGCCATTTGCTACTCACAAAAAAATCGGCCGTGTTCGCAACAAACCGCTGTAGTTTTCGGGTTCTCTTCTATACCTTATTTTATTTATTGTGATCTAGTGTGAGACTGTTTGAGTGTTTACAAAACTGCTCATACGAAAGCGGAAATGAGGACCAGCTGTTGCTGCTCTACGGGAATGCTTCCTGGGGATGTTTTGAAGGAATTAAGAGGAAGGTTGCATTACGGTTCTCTCACGGAAGCTTAGGCGTGTACAGGATTCAGCAACTTGTTGGCGAAGGTACCGGACCTTACAACCAGAACATTTTAGGGAAATCGGGCAAATTAAACGAGCAAAAAGCACTAACTCAAGTCCAACCAGCTATACACACCGTAGCCTCTAACTCAGATATCCACCGACCCGTCCAGCTAATCCTGCCAACGCAGAAGCAATAGGGAACTTTATTAGATCCGCACAAGGGACGTTTGTGGCCCATAATGTCAGGCGTTCCTATACCACACTGCTACCGTCTACCGGGACTATTGCGCTACACGCTGGGTATCTGCGTACGCATGACAGTTCGGTTACCAGCGGGTCCACGAGCTGGAGAACTAGACTTGCTCAATGCCTTCCCCAAGCTTGAACTCGCTCACCCATGAGTTCTTGCTTCATCCTGAGGACAAACGCCGCCACCTAAAACAGCTCCTTCACTATAACATTCCACCAGCAGTGCCGATCATCTGGGAATACTTGCCTCCTGATCTGCTCTTGATAACGAAGTCTTAATTATTCGAGCGCAATCTGAATACGCTATAACGCACGACGTCGTTGCAATGTGTAGACGCATTTCCAAAATACTCCGCCAACATGCGGTTCCATCAAAATCAATACAATAATGTATTGAATATGGTGGAACCCCGTGACATTACGCTAGAAACGGCAAGCATACCATCAAGTTGGCGAGCAGGCGAAGAATGCAAAGCGAATCTTAAAAGCCACCTAAGACAGGCGGGTCACCCCTGCGTCTCGGCATATAATGGTACGCGTTTTTGCACTTGCATCGTTTCGCATACTAGCCGTGTATATGCTTTGTCACTCTTTTGAATTTGAGCTTACGATCTACAGTTAGGGGCCCAGCGGTGATGCATCTTTTTCTAATGCCTAAGTAGTGGGTGGAAGTCCCACAAGGAATTCTGCTCACTATTTATGGATTTGACATCGCTCACCGTTAACTGCTACAAAGGGGCAGATGTAACGTACAGGAATAATGATTACACGAAGGCTCATCGCATCCAACACTTTACGTTGGTATGGTGCGGAAACGTGAAGGGTTCGGGTGCATAAAGCGACCGACAAGCTACGCACTCTTTCTGTCTTCTCAGCAAGCTGAAAGCACCAAAAATCGCCGTGACCTACGCTGGATATTGAGACGTCCCAGATCTCTTCCACGGCTGTGTGCTGAATTACGTTACCTGCTTTATTGCGTGTTCAACACACCTTTTATATTTGCATGGCTTCCGTCTTAGGCAGCGTTTATTGAACCTTAGTGGTACAGCGGGTCGCAGTCTTGACTCATAAACCGGATAATTTGGAGCCTATCTCAAAGAAAGGGGTGGTAATTTTTATTGTACAGTTACATGCAAAAGTATGACTTTTTTATGTTGATCCCAAGTAGCCATCCTTGGGCCTTAAAATGGCCTAAGGGTGGTACACAGAGTAACCGATTCACCAGATTTCAGGGGAAATCCCCAAGGTATAGTAAGTTTCTGAAAAAAGAAAGTTTAACATCCACCAGAATGCAGGCATACGGCTACAAAGGAAAGCTATACAGCTTCCTCTGAAATTCCGCAGTTGAAAGAGAGTTGATCCTGCTCAAGAATTCGAACCCGGGACAACCGCTTAACCGGAGCTGTCGCTCTCCCAACTGGGATAACCGTGAGCGAAGTCGTTTATAGCGCGAGAGCGAATTGATCAACATCTCGAAGTAATCGACACGTGTTAATCGACCAGATTTTAGGGGAACTCCCGAAGGTGGAGTAAGTTTCTGAGAAGGTAATAATTACATCCACCTGAATGCAGACATACTGCTACAAAGGAAAGCTATACAGCTTCCTCAGAAACTTCGCAGTTGAAGAAGAATTCATCCTGGTCCAGAATTCGAAACCGGGACCACCGCTTTATTAGAGCAGTCGGTCTACCAACTGAGATAACCAGGAAACGAGTCCTTTGTAGCGCGAGAACTAGTTGATCAACAACTCGAAATAATGATAGGTGTTAATCCACCATATTTTAGGGGAAATCGCTAAGATGCAGTAAGTTTCTGCGAAGGGAAATTTGTAGCCGTACGGCTGCATTCCGATGGATGTCAAACCTTAAGTCGCAGAAAATTACTGCAACTTGAGGACTTCCCCTAAAGTCTGATCTATTAACGCCTGTTCATTATATCGAATTTTTAATCAATTCGTTCTCGCGCTACAAACGACTAGCCTCCTGGTTATCTTAGTTGGTAGAGCGACTGCTCCGGTTAAGCGGTGGTCCCGCGGTTTGAATCCTGGACCAGCATAAATTCTTCTTCAACTGCGAAGTTTCTGAGGAAGCTGTATAGCTTTCCTTTGTAGCTGTATGGCTGCATTTAGGTGAATATCAAATTTTCCTTCGCAGAGCAGTCGATGCATGGCAGTAGCAGCTTTTCATGAATTGTAGGATCCTCAAAACATCCTACTGCCGCTCCCGAGGTCATTACGTAGTGTTTTATTTACTTGTAGTGTTCTATTTACTTGTACGAAGCAAACGGCAATTCCACTGCAATGCAGTTGTCCATTGCGGTAATTTTGAAAAGGTAGCCATGGTGGGGCGTTGTTGCCTAAGGAGCAATAGAGTTTGATAGTGCACAAGGTGTACGCCACACATGTGCTCCTATGGTTTTCGGAGGAGTTGTGCCAAAAGGGAGCATGCGCGAAAGTTCGATGCGCTCCATGAGGGTGTGGACGCATGTTTCTATGGCCCGGGTAATAAGCCGGTCAGCCTTTGCATCGGATGAATTTCTCTATTTCCGCCATGCGGGTTTCAAGACGCCGTTCGAGATCCTGGAGTGTCGTTGTGGCGGGAGGATGTGAGTGGTCACCAGGAGGCGGGAGCGCCGTCGTCTCAGCGGCGTTCCTTCCAGAAAGCTTCGCCCCTCCATCCGAGGCAGGTTGCGGTGCGGAGGGAGCGAGTGTTGAGCATGATGGACGCGGTGCGCTGTTGTAGAACCGATGGTTAGCGGCGCGTTCTTCTGCTTAACTACATCCGCGAATGTGATTTTGTCGCTGTCCTCGGAATGGGCAGCTGGGGGTGCGGGTGGCCTGGTGTAGAAGCTCTGGCTTGTTGCCTCGATCATGGGCCTTGTGGGACCTTGTTCTGTCTCATAATTGCGGCGCTGGCGGCCCTGCGTCTGCCTCTTCGTGCATTGCCCTTCGGCAGCCGTCTTGCGTTTTTGTTCAATTTTCTTGTTGTCTTTTTGGGCAGTTTGTGGCTGTGGCCAAGTGTGAACCACCACACTGCGGCACTTCGGTTCTGCGCCCAGACATTGTGTGCCTTCTTGAGTGTGTATTGTGTGCATTGGGAGGGCACAAGCAGGAGCTCCAGATAAAAATAACTGTTGCCTTAAAAGAAAAAAAGTGGGGGTGTTGACACAAAATCTTCGTTTCAACAAGGGAACTTCACTACGTTGGAGGCGGTTTGCCTTTAGGAGCTGCTAAATTACTACGTAGTTCGGATGCTTTTGTGATAGTAACCGACGAGCTTTTAAGCTGGATTGGTAAAATTTACAAAACCCATTTTGAGCACTAAGATTCTTGTTGGCGTAATGAGGGCGGCTTTAGTGAAGGTAAGAAGCAGGCAACAAGGGGCCGTGGGAGGCTCCTGGTGGATGGAGCAATATCGGATAACAAGGGTGTCACACTAAGAGACTAAGGAAGAGACACCAAATTACAGTGGTATCACTGGTGTTCATTATTGTATTGGTGTGTGCGTGTGTGTGTGCGTATTGTGTGTGTGTGTGTGCGTGTATGTGTTGTGTGTGCGCGCGCACGCGTGCATGTGTGTGTGTGTGTGTCTGTGTGTGTGTGTTTGCATGTGTATGTGTGTGCGTGCGGTGTGAGAGTGTGTGTGTGTTGTGTGTGTGCGTGTGTGTGTTGTGTTGGCCGTTGCGGGTGCGGCGCGCGCGTTTGTGAAGCGCTCCTTCCAGAGGTGCAGCCACAGAGCAAGCGCCCAAGAGCATGTTTTTTCCGGGCCAGTCAGATGACAATAGAAAATCTTCATGATGCAGTTACAGAAAGCTTGGTAAGAAAAATGTGCGTCCTTTCTAACAAATGTCGTAGGAAGACGACGGACTACTTCTGCACCGGCCGAAGGGCCGCATCTCCTCTCACTGTCCTAATGAAGGATGATTTTGTCCTTCTCAGCGTTCCCATGACCAATACAGAAGAAGTTTCTCCACTTCAATACAATTTTTACGCGTTCGCTCTGCTCCCCCGTAGCTTTTTTTAAAATTTGCATGTGTGGGGCTTACAGCAACCGTAGACATCAATTTTAGTGTTTGATTTTCTGTCGACTCTGTTCTACACCATTTACAACCCCTGGTATTTTTGGTTTGCTGTAATAAATAACACAATAAGGGGTACTTCTTTTGCGGTTACGAAAACACCGAAAGGCAACTCTCGGGTTTCCTTTATTCTCACTTCGTAGGCCTATTGAATTCGGGGATTTAAGCGCACATAGGGAGGGTGTGCGACTTGCAGTTGTACGCAAGTTGCAGGTGGAGGACGGGTTGCAGATGCACTAGGAGCAAAAGTATTGCGAATTTGAACCTCCATTTGAACCTTCCAAAGACTTGAGAAAATCGCGCTTTTTTATGCGTTTCTACCGACAGCTGCGTTTCGTTTGCGCCATACAAAACAACGGTGGCGGTGTCAGACGTAACAAAAATGGCATTAATATGGCACTAAAGCCCTGGGTGGGCGTTCTAAACAACGTATTTGCAGCGATGCGTAGTGCGGAAATGGTATCGCGATCACTATTAACCCTGTAATGCCGAAACAATGACAATAGATAATTTTTTACACTTTATTACATTATAATCTGTGACTCAGACAATAAATATCCGGAAAAGAATTTTCTCCCGAGGGTACAAAATTACATAGTTATTATATGCCAAAAAAAGTACATATGTGTATGCCTACATAAATAGTGTATGTATTCAGTGTATCTTTTACCCATTTATATGTTTGTATATGTATACCTACCGATAAAATAGGTATATAATGTATCATACTGTCATGGCAAATTGGTCTAAACCCGTCGGAAGTGCTAATAATGGAGGCAGCCATCTTTCAAACTGTATGTGGCACTTCATGATGCCAGTTATGGAATAACAGTTTTTTTAAAAAACTTGTAATAGATACAGTCAAATCCAATTATAACGAACCCGAATAGAGCGAATTATGCCATATATATCGAACAAAACTAAATTAGTTAAGAAAATGGGCGCGAAACATACTCCTTATAGCGAAGTTCACATCGGATATATCGAACTCGGCGAACCTAGGATTGCCGCCGAAACACATGGTCTCAGAGCGGTAAATGATATGTTGATTGGTGCGGTTGAGACGTTGAGCCTCACATGGAGCTACGCTCCCCCACACTTTCCGTAACTGAGGCAGAGTGGAAAGCCGAGATAATTCAAAATGGTTCATGACTGCAACAGCGCACAACAAAAAGGGACCATAGAATTCCTCCGGATATTTCCTGAGTGTCGTCCGATAACCAGCTTGCAGTCACTGTTAGCCCCTCTGATGCAGACACCGTCTATCGAAGTCGTGGCAGCTGATGCTGTTGAAAGCTCCAAAGAGGAAGAGGATATCGCGAGTGAAAGCCATCCAATGCTTAATGAAACACTTTGGGCATTTGATATGCTCAGAAACTATTGCTCCAATATTGAAGGACACGGACTCGAATGCTGTGCTAGTTGACGCCGCCAAGGTGAAAGTGAAAACTAGGATCATTTCTTTATTATGAAGTAGGCAGTTGAGTTGGGAATTAGCATTATTGCTTGCAATAAATGTATTGTTTTGTGTATGGTGACGACATATTACATACTGTGTTGGCTTCTGCAGGCGGGAGTGGGCGAGTGTACCGCGTATTGCGAACTCTTAACAAAAAACTCGTTATCGGCGCGTTTTGCCATATCGAACTTTTGGATATATCAAACTACAGTAATCCCGTCTTACAACGAAATCGCTTTAGTCGAAATCGAAATCGCTTTACTCGCGGCAGACACTGCACGCTAGTACCTTTGACGCCGAGGCACCCATTGCCATCGAGATCAGATTTAAAGCAAACCTTTCTACCTCTACCAGCCAACGATTGCTTCATGGCGTGCGGGACAAGAAAGTCCTAACGCGGCTGCGGAAGGGCCGGTCGGTTTTTACTCCCGGAGCAAAGTGTCGATGGCGCGGCGATAGGGCGCTATTACACAGCGTTCCACGCGCGCAGCTGCCTCCTCGCACTGGCGGGCGCGTTGGAGGTACGGCTTTGTCGTTTGCTTTAGAGGCGCGATTTTTTTTTGCCTCTTCTGGTATGCTTCGCGTCCATTGCGCGCTTCCTTCACACGGCTTAATTAATTTGTTCGACAGCACCTCCTGGGTAACCTGGAACCGACGGGATTAAGTGGTTGTACGGCAAACACACGTTAAGGATGGGTATTCAGAGCGGAGAACCAAAATGTAGAGGTCACATACAGACACATGACGGCTAGAGAAACGCTACCTTTTCGCACTGCTTTCCAGGAATCGGACTTCGCTTTCTAAATTGGTGAATAGCAATTAGGTTGTGTTTTAGAAAGTATTACAAAACCCGAAAGGAGAAACTGGATCTGCTAAACTGCGAGTATGAAATTTCCCTCAGCTTTCTCGCAATTCTCAAACTTACTGAAGTAGCTTGTTTAAATAGGCATAAATGGGAATCACTAAGCTCACATGCCGGATGGTGTCGGTGTCTGCGCTTGTCTTGCGCGGTGTTGTAGCCCCTAGCTAGCACATCAGGATGGCTAGGTTCCGCTGTCTCACACTTCGAAAGACGCTCCTTTACGTTTTTTTCTGCCGAAGCACGGTCGAGCTGCAGCAGCGGCGTCGTCCGCCACTTTAGCTCGGTCTTGGCCGGCGCACCTGCATTCGGGACAGCCCCACGAATTCCTGGGAACGGGGGGCAAAATCTCTGGTGTCGCTCATCGTAGAGCCACGTGTGTGAATTCAAGTGACGTCGTATGCCAAAGTCTTGTGGGTATCGTTTAAAGCTTTGCTTTCCAACCACTGTCACAGCGTAGATGGGAGCCATTTTTTATTTAGGAGCTTTAATGCATGGAGATATCACTAGCGAAGGTCTTCTGCAAGGATCTTTTTACCAATACCGAAGTAAACGACGTGCTGTACAACTTGTCTGAAACCCTGTGCCTAACGGTGATCAAACATCACGATACTGCACGCGGACTAAGGTTGTTCATTTGCGTTCACATAAAGTCTTATTACTCCGCATTATCGACTTTGAATTGCTTGAAGTAGAGTAGTTTTGGATGCCAGTGGTGAAATTTGTCGTCTTCTAAAAAAAAAGAAATACGAAAGAATAACCGTTATGTCTGAAGGCCAAGTAAAACGCTTAAAACGACCTCGCAGCTGTGCGTCCAGGTGCGTCAAAAGTAATTACAACACGGTCTTGTTAGTCCATAGGATATGCTTCTTCCAAAAACTTCCTAGCTGCATTGCGGTACGTTTAAAGGAGTCCTCATTAATAGAAAAAGGTTCCTCTAAACCGGTAACGGCTGTCATATAGCCAGTAAGGTAAATGTTTACCAATCTTGTGATGTTAACCAATCCTTGTTCCAATTACTTATGACGGCCCTTAAACATTTTCCCAACAACGACGCAAAAAGGAAAGCCGGCGTTGAAGCACCTGAAGTTGGAATACTGACCCAGAAGCAGAATTGTGTTTATAGTTCGACCCCAGAATGAAACCGTCCCCTTGAAAGGCCAGCCGTGTTCAATTACGCGGACACGCAGAGGCATTTGTATCTTAGGTGGAATTGTGCCGGGGGGCGCATACCTTCATAGAACACTTGGGCACGAGGTTCGCATAACAAATGACCCTCGCGGCAGTCCTCTTTCCACTTGCAGAGTGCAGGACTTTATAAGAGCTTTTCGGTGTTGTCCTGATTCTGTTACCCGCAGCCCTCGAACTAGTGGTGCCAGATGCTATTGCTCGAATATAACCCCAACTTTTTGTCGGTAAACCAGAACATTAAAAACTTTGTAGAGATATTTTTTGAGTAATTACTTAACCAGCTAGGCAAAATTTACCGGCTTTTTTTACTTTTCGACAGAAGTGATCCGTGTGGGCAGGGGCTTAATGCGTCGGGCCTGGTACGGGCTCGGGTTTGAAGCCGTGGGCCCGTGCGTGTGCTCAGGTTAACTTTTTTGGCCCGGCTAATAATATTTCCGGTGCTGTGTCTACGAAAGAGAATTTAAAGGAGTACTGATACTAAATTTCTCGCTTTCAGTTTTTATGCTCTAAGGAACACCTATTGTCCCAGTAATTACGAAAATCGAACGGAAAACCGTCAGCCGCCAACATAGAATTAATTATATCAGCTTTTTTAAAACCAGTTTCAAATTCGGTCACCACGCGGGAAAATGGCCGTTCGAAGGCCAGCCTGCAGGCGGGCCAGCCTTACGTCATGGTCTCACCCGTGACGTCAGGGACGTTCGCCGCATCGTCTGCTACGATTGCACATGGTACGCACTCGCCCGCGCAGTCGACATGTCGTCTGAGTCGTCAGACTCGGATGAGTCGCAGCCACCCGATAGACAGAACAACTTCATTTGGCCAGATGGTGTCTTTATTAGGCCGGCGATGTCTTCGCCGTCGTCCATTTTTTAATATCACTGCGGCTCGAACCGGCGCAGACCGTAATAGCAACAGCTTGTCGCCACTCGTATGATCAATCTGATCGCGAAAAAGAAGTTCTACATGCTAGAAAGTAGATGTTAATGTGTTGAAAAATTGTGCTAGGGGTTGTTATCAGCGCTGAATTTAAAAGCAGCGTTAAGATTTTTGCCGTGATGGTAAGCCTACGCTGACCGGTAGCGGAGGTTCGGCGCTCCGACCCAGCACTGCCGGCGCCGCGGTGCGGCGAGCGGCCGAAAGACGGCGCCACCTGCGCGCTAGAATCATAACAGGCCACGGCCGATGTCTTGGTCACTGATCACTGAAACGGAAATTATCGCCAAAATAAAGCTCCATATGAGAAAAAGGGGTTGATAGTGTGGTTAAAAGTTGTGTAAGTTATGGTCATTCGCAGTTGTACAGATACCAGCGATCAAATAGTCGCCACGATACTAAGCTTAAAGTTCCCAACACACAAGCTGACCCGAGCAACCCGAGCCCGCTGGGTTGGGCCACAGTTCTTGACGGCCGCCCCTGCGCACGATCTCAGTCCACGTTTAGCGCTGGCATGTCGTCGCGTGGAAAATAATGCATCTTGGCGCCGTCGTCGATTTTGCTCGGACAGGCTTCCACGAGCAGCACTTCGCATTCCGCGAGCTTGCTATAGCACAACTTGGGCGAGCTCAACGACGCGCAACGCCACGTCGCCGCGGTACGCGTCGACATCGCGCACCACGCGTTGCCTGCACCGCGCAGTTTTCGGCACTAGTGCAACGGAACACCGTGCGCCGGCCGCGAACTGAAGAGCAAAGACGTCGGAACACGCAAAGTTTACAAGCATTGCTCACACAGCTACGGCCACGGCTCCTGCCCAAACGAATACCACCGACAACAGCAGCGCAGGATATCGTTTCCATTTCCGAAAACGACTATATGACGTCACCCTGAACCGGCCAGACACGCCGGCCGATGTTTCGTCACGCCGAGAGCGATTTCGCTAGTGCTGCCGATTTGTCGAAGCTCGCGGCCGGGATAACGAAAATCGATTTTAGATGTGAATTCCGGCCTCGGATAGCTGCAAAACGTTCTGTGAGGCATCGGTACAAACTACTGAAACCAATTATATCATTTTTTAGGCGTCAAAATGTGGTGTCAGTACTCCTTTAAGGACATGTTCTTAATTTATTTCATTGCACCCTTTGGATGTTAGTGCTATGCATTGTTTTATAAACGTGTTTTGCTTGGTCTGCTAGTCACTGCGATGCACTTTAATGGAGTTTTAGGTGCTGCATCAATATTTCATATTTTGGGGTAAAAGATAAAGATAGAAGTACGAGGTATGCCATAGCGGGAAAGGAATTATTTCTGACTACCTGATACTCGGCACCTATGTCTTTGTAAACCTGTGTTTTACACGTCGCACCCACCGAAATGCGGCTGCCATGGCCGGTAATTGAACTTGCATTATAGGGAAACAGAACCGCTGGGCAACCACTAAAGGTTTAAAACGTTTAATTCATGTACATACTCGCGCGTTGAAGGAAGCTGACACTCAAGGAAGCTCACACTAACGCGTAAGACGAAGGTACCGAAGCTGTACGCAACCTTCACGACCATCACGACGGTTAAAGGTCACGATTGCAGCTGATTGGCTTTTGTGCTGCTGCCGCAACGGCTTTTACTCCATCATTGTTGCTTAAACTTCCTTCACTTTTTTGGAAGTAATAATCGTTCGACGGGGTCATGAGAGGTTGTGTCTATTACTACACCAGGGTGGCCAATGCAGCACTGGTGTGTGGTGCTGGCAATAGTCGCCCGAATGAGGCCGCACCCCAAAGCCTCCTTCTGCAATTCTATCAACACGCAGATCTTTTTATCCGGTGCGAATTGCGTGGCACTGGGATTCGAACCACGGTCCTTTTTGAACGTGAGGAGAATTCTCTACATCTACGCCACCGCTGCACCTTTGGACACCATCTTAGAGGAGCGTACACTATGACCTGTCTCTATTGTTTTGTGCAAGTGTTGCCAGGATAACCGCGAATGCGGGAGTTTTTCTTGGTCAGTCATAGCAAATCTTCCAAGTGGTATACTTGTTTTGCCAACGTGCACTGATTAACTTTTGTTGCCAACGCGCGTGCGCCAATTATGCTGCCTGGTCACCTCAAGCCACGCAGACACGGGCGCTAGGTGTTTTCTTTTCTTGTTAACTGCGGGGTGGTGGCCGCAACCTTAGCCAATCTCCCTAAGTGGGTGTACTTGGCTTGACAAACGTGTGCAGGGGACGCTACACGGTCATCGCGAGGCACACACACAAAAGCTCTAGGCGTTTTCTTGGTTTTTGTTAACTACCGGGTGGTCGCCGCGAGGTCCGCGCTCAAGTGCGCGCGCTCAGCAATTTCTCCGTATTTTTAGCTGGGGACCCAAAAAATCGCGATTTGCCAAGAAGCTTCGCTCTTAAAAATTTCAGCATACCTACTTGATGCCGAAACAACCCTGTTAAGTTGCGAAGATATGGTCATCAAAAGTTATAGTGTCTCTGATGTAAGAATACGTGTTATTATTATCCCGAGGTGGCGTGAACTGAAGACGGTGGAAGCTAAAGTACGTGCACTACTCAGCCATAATTGTTTTGCATTTGAATCCAAGGTGTGCTTTACAGACTACAGACTCATGCTTTGTCTGATTTTTGGAGGAAGTTTAATATCAATGTCCTCTATCGTCTAAGGCCGGTCCTGGTCGCGCACACGCTGACACTCCTGAGGGCTTAAATTAAACTACCGGAGCTGAGCCGGGTCTGGGCTTGAGACGGCGGGCAGCGCAGGGCCCAGGCCAGCCGTACTTATGAACGCCCAGACCCGGCCCGGGCTCGGGCAAGGTGTTCGGGCCTGGGTGGGGTTCGGGCTTCACAAAGCGGGCTCGGGCCCGGCACGGGACTCAGAATGAGACCCGTGCAGGGCTATACTAGGTTCGAAAATTATCTTTGTATTGACGTCAGTCCGAACTCACTGACGCGAAGAACAACGCACGTTTATTCTTTTTCCAAAATATGAATACGCGTATGTTAAGTGTTAGTCTGAGCTAGATAATCTAACGGCATCTTTTTCGGGGAAATATTGTGTGGGCCAGTGCTTTGTTCTGAAATCGAGTAGACGTCAGGTGACCAGTTAGCTATTTTTGTGTGTGTGCGCGTTCTGCCCTTATGAAAATTTTTATGTCCAATCAAAAGACAGTCTACGTCCCGAAGGAAACAGACTGCGTGCGTCCTGTGTGTTTCCTCTGTGTTGGAATTTCGCCACCGACTTTCTGCGTCCTCCAAGTGTCTCGTGTGTTTCCGTCCTCCATGCGTCCAGTCTATCTCCCAAAGGACAACACAGACACTGTACGGCCTTTGTGTGTCCCCTGTATGTCTCGAAGGCAACAGACCACATTCGTCCTTTGTGTGTCCCCTGTATTAAACTTTCGCCACCGTCTTTCTGCGTCCTCCAAGAATCCTTTATGTTTCCGTCCTCTACGTATCCCACAACCTTCCACCTTTTGATTGCCCTCTGCATGCTGTCAAATAACAGCGCCCAACAGCCAGCTGCATGTGGGAAATGTCATCCAGCTCCACAGTCATTGTTTCATGCTGCAGTTGTTTCTGTAAGAGCAAGCTGACGAAGATCACATGAATCACATATAACTCTTGCAAACCTGACTATTTTATTCATGTTGGATCCATACGTGCTGCGGCCGCCTGCCACACCAGGTGTCTCCATGTTTACCCCTCACAGGACGGGATAGCCACTGCCACACTTGAACATGAAATGACAAACGCATTGATCGCATATGAAGGGGTTTAAACAAACACGTCTCGAACATTTGCTGGTTATGCTTACAAATATAAAGGAGTGTTCCCATACAAAACTGAACCAAGTATCCTGAAAGAGAAGGTACAACATAAAATATGACATACTGTTACATAGGCAACACAACCCAGAACTAAGTACTGTTTAGATTCATGGCCTCCTCATGACGGGCATTTATACAGCCTCGCAAGAACATTTGAGAGATGAGATTATTGCAGCAGCACTGTGGGAACAAAGCACTAGGGGGGGGGGGGCAGTGAAGGCAACATAAAATTGCATGAACATGCCAAGACAGGCATTGATCAGTCGTCATCACGAGTAGTTGCTTGTGTCTACGCGTTCTTTGGAACCTATAAAGGCAGCAGTTTTATTGTGCATTTTGTTTACGAGACAGCACTTGCATTGTCTAGTTCGTTTCTCTGTGCTTGCTGACAAAAAGCAAAATGTACATCACCATGAACTGACCAACCCCTAGGTTGGCTCCTCACTTTTTATATTTCCTTGTTGTCGATGGGTAGCAGACACAGGAACAGAAATAAAAAACAACCCTAGAAAACCGTGGTGGATAGCACACTTGCACCAATAATTGCACGCATGCCACGTGGTCACTCATCCCAACAGATGTAAAGCGCACGGAGTGACCCCCAAGCAGCGAAAGCTGGGCGTGGTCACTCTGTACTTTGTGAAAATACAAGCTACTAGAAAGATTCGACAGATAGCACAAACAGTGCAGGTGCGCCAACTTTGCACCATGGCATGAATGTTTTAACGCACAACAGAAAACGCACCGGTATGTCAGTGACACTGTGGGGGCGAAATTCGAAGACAAACCAGGACATCAGTGACAGTGAAAGGGTTAAAGCGGTCGAATACAGCAAATTTAATTTCAGGGTTTATGCTTATCAGCAATGAGGAAAGCTACCGCAGTAACTTGAGCTGACTACTCTGTAACGTGCACTCAAATGCTAAAAACACACAAGCGTTTTTGCATATGTTTGCACACAGAGCATTCATACTGTTCGGAAATAATACAGGTTTTTCCTACTATAAACATAATATTATCGCCCCCCAACCACGCCATTTGATTCGTTTACAAAATGTTTTTGTTACAAACACCTGGCCACACCCTGCAATCTTATCCTTTTTTAAGGGAACCGTTTTTGCCTTTTTCCCCTTTTTCCTTTGTATGCTGCACCAGCAGTCTTGTTTAATATGGAAAGGGTGTTGCTTTGCGATCCCTACCCTAGCCTTTCCTGTTTTTTACTGAAAATGTTTCCGATCTAAATGACTGAGTGCAAAAGAAACCCTGCGGCATTCAATTCGCCAACGCTCATCCATGCACGTCCCTTTGCTGACTCCTTCGAGGTTTGTGTTTTTTTATGTTCACTGCGGAGCACAAGTTGGCTCCGATAATCTATATTTTTACAAAAACCCTGCATTATCCGTGGCTACATAACAATATTCCAAACCAAGTCTGACACACAAACCAGAAACCCCCACAGCTATTTCTTCAATTGCTGAGTACCCTTCTACAATTAGGCCCATCATTATATTTGCTAGAGTAAATAGCTGTTCAGGGGGGAGGGGTATACGATGGCCAGTGAGACTCAATACACTACAAGAAACAAAGTGGCAAAAAGGCACGCAATACACCCTTTTCACTACTAGGCACAAGTTGCATCTAGGGCACTGAAGTGAATTCAATTCTATTTCTGGGTGCATGGAATTGTTTTACTCATGTAATGTAATCCATAATATGACTTTTGAGTAGAAGTCTAAAGATCTAGTTCTTCTGTAATAGGCGGTAGAAGAAAAATCCCCACACACTGTCTGTGGCCACCACGCAACTACCACAGTGAACAAGGTGACAAAGTCGTTATTAATTAATTCATGGAGCAAGGACGCAGTCCTGATGCGACAAAAAATAAGAAAGGTACCAGGAAGTCTCTCACCCTCATCGGTTCCTTATTTTTTGTCCCATCTCTGCAATGTTCTTATGTCTTAATATCACTAAGGTACCACAAGGATGCCACAATGGTTTTCTATGTTTTCGTGTTCTGGCAGCTTTCAAAATCGAGGTTTTCATGCATTTCACAGCCGTAATGAACTCCACTTACAGGTTGGGCAGGATAGATAGAAACAGGAGGCAGCCAATTCTTCTGGTAGCTCAAAACGTACATCCTCCATGTCAAACATCTGGCCCTGTAAAAAATGGAATTTCAAGTAGTGCGGTATATGCGGTACAATGCCGTGAAATACTCGCTCTGACAGGACATGACATAATTTCTTTTTTGCAGGTGCAAAAAAGGCACCTTCAGTTCTTTCAAGCTAAAAAATAAGTACAGTGCTCACTGATTGAAACGAGACACTGCGAGCGCGTGGCCGCCAATACATGCAGCGCCGTCCATGGACGCCCGTGGAAGCTAGGTGTTGCATTGTGGTATACTGCGAGGATGAGAGCGTGTTGACCGTAGGCTTACTGCTTCCGGTTGCCAATGCGCGGGACTGTGGTTCCACGCAGCGACAGCAGGGCGCTGCGAGCCCGGAGCGCTTGTAGCCAGGAGCGAGCCTCCAACCGTTGGGCCTGGAGCGAGCCCGACGGTTGTAGCACGGCTGTGCGCGCAGCCGATTTCGCGACATAGTAAGCGCGCGCTCTTGTTACGCGTGCCCTTCCGATGTGGCACAGTAGTGTTCATGTCACAGTCACGCTCATCAGAATAAAAGAAACTTCTGTACGGCAGGAACACCTAACTTTATTCCAGGAGGTAAACTAAAACAGGAAAGACGCCTTTGCAGGCCCGTTTGAATGTGGTGCGGTGCATTAGTACTTCGTCGGCTCTCCTCTTTTTTTTTAGTTTATATCATGGAATAAAGTTGGCTACTCCTTTGTGCAAATGCTCGTTTTATTCAGATAAGCGTGACTGTGCCTTACATGCAAATTATCTGTATCGCATCGGAACGGCACGCGTAACAACAGCGCGCGCACAAGATGTCGCGGCATTGGCTGCGCGGAACGCCAGGCCGCTACCACCACCGCACAAACACGCTCCTGCGATTCAGGCTCGGAGCGCACCGCTGTCGCTGCGGGGAACCACTGCCCCGCTTATTGGCAACCGGAAGCAGCAAGCTTATGGTCAAAACACTCTCATCCTCGTGGTATACCACAACACCTAGCTTCCTCGGGCGTCCACTGGCGGCGCTGCATGTAGCGCAGGCCACGCGCTCGCAGTGTCACGTTTCAATCCATAAGCACTGTACATGCATGACAATCCTTACAAGGCTTTCAGCCATGCTTTAAAGGAACAGAAGCAACCTTACACTGAATTTTTGCGTAAGCTAAGCCTATTAAGTATCCCGAGGCGGTAGAAATCTGTGGCCCATGAATTCCACTGTGCAAGGATATTCTCTGGTCCAGAAGGTGCGAAACGTGGTTACGGCTTAAAGGAGCCATGAAGAGAAAACACGAGTTTGGTTCATTCAAAGGATTGCGTTGCTAGAATCATGCTGACACCATTTTTAACGTAAACTCCACTCAAATAAGCTACAAATTAGGAACAATGGAAATGGCCATGCGACCCACTAGCTCATTTCCCGCAACAGAACCTATGTCATACCAGCCAGCTCTGCAGTTGGCGGTGGGCGGCAACAGCAAACGCAAATTAGGGAGAGCCTATAAGATTGCCGAACGAACTATTTGCGCTTAAATTTAGGGCACATTCTTTTTACAGTAGTAAGAATGGGGGGACCAACAGTAAAGGTTAGGAAAGCACACGTAAGCATAGAAGTACCGATGCGTAATGGTGTTGGTACTGCACGCTCTATGCTTGGTTTAGCTGCACAGGACTGCGGCGCTTTGGGGTTGTCTCGGACAACACTGGCCGATTGACACAAGCAACGGCGTCTTACGTGACCATATTTGTGGAGCGAGCACTATGTTTCGCGAAATTATTATTTTCTCGCTGAAAAAAAACAAGTCGGGTTTAAATACGGTAAAAACAAACCAAAAGCAGAAAGCGGCTTGCCACGGTATGGTGGCACCATCTAGGTTCACTAACGGTAAACAAGGCTTCCCAATCGGCTGCAGGGCGGTCGGTTCCTGTAATGTCATTGCAGACCCTGCAAATGCACGATTTAGCGGGAAAACCAAAATTTTAACTTCAATTAATTAATTTCTCAGTGAACAAAGCATCGTTTGCATTTGGACAAGTGCTGGGGGCACCATAACACACGAAATCTTTCGAATAACACAAACTTGTATTTTGTCTTCATGGCGCCATTAAAATTCTCTCTGAGGCACATGGTGAACGTCTCAGCGTGCCAATACCACCAAGGGGTAGGCAAGTTGAAATGCTGACGAAACGAAAAAACGGGATGGCGAAGGAGCACGGTGGCAAGCCCACGCCCTGTTTAATCTTTTCGCACCGTGATTGTATCCCCATCACATGCATATTTGTAAGAATCAACACGTTCAGCCAATGCTCAACATGTTACGGTCAACACAATTTATGCAAGCCAGCTACAAATAACGTCACACCACACAAGAATTTCTGCCTGATCATGACGATGCTGGATGAGCTTAGGAAGGTGGAAAAATTTCTTGCATTTAAACACTTGAAAGCTGCCCTGTGACTGCACCAGCAATGCAGGCTGGAACGGCATGTTTTCACGCTGCGACGTCTAAACAATTATCTGGTGAAATGTTCACTGCCTAAATACCTTCTCCATGTGGTGCTACTTATAAAGTTGCTAGCAATGCTTAAATGTTGAAAATTCAACGTATATGCAAGTCTTACGTATTATAAGTACCAATGTAATGAAGCCTCCTTGCATTTCTTTACCCGTAAACGAAAACTACCCGTTAGAACAATGCTAAGCTGCCTATAAAAAATATACTGTGGGTCAACTGCCTCCTAAAAAAAATCGGGGAGTGGGCGTTTTGTTTTACAACCATTAACGCAGTTTTCTTTTTTTTCATGCAACAAGCTTTAGCGGTCGAATCCACCCAAGCCAAGCGGCGGCCGCTGGGCCGTCAGCATGATAAGATTTTCGTTGCCGGCAATGGCAAGGGGGGTCGATCACTCACACAGCATACTAGGCCGCCCGCTCCTGGAAGCCATTCATGTGACCGCAGCCGACGCAGCGGTAATTTACAATAAAAGAAGAGCGGCGAGCCGAACACCAAGGAAAATACTCAACACGGTTTAACAAACGGCGATGCGGCAAACGCCGTAAGAAAATTTTAACATGCACCACGATAAACAATCCCTTACGGCAGAACACGCAGCATTTTTCACAGCGTCGCGTGGACAGACTGGAACTTGCAGTAGAGACTCTTGATTCATGTAGACACGCACAACTTGTCAGGTGTTTTTGTCAAATGGCGACCTCGATGTGCGTTTGCTACAGCAGCGCAGTACGGCGACGACACAGGCGCTTTACCAGCACTCACGATGTTTCAGGTGGCACAAGAGCACTAACACGTAATATTACGGCAGGAGGAGCACGTAAGTAATTCACGTAACACCAGCAAATCGAAAACAAACTACCAAAAACACGCACAACGAACCAGCCACGTCTTTTCTTGCGCACCTATAACAATGACTGCATATGTGCTAGCCTAGACTAGACTTATTACTACAGTTTGCTATCTAGCAGTCATAGAGTTTTAGCAGTTACTTGGTTACTTCATGATCACACCTGAAGCAAACTAGGCAGACGCCATTATAGTATTTTGTTAAAGTTGATAATAGCAAACATATATATAATGGCAGTATATTTTCTTGATGCGAGCAACGTCTTTTGTTGCCGTAAGTTGTTGCTACTCAAAAGCAAATAAAAATGGATTAACGAACGAAGTTATTATCATCGTCATCTACCTCTAGATTGTCTGTTTTGTGTTTTGTTAAGCGTCCAAGAGTTCACTGTTTGTGGGCTTTGCACAAACAGAACGGCCGGATAAAATAATTATTCCCCGCAGACATAACGCAAACACACGCACACACGCCTACACATACACACACGCACACACGCACACACACACACACACACACACACACACACACACACACACACACACACACACACACGCACGACACACACACACACACGCACGCACGCACGCACGCGCGCACACAAAAGCACCGTGCGTCAAATCCACGCAGGCAAACAATTCATTTAAATGGAGGCTTAGCAAGACTAAGCAAGCTGAAATATTTAGACCTACGTTTAGAACACCGTCACGTTCTGCTTTGGTGGCTTGGAGGATTAGTGCGCGCCTACTGATTAAAAGGGCCGAGGTTTGAAATCAGGTCAGTGACCTTTTTTTTTAAAACCATGTGTTAACTCAAGTTTTTCTGCCTTAGGTTATATTTTGACACTGTTGTTGCTCTTGTTGCTCTCGTCTGGCTGTGTCCCCTTTTTTTCTGTCGCAATATATTTCTACCGCAAGCTCTACCCGAATAAACAGTACACCGCTTCAGCATTTAGTTGCAAGGATAAGCCATTTTACAACGACCCTGAAGGAAAACACAGGCTAGGACAATCGGAAGCCACTTTTTAGGTTGTTTTTGTTTTCATTGCTATTCGTTTTCTATTCGGCTTTTGCTTTTCTTTTTGCTTTTTCTGGTTTGTATATTCTTCTCCCTCCCACTTTTTTTGCGTAAAGGGGGAGACGAGGCACTTCGAACAGCCTCGTTCAATATGTATCCTTCTTACGCCACTGTTTCATACAAACGTACCAGTTCGTAATATTAATTCTGCGAATTTATCAGACCTCACTAGCACGAAATAACGTATACAGTGCTGCAGAATTTCTACAAACCATCGGCATTGTTTCTTTCCATCTCTAGCCATGCCAAAAAACTTAACCTTTCGAGTATAATTAAGGCTTACATGCTCGACTTTATGTTCACTTCAGGAAGCACAGAACGATTGTTTAGTTCACGGCTCTTCAGAAAAATAATGTAAGACAACAAATAGTTATACTTCCACCCAGTGTCCTAGAGGCAACACAAAAGACATAAGTCGGTCTTTTGATTTCATTTTGCCTTCAGTACATACATAAGGAACAGCATTACGGCACACAGAAAAAGAATTAAGACAGCAAATTCAAGTTATATCTTCCACCCTTTGTCCTAGAGGCAACACAGGGGAAACAGGCCAAAGTCTTTTGACTTCATTTGCCTTGAGTACACACATGGGCAATAGCATTGCCGAACTCAGAAAGAGAAGAAAGCAAGTCAGTTTTAAAGTTTTATACTTCTCATCCGAAATAAAATCTTCGCATAGAAATTTCAACTTCGTCTTTACCATAGTACATATAAAGGTAAAACATCATGGCTGTTTATCCGGCAGTCTATAAAAAGTACACAGCCTGCTTATGTCCTAGAGGTAACACAAAGGAAAAGTCAAAAGAAAGACCACACAGTCAACATGCAGGAGACACGAAGTAAAGAGAAAGGAAAAAGTTCATTTTCATTACGGTGGAAGGCACTCGCCCACAAGGCCCAGAAATAAACCTGGTTTTTCTAGCTTCAAAACGCCCAAATTATTTCAACTTATCGTTATTTGTACAATCTGTTGCGCCTCTATGCCTGCAGCAGCAGAAAGGTTCATGTAGCTTTCGAAATATGCGACGTTGCCACAACAGCGCTTAAGTCGGAATGAAGCAGTTTGTTTCTATGCAAAGTTGACACATACACTTCTTGTTACTGAATGGTAGCCGATTCACCCCTAGCATATAATACGAATTTATATTACAGAAAATTGAAGCTCTACATTTTGACCGCAACTCACCTTTGGCAAGGGTACATTACCATTTTGTCGTTATGAGAAGCAAATATGCATTTTTCTGGATCAACCTGGCACGTTCACAATTACAAAGACTTTGCCGGTAATCACACGGCTTTGTTATCCTGTGCAGTACGCCGTGCTATTGTGTTGGGTTGATGCCAAGGTGCTGTTCTAAGTGAAGTGCCAGTGTTTTTCGCTCTGTCGTTCTGACATGGGGTAACATTTACGTCGAAAGAAATGCCGTCAAACATAGCGTCGTCAAACATAACCATTTACAAGTTGTTAGTCCTGCGTCTCTCGCTTGGCCGTGTGTCTAAAACAGGTTCTAAATATGTTGAGCTACTTCAAGATGTCGTTGTTGTTGTTTTTCGAAGTGATGTTAGCAAGTCAACATGAGGGCAGCGTATTTCGTGAAGCGGCCTTTCTTGGCCTTAGGGATTTCAAGCAATGACTATAAAAAACTTACCTATAAAACAAGGCTTACATGCAAATGATTTAAACAACCGCTTGATACCTTTTTTTTTTCTGACCCGCCGCGGTGGCCCAGTGGCTAAGGCGTTGCGCTGCTGAGCACGAGGTCGCGGGCTCGATTCCCGGCCGCGGCGGTCGCTTTTCTGATGGAGGCGAAAAGCAAAAACGCCCGTGTGTACGAAATTTCGGCGCACGATAAATATCCCCAGGTGGTCAAAATTAATGCGGAGCCTTCCACTACGGCGCGCCTCATCGCCTGCGTTACATCGGCGCGTTAAACCCTACAATCAATCAATCAATCTTTTTTTTCTGTTCACTTCCGGGTATCTCCATGAAATCTACAATAAACGTGTGCCTTCTGCAACAACCTAAGTATAGGAGAGTAAACATGATCGTATTACACCCAAATGACAGTTCCGCCTACCGTCAACAAATATTCCCTTAAAGCGTGCGTGTTACCTCCACTGCAGGTAACGACCTCTTTTCTCGCTTAGGCGCAATTAGAAAGGTAGCTCTTCCGCCACAATATCTGCGGTTTAATCTCCCCTGCAAGTGCGCGAATACGCGCTGGGTTCGCAGTAACATACTTTGGTTAGCAGGACGACCTAAATTACTCGCACGTCGGTTGCAAACGTAGGTCATAATGCGGCTGCTTCATTCCAAACTCGCGGTTCGTGCTGACCACGCACTGCAAGATCACTCTGCGAACGCGCGCACCTCAGGTATTCATTATGCCCAGAAGTTGCACTGAGCGCTAGCTTTAAGCCAAGTCAGCAGCGTGCTACGCCCCTTGAAAAATCATCCATGTGGTTATATCGGCGCCAATGTGTGAGTATACTGCGGTAGTTTGCAAATTTTAACGGCGATACTCCTGGTGAAAAGCAACGTAACCAGAAAAAAATTCCATAAAAGGACACTTTGATAATACGCAGCGGTATTTCGAGCAGTCAGGAGAGGCGACAATACAAATATTACTTACGCTGAAATAATGAGTTGCTAACTAGAAAGTGCGTGCTAAAACATTGTTACAACCAGGAATACTTTTTATACCGGTTTTTACTTTGCGGAACAAATTAGAACCCATAATTACCAGTGCAAAAGAGTTCTTCTTAACACACCTTACTAAGGAAGCATATCCCATTTGTCCTTTCTGGTACAGCCTCCGTATTGAATATACAAGTACGAAGCAACCCCGCCGTGGTGGTTTATTGCTCAAGCATCGCGCGGCTGAGCCCAAGTGCGTGTGTTTGATGCCGGCCGCAGTGGCCGCTTTTTAAATGTAGGCGCAAACCAAAACACTGTCGAGATTTCGGCGCTCGTTAAAAATTGCCCTTATGTAGACATTAGCCTGGAGCCCTCCACAACAACCAGTCTCATAGCCATCCGGGAGCTTCGACGCGTTAAAACTTATGCGCTAACGTTCAAATTGATGTTCGAAGCTGAATAAACGAGCCAGCATGCGAACAAAAACCAAATAATATTGAACCCCTGTCGTTTTGGAGACTTCAAACTATACCATTGCCACTGCTTTCTTGCCCCACACTTAAGCTTGTTGCTGTCTTTTCCTAAGCCCAAAGTTTAGATGGAATTTCCATGCGGTTGATCACCCAATAAAGCGCGCTTTAATTTGGAACATTAACGTCTTAAAATACGCTTACACCTTTTGGACTACCTTTTGTGTGGTAGTACCCAGAGATAGACACGCTTGGTGTTCAAGAAAAACTTTGAACACAGTTATATCACTTCGCTTGTTTTTGTCTTTGTTTTATCACAATATTTCCGCCAGTAATTTGCAAAATAAGCCCTGGTGAGAAAAAAGAAATTCCCATAAAATTAAATGTTTTAGAGAAATAAAGTAATTTACTTCCAATTTCTCCAAAAGTGAACAGCAAAAACATGGTGCCCTTAATTATGACGCACTTTTTAAACAATGTCATGCGTTACACCCCACTCCCTTGAGTTATTTGTCCAAGGTGGTCTACTGCTAAATTTACCTACAACACTAGTTTCAGCAGAAGGCGTACGTAGACAAACAGTAATAGCATCACGAAGCATTCGTGTTTGCTATAAAATATTAAAATATTTTCAAGACTTTCTTTTAAGAAGAAAGGTAAATGTGTACCATCATGCCTGAATATCTTAGTACACAGTTTTGAACCCTTGGAGTCAGCCTTTAAAAGTAATAATCATCAGTGACCGCTCTAGTAAAATAAAGGTAGATCACCTTTCCTCAAATATTTCAGCGACATCGCAAAGACACCGTGACGCGTACAGACCGCGTTTATCTGGTATGATGCAACTGTAGTCTTTGAGTATTTCATTAACTTAATCATTTTAGCAGTATGGTAAATCACAATGTGAAGTCATCGTATTAACCACATTTTCCTTATGTGGAATGCGTCTGGTCAATATGGTCGAAATAAAATATTGAAATTTTATATAAAGTTATTATAGTACACTCAATTCTAAATTATAATTTGATAGGGAATTTACAGCTATGTTAAATCAAAGACTATCATTTTGGTCCGCACATAACTCAAATGGATTAAAACAAACACAGAAAGTGTTTGAGTGATTTTCCACCATATCCCTAATCAGTGGAGCCGAAGTCGTAATTTTCACAGTTTTTTTCCCTACAAGTAAGAATCACGTACAGATTTCTACGTGGAAACTATTCACGTGGCGAAATGTGACATTGCTCGGCTTCCAAATATCTTTTTTCTCCGTGTGAAAGCGTAGCTGCCCGAAAACAGTTCTTGTGTTTGTGGTTTATCGGATTGATAAAAAAGGGCTGTGTTTCTGAAGTACAGATTGAGGAAGTGCAACGCAGTGGCATTCTAATATCGCGAGGCTATTTTTTATGCCGTATAGAAAACTTTATATCCTCCGGGAATGGCGCTGTCTCATATTGACAACAAACAAATTTTCTCACATAATGCAGCACATCTTAAAATACAAGCGCTCTGTAATCTATTTTGTCAACAGCCATAGACCGGATAAGTCGACTATTGGCATTTCCAAATGGCTTTCAACCGTCTGGTTATTTTCTGAAAGAATATTGTACCTTCAAAAGGTTTTGCTCATGTCGTCAAAAATGCGTTTCATTGAAAGGCATACAAATATGTGGGGTATAAGCATTGAAGATTCTGGTTAAAACATGGACATTTGTCAAACAATAATCTGACAACGAAGAAGTTTATAATATTCGATGTAACGTAACTTCACCAATAGCAGACATCAGCAACGTTGTTCAATTCTTGCTCATGGATGTCCCGGGTAAAACACCTAAGAAACTGAACACACATGAACAGTATTTATATATTTTTTTAACTGATGGAGCTGTGGTTCTTGGGGGCAAAACACTTTTCTGCACAGAATAACACATATAGAAACACAACACATTTAAATTCACTTATTCATAAAGTTTAGACATAATAGATAAAAGTACAGCAAGTCATTGAAATTATGCACAACTGACATAACACGATCAATTTAAATTCTGCTAACATTTTTTCCAAAGGCAATGACCTCATTTCACCTGGTAGTAGGTTCCATTTTTCAATTGTTCGCGGGAAGGAGCTGTACTTAAGTAGATTATTTCGTGGATGAAAATTTGCAAGGTTAAGTTTGTGGCTATTTCTAGTAGATTTAAGTTTATCGGGCGACAAATAGCTGTTCTGTAATGAGTAGCGCGGAGTATTCGTAAGAATATGTAAAAGTTTAGGACATTCGCGTTCACGGTGCTCGGACAGGGGTTGTGTAAATTTGCGCGAAGATATACGCTTTCCTTGCGCTGCTACAAACAGGCGACGCAAACCAATCAACACCAAAACTTCTCAGCGTGCGTAAAATGTTTCATGCAACGCTCTCGTGTCAAAGAACTTCTGCGATCATGATGAATTATGAAACATTGCCCCGATTAATATGGAGCGGACGTGCGACAGAGACGGAAAGATGCGAAGATTTCAGCTCGCTTCGCCCTCCTGTACTTATAACCAAGGAGGACACACCATACAAAAGAGAGCTTGGAAAAGGAGCGCTCGTTGTACAAAACGCACACAAAAATGAGTAACTTTGCAGGCGGAACATATTTTTTGGTACGTTCGCCCTTATTGAATAGGTTGCACTAAAACCAAAAGAGTAATAAAAATTCTTGGAGTTCAGAACATATCCTTCGAAGAGTGAAGTTCGAAAAATATCTTTAAAAATTCCTGAGATAAGAGTCACAAAATTTAGTGCGTTTATTTCGTCATATTTACATACCTGAACGCCTTCACGGGACAAATGTGTTGGAAAAATGTTGTTATCTTATACGCCCCGTATAAGATAACAACTTTTTGTCCCGTGTTGTTTAATTGTTCTTGTTTAGATATTCTTGTATAATTGATCTTGTTTAATTATTCAATTGCTATCGAAAAGGAAAAACACATTCGTTGGCCCTAAAAGATGTTCGTTACTGGCCGTTATCCTCGCTCGCAGACGCAAATACAACCGTAACTGAGGGGGTATTCCCCTAATAATTGTTTTCTGGGAAGCTGTCTTAAGCAGGGAATGAAAAAAATATATTTTCCTCTTTTTGTGCAGAAAAAAGCCCAGCAAAGCTGGGTTCTGTCCAAGGACGTTCACTCAAGGACGTTCACGTGACTGATTTATCTGGGATGGTCCTCGTTGAACGCGCCTGAGAGTCTGGACAAGTGCTGTGGTAGTGGGTCCTTACCGTCGACGGGGCGACTGGCCCACTACCCGTCGATATCGCCTGCGCTGTGCGTGACGCAGTAGCTCAGTGCGTGTGCGGTGTGCTTCGCGGAATACTCTTTTTCCCTTCCTATAATAGGCCTCCTCCGACTTACTAGTGTTGGAAGATGCGATACTGTAGCTAAGCTATCAGTAAACACAGCCAATCTCTCTTCTAACACTTCTCCAAACTGGAGTGTTTGTGCATGCGCCGAGGCGTATTCTGCGTACACGATACCGCACATTTTTATTTTGACTAGCCATGTAGTGCTTCGCTTCAAAAATCTTTTCTGGGGTAGGGCGGTGCCCTCTGTGGCTGTTGGGTGTGGTTCCGCCTAAGGCGGACCAAAGGATGACCAAAGGCGGAAGGAGAAAGATTCTCCCACACGCGTCGAAGTCATGCTGAGAAGCATGGCGTTCACCAAATTGAAGGAAGTACGCGGAGGACAAGATCTATTGTACTGTATCATGCAGTAACGTGCGGGCGTATCTCTGAATCCAACAACAACATGCCAGGGCACACAGAGAGGCATAACATTTCCGACCGTTTAGCTGAATACTTTGAGCGCTCAAGCCATCCCTTTGATTTGGCCAGTTCTTACCTTAGCTTGGTTTTCCTCTTTTAGTTTATCAGTCTTTTGTCCTTACTGAGAAACGTGAGTCCAAGAGTTATTCACTCTCAGTGAATATAAAATTTACGCATTGCCAGGACAGGCCAAAAACAGGTACGGGCGCATTGATCAGCAGAATTTTTCTTTGGTATTTGAGTCGATTTGTATGTTTGAAATACCTTTAAAATCACCTTACGTACTATATATATCTGCAAGCAAAATCTTTTGGTTCACGATCGGTGAACCATGAATGTCCCTGTTCTTTGTGAGGTGCCAGAACTTCCTTCATAGGTTGCCTTCAAGAAAGTTGTACTCCACATAGGTATATCTCTGTGGGTGTCTAACTGGCTTTGTGTCATCGTGCATCATACCTGAGGCGGCAATATCTCCTCCGGCTGGAAGAAAACGAGGCATGGGCCATCTTCCTCACTTCGTACCGGCTTATCTCGTCATTTTCAGCCTGAATTAGCATTGAGACCAGGCACTATACAACCGTAGCAGATCTTGTTGGGGAGCAGTTCCGCTTTTCTCTCGGCAATCAACTACGAAAGTCTGGTGGGGGAGGAGCGAAGCAAATACTCTTGAGTCTCAGAGGTGCATTAGGACTTCTTTGTCGCACTTTCTCTTTAGACGTGACCCTGAAAGATTATTGCGCAGTGAAAAGCCCTCCCAACAGCCTCGCTTCCAGGTGTGGTTTCTTTTTCTATTTTTTGCAGATACATGTAGTTGGCACTGCTGAACTGGACACCCCACTCTCTCTCTGCCCCCCAAAAAGCTCACCTGATTGTAGTGTCACTGGGTGAGGACGAATAAAGGGGTGTGTGAAAAAGCGAATCCTAACAAGTTTAGTTGTGAAAAAGAAAATACCCATGCATTTTGCCGCCCTGTTTGGAATCTCGCTGAGCTCTGGACTATGACATCGACACTCAGTGCAATGTCTTATTTAATTTGGGTCATCTCTTCTTCTCAGAAGAGGAGACAATGCAGAATTCGCTTCTTAAACGAAAATTCACAATTCCAAGCTGCGAGTGCACGACGAAGGGAACTGCTTCAGGATAACTGAAGTGTTACCGATTATTTTTTGACGAGTTTTCAAACTCTCGCAAAAGGAGTAAGATAGTTGGGAGAGCACTCCTTCACCGATTTTTAACTCGGCTTTTGCGTAACGAACAAACAAACAAAACGTTTATTTGTTACGCCTATCCTAAAATCTCCTAAAACGTACACTCCTGTACGATCTAACTGTATTTTTCAAAATAATCTTTGCCATTACTTTATAAGGAGACTATTTCGCGTGAGGTTATTCCAGCCTGTACATTCCTAATGATGTGCAACTGATAACGACCATAGGTTTCTGAGGCAAGAGATTGTATTTGTGACCGAAGGCTCCATATTATGCCTCCTTGGGGAACTGCCTTTGTTTTTTATCTATTGGTATTACAAAGTCCACCAGACGCAAACTGCAATTACACATCAAACCTGAAAACCGAAAAACACCCCTAGAAAACGCTAGCGTAAGACTCCGCAGCCGGATTGGACAGTGGGCTATCGTTGACTCTACACGAGGCTGCAGGACCCGTAATAAAGATAAGAATGCAGCCAGGAGGAGGAGGCACAAATATGGCACTGTTTTGCGATACCAATAACCCAAGCGTAGGCAAAACCTCCCTCATTATTCAGTCATGTGAGGCCCAAAAAGCCTTGCGAAAACTTCTTTCTTCACCTCATCTGTAAGAAGACCACTGTGATTCCGCTGGTCTTTCGCCCAGGCATCACCCCACAAGAGCAGGATTTTCTTGTGATTTGGACTCACGCTCATTCGGGTAACAGATACAATGAGTTTTCTCACACAGTTTTTGAACCCACCTGGCGTACAGGCAATGCGTCCAGCAAGGGCATCTTATTCTTCTTCCCGCCCAGAAACCACCCCGGACGTCAAGAGAAAGCAGCAGAACGCACTTATTCCACTGGGATCCACCGAATTCATTCAAGATTTCTGATTAAGGAGCGACGACTAAAAATATTCACGTGTTCCTCACTAAGATATAGTATTCAAGACGTACAAATTCCGCGAAAGACACGCATAAGCCAAGTGACGACTCCAAGATTTATTCTAGCAAGTCCCTGTACCCGAACTACAAGCTATACAGCGACCACAAAACCGTCAACCACGTGGTTTGCCCGACTACCGAAACCAAGGCCTTGAGCCCACCCTTCTCTCCTGCCCGACGCCTCTAGTATAATCTAATTCGATATTTAAATATATACATTACTTCCAAATAGCAGTTCAGTGGCACTGGTTCTCATCAAAAGCTGTCCACACTTAACAGCCCTACATCATAAACCATTCCAAATGTATGTGACCGTCTGCTTAAGAGAATAAGCATTCTCCAGTTACCAAACATTTAGGCTTTTCCGATCTACACAAACCTGTCGTTGCTTTAGGTTTACTTTTGACATCCACCGCCACGAAGCGGCCCAGTCGGTCTTTCAGTTTGCTGTATATTTCAATGCGTAAACAATTTTTGCCTTTTCTTGTTTCCGCACGATCGATTGAATCGGAAGAGGAATCATTGACGCATACTGAACTCTGCCAGCACATATATTCAAATGTGTTTTCTAGAACGATTTCCTGATTTTTTTTTTTGCGATAGAGCGTGTAATTGTTCAGAACACTAACCTCTTTATCAAACCATTTAAACAAGTTTTCAAGATCGTTTTAAAGCAAAAAAAAGCACTTGTCGCGAGGTTTTCAAGAGCCGTCACTTACTTGCCCTATTATTTTTGTCTTGCAACAGGCGTGCGCTAGGGCAAGTCGATCGTAAGAAAATTTGACAGCGGCTCTCTAGACTCCTCCAATGCAGCAATTTCAAGCAATCTTCCTTCGTTTGACAGCACCTGTCAGGAATGACGGACGCGCAGCGTAGACTGCAACATGTTTTTAAGGAAACATTCTAGGTATTTTATATTTTCCTTCTTCAATTGCTTCCTGAATCTCGAGTGAGTAACGTGGAAACGATTCTGATGCCTCGAGAACAGAGACGTTATAGCAATCCTCGATGATGGCGAAAGTTTTTGACAGCGGGGTACTTGTCTTCGCACGCCATCTGTGCAACAGCCGGTCCTGAACAGAAGGAGCTGACCTCTTCGCTAGATTCAGTTTTCTTGTTTATGAAGAAGAACTCCACAGGGCGCCAGTTTTTCGGAACTCTCCTGTGGCGTTTCCTACTAACACTGCATCAACGACTGGAGTGAAACATCTACTCTCCCTAAAATTGTGACAATATAATGCTTTTATGTGAAACTGCAATACCGATCTGCAGAACTGCCTTTATTGGATAGTTCGGCAATGGCTGGTAACGTTTTGACGTCACTCAGTGTTACGCACTATAACTTTGAGTAATTCATGCAAACCATTTACAGCAGCTGTGCGTTGAATTCACCAGCAATGCTGCGAATTAATTTGCTGGGTGTGCATAAACAAAAGGTATAGAATACCTCTACGCATAGCTAAACGTGGAAGCAGAAACCACTCGATCACCCAAATGTACTGCCCTACGTTTGCAAACTCTGAGGGCACGTAAGGAATAATCATTGTGAATTCAATGACATTGAAATTGAAATAAAGGTAAAACAGTGCACTTCAGAGGGAGCATGTTAGCGTGAAAGCCAATGGGCATTCGGATTTTTTAGGCAACTTTGGCAGTCCTGGCGATAGTATACTTTGTTGGAAAGCGGACCCCACTAAAGCGAAGTACAATACCCAAGTTTACGTTATCGCTACTGCCCCCTAACGGGGTATCAGCTCGGTGTTGTTAGTTTTTTTAAGGTAGTATTTTAGATGGTAAGGGGCCTTCCGTGTAATATTTCAAGACCTGACAGCTTTTCGTGTGCTGTCTAAGCAGTAGGAGGAGGGAATAAATGTTTATTCCACGAGCGCTGGTGCTGCTTTTAGGGCACCCGCCCGGTGGGGGGCGTCCCTAGTACGGGATTCCCTGGCTTGGGCTGGCAGTTCAGGCCCTCTTCACCAGTATTCCCTGGGTCCCAGGGACCGGACTTTTCAGGCAGGCCACTCACTGCTCATAAGAGGGGTCAGGGTTGGGGGGTATGCCAGAGGTTTGTCCGCACTCCCATACTTGGTGGTATAGGGTGCGGGGCAAGACGCAGAAATTTCAGTGCCCGGGTATATGGTGGGGTAGATGGAGTGAAGAAGGGTGCGATGAAGATATAAGTTGGTTTGTATTCTTCTCAGGCTGGTGGCTTCATGTATTGATAACTGGGGATGTGGAGCCTGGAATATTCTTCTGCTTTGGCGATACTGGGCCAGAATATCTCCACATTTTACCAGAGGTTATGTTTGGAGAGCAGCAGGCGATGTTTGTCCCTCGTAGATAATGGCCCGGTGTACGTGCGCGCGGGCAACGGCATGGGCCGCCTCATTACAGGCGAGGGATGTGTATCCGGATACCCACACGATTTCTATTTCGGGTAGCGGACCCTTGCTTTCGAGGATGCGGAGGGCTGTTTTGGAGATGAGATGCGTGCCCGTAAATAGCTGCGGCACGCTGCTTGCGAATTCGTAAGCACTGTGATCGCGTCCTCGCTAGTCGTTGCGGATGGAGCAATTGCCTCTTCCTCTACTGTTTCCGTCTGCATTGTACGGACGGTGAGGCAAGGTCATTTCATGTCCTGTTGAATTGGTGACGCATACCGCGTACGCTGGCCGCTGAAGATAAGGCGACGCGTCAATGTACCTTGTAGTTAGGTTTCGCCAATACTTTATGTCCATGACCCTGGCTCGTGCGATTCGACGAGCTTGATTGGAAATTGGTTGCATGTGTCGTGGTAATGGAGTTACCCTGATGTCCTGTCGTATACGTAGGGGAATCCTAACCTTGTGGTCTTGTATTGGCAGCTTTGTATAGTGGAATCTTCTTAGGGTCGCGCGTCCTTTTCGCGTTAACTTGAAGCGTTCTATTTCAGAAGTATGATAGGCTTCCTCTATCTCTTGCCAGGTATTGTGCAATCCAAGTTCAAGGAATTTCTTTGTCGATGTCTTGCAGGGCAAGCCTACAAAAGCATTTGATCTGTCTGCATGCCCAACTGCCTGCCTGCCTGCCTGCCTGCCTGCCTGCCTGCCTGCCTGCCTGCCCGCCTGCCTGTCTGTCCGTGTGTCCGTCTGTCCGTCTGTCTGTCCGTGTGTCCATCTGTCCGTCTGTCTGTCTGTCCGTCTGTCTGTCTGTCTGTCTGTCTGTCTGTCTGTCTGTCTGTCCGTCTTTCCGTCTGTCCGTCTGTCTGTCTGTCTGTCTGTCCTGTCTGTCTGTCTGTCTGTCTGTCTGTCTGTCTGTCTGTCTGTCTGTCTGTCTGTCTGTCTTTAAGTAACAAGGGTGAAAAGTATTGGCACCCTGACACCCTTTGGAGTTGCCGCACTGCTTAAGTTCCTGAGTTACGCCCAAGCGTTCTTTTTACCAATTGTTTCTAACCCTGTAACTCAGCGTAACATCGTCACATGTTAGTAAAACTAGCACCAATCTCTCTTGCAACAGCGAAAAGAGCGTATTTTTGTTTAATTATTTCTTACTTTGAGTCTTCAAGTCAGCGTAAAATATAAAGCAAACGTAAAAATGCTCTGTAATCAACACTTCAAATATTATTGCAATACGTTAAACGCGATGTGATTGTTAGTGCGACAACGTTATCTCTAAAATATTGGCATATGTGTATGTCGGAGGTTTTTCGGCCCAGTTATCAGTTTCGTAACTTGACATCCGCACATGCAAGCTTGGCTTAAAGGTTCTCATCGCCTTATCCGACGTGTTAAACGCAGAGACAAACACCACCCTGATATTTCTTATTTGGGTACACCTTACCACGCTATTCACGCTAAAAGCCATGCTTTTTCCGCAGAAAAACACTCACAGCAAAAACACGCATTTTAGACGGAGCTACCTCCACCTTCAAAACCACAATCTTGACACAAAAATGTTTCTTCTACCCCTCATGGGACGGGTAGAGAAGAGTACGGGCTACGTGGCAGTGGTTGCAGAGACTTTCCGTCTTCCAGTGGTATGTGCAGGGAAGCAAGCAGGTATGCAGATAATTTGGTTGTATTTTGGAACTATTAAGCGAGCTGGAATTCCTTAATTCTGTCAAACCGTTCTGAATACAAAAACCATAAAAACGCTGTACACAGGCTGTCACCTGACTAATATTTTCAGATTTATTACGCTCCAATAATATATCTGTTTGTATAGAAATTACTGAGAAAATAAAACCCATAGCGAGCGAGGTTGCTTATGCTTAGCGGGAATCTAGACAAAGAAACTAGAAACGTACACGCGTCGAGCAGACCATAAGTGGCGCCAACCAGTCCATTATTTTCGGTCAGTCTCTGACAAAAATAAATAGAGCTTTGCCGGTCACTTCATTCACTTGGCATGTGGAACACTTTCACTATCCGGCAACTAAGGTGATTGTCTTGTTTACGAACTGACCACGCAAAACTGAAGCACCAGATACTTGCACGCGAACCACATTACGGGAACCGGTTGCACCTCAAAGCGCTTTTTGCAGTCCTGCACCAGAAGCTCAACATTGACTGCATTTATTCTACAGCCTCACTTGCGGTTATTTCCTTCACAGCGTTTCGGAAACAGCAAAAAGGCCTCTATCCATCAAATGTAATGAACGTTTTCATACTTGTCAGTCCAATGTTGGTGACCTAAACAGAATGAACGCCAAACAAAGTAAATGTAACGTCGGTTGGAGCACTGATCTTGAGTCGCGTGAAGCGTAAAAATAGCAAACACTGCAGATACAGGATGAGTAGTGGTTCACTAAAAACCTTGGCATTTTTAAAAATGTAGCTATTAATGCGTTACCCTTTCACTGGCCAAAATCACTAAAAGAATGTCGAATAATGTGCGCCTGGACGAAGTGGCAGGATGAGGCAGGTACCTCGCTAACCTAAATTTCGTGAATGAAAAATGCTCATGGCGCGTTTTCTGCCACGATGTTGCGGAGACGCTTGTTTTAACCAATAGGGTCGCACATTCTATTCGCAAATATAAACTTCTTTTCTTCGGTAAAAAAATTTTGAACATAATTTCAGGTAGAAGACGCGCATTCAACAAAAAATTGCTTGCTACCTGGCTCAGCTTACCCTGGATATTCAAAGCAAACGCTTTGTTTAGACTGGTTAAGTCTTGGCTAGCTCTCGTGGGGCGACACCCGCGGCATGGTCAGACGCGCTTGCCAATGTCGGCTGAAAGATTCCCGCTACCGCGCAACACTCATACCAGACGGCCTGGATCCATGGCCAATTTCGCACTGATTTGCCGAGCGCGGCGCTCCTCTTAGGCAAGGTTGAGGCAAGTCACGTGTTCAGGCGATGACCCAGCTGCGGATAGCGCATGTGCCAAGTCGGTACTGGCTGCCATACGCGGCCGCGGCGGAGATGGCCACGTCAAGTCACGGGATGCGTCGCCAAGGCTACGGCGCAGCTGGGGTGAAATTAAGGTCAAATTGCTGGCAACGGCGATAGACGGCTTTACTAGGTTAGTGAAGCTTTGCTCTAAAGTACATTTCTAATGGGCGGCAAGAACAGGGCGCCCGGTGTTGTCCGCACAAGAATGTTCTCCTCCACCACAGTTTTCGTTTTTGCGTATTGTTGACAAATTCAAAGATTTCGACATTCATTTTTATCTTTCTGCACAGTAGGAGTTGCAAAATGTACAGGTCCGCGCAAAAGTAAACGGAGCACGGGAGCGGCGGCCGAACTGCATCGCTGCGCCGCGTATGGGCGCCGACGGGAACCATGGAGCGCCGGTCAAAGAGTGTGTTCACACTGCCCCCCGCCGCCCTATCTGATATGTTGAATCGCCGGTCTGCTGGCGTGTCATGCTCGGCGAGACGGTCTTCAAAAGGCAGCGCTGGGCTATAGAGGGGCGCTGGTTGCATTGCCTCTCGCAGGCATCAGCGGCGACCGAATCCGCTGCTCATGAGCTGGACGAAGCGGCGCGCGCCCAGAAACGTGCCTTGTTGCGCGCTGTAAAGGGCGGCATGACATTGTAGGCCGTTGCGATTTGACATAGCATGTCACTGCTATGTAATAATTTTAAGCGGCCAACAAAATTGCCATGTACAGTATAGAAAGCACATTCACGAACATTTTCGTTGTTCGGAAAAAAAAATCTCGCTTACGAGATTTCTTTTTTACTTTTGGGTTTGTCCCAAGTTATTGCTGATTGGTTGATTGTAGGGTTTAACGCGCCGACGCAACGCAGGCGATGAGGCGCGCCGTATTGGAGGGCTCCGGATTAATTTTCCAAGTTATTGCTACCGGTCAGTCCAGGTCTGTTCTGAAGAAAGGGAAATAAAAAATGTCCATGCGGTGGAAATTCTGTATTAGAGAACACCGTAAAGAATAGATACAGTCGTTGCCTGCTATTACAGCGGGCCTCATAGGGCGCATATTTTTTGTCGCATTGAAACCGACGTTGTTATTTTTAACGACCACCTGATATTTATTTATTTATTTATTTATTTATTTATTTATTTATTTATTTATTTATTTATTTATTTATTTATTTTACCCTCACAGCCAGAGGCATTACAGAGGGGAGTGGTTACAAGTCAAGATAATACAGAATACAAATACAGTGTAATTGTTAATAAGAAAGATACATGAAGTTGCTCCTAATTATACAATCTTTGCTACGCATGCGCGAAACAAATAGATATCGGCAATCGTAACAATATCTTCGGGAAAGTGGTTCCATCCCGAAGATGTAAGAGGGAAAAAAGACTGATAAAACGCTTTCGTGTAGCTTGGCTGAAAACCCACTTTGTGAAGATGATCGATGTGGGAAGAGAAGTACAGAGGCCGGGGGACTAGTTTATCGCGAAGAGCAATGTTATGATAAAGCTTATGGAACAAAGTTAAGCAAGAAATCTTTCGGCGAGATGATACGAATGGAAGCACAATGTTTGACTTCATTGCACTTGAACTTGCACCTCGGTTATAATTAGATAGTATAAAACGAACAAAGTTATTCTGTATGACTTGAAGTGGGTTAAGGAGATCTGCGTGGTGAGGGTCCAAAACACTCGTAGCGTATTCAAAATTTGGTCGCATTAGTGTTTTGAATAGCAGTAATTTAAGCTCTGGCGGTACGTTATAGAAGTTTCGTCGTAAGTAACCTAACATGCGATTAGCGCTGTTCATTACATTTTGAATATAAAGGGACCAGGTCAGGTTACTTGCTATGTGGACACCTAAATACTTATACGACTTTACAGCTTCTAACGCAGTATCGTTTAGATAGTAACAAAATGTAGTGGTATTAGTGCGGGATATTCTCATAGCTTTGCATTTGTTAATATTTAGTTCAATACGCCATCCCATTTAGTTAAGAAAATGTTGCAAATTTGTTTTGAATTGAAGGATGGCTTCACCGCATGACCTCAATGTCTTGCAAAAAGCGCCGTCAAGGCCGCAAAATTACCGATGACGAGTATAGTCATCATGACTGATGGCGACCAGACCCTTAATCGGTTAATTTGGTACCAAATCTTATGTCGCCTAGCCTCGTCAACGGGAGCGAAAGGGTTAATGCGACAACAAATTATGCGCCCTATGAGGCCCGCTGTAATAGCAGGCAACGATTGTACCTATTCTTGACGGTGTTCTTTAATACAGAATTTCCACGAAATGGACTATTTTTATTTCCCTTTCTTCAGAACAGACCTAGACTGACCGGCAGCAATAACTTGAGACAAACCCAAAATTAAAGAAGAAATCTCGTAAGCGAGATTTTTTTTTTTTAAACAACGAAAATATCTGTGAACGTGCTTTCTATACTGTACATGGCAATTTTGTTGGCCGCTTACAATTAATTATATCGCAATGACATGCTATGCCAAACAGCAGCGGCCTACAATTTTATGCCGCCCTTTACAGCGCGCATCAAGGCACGTTTCCGGGTGCGTGCAGCTTCGTCCAGCTCATGCGCAGCGGATTCGTCACCGCTGATGCCAGCGAGTGCCAATGCAACCAGCGCCCCTCTATAGCCCAGCGCTGCGTTTTGAAGATCGTCTCGCCGAGCATGACATGCCAGCAGAGCGGCGATTAAACATATCAGATAGGGCGGCGGGGGCAGTGCGAACACACTCTTTGACCGGCGCTCCATGGTTCCCGTCGGCGCCCATACGCGGCGCAGCGATGCAGTTCGGCCGCCGCTCCCGTGCTCCGTTTACTTCTGCGCGGACCTGTACGAGGCAGACACATTCGCTGCGAAAGAATATGATGTTGGAAAGTGCGTGCTCGTCTAAAGGAGGCATGACTGCGCAAACAAATTGTTTAATTCGCACAAGGAACACAGAGTAGGCGCTCGGACACAGCTGTTAGCGGTTGAGACGGTTTCCTGCGTATACTTGGGCTTAAGTTGTGGAAGGTTCAGATTCAACGCTTGTGCTGTACGTTGTTTTAATTAAGCATTTGGCAATATTTTTGCGCTGTTACGTTGTCTTTAGGCAGCGGCGGCGTTTCCATGAGTCGACCTTTACAAAAATGTTTATTGTTTGCTCTGCCAGAGCGGCACGCACGCGTGGTCGCTTTGCGGAGGAAAGGGATGGGAACTCGGCCGTAAGCCTCGGAGTGTAGTCGCCATCTTCACTGGGGGCTGCGCGGAATGCTACGGGAGTATTTTGGATAAAGTTGGCTCGTAGCCGGGTGGAAAGTGGTGAATGTGCGGTGAGCTCCTGACGACAGCTGTACTCGTTTTTGTTCAATCTCGTTGATAAGGCATGTGAGTGAAGTGGGCGGATATGTTGACGTCGCAGCGGGACTGAAGTGCGGGGCTTCTGACAGGATTTGCTCCCGAAGATGGAAACTCAATATGGGTGCGTACGTTTCCATTTGTATGCAGTATATTCTCGTTATTACAGCCCTTGTTAATTCACAAATTAGGATAAATTATCATTCCAAAACCCTCACTTAAAAATGTTCATAGCCCAATACGAAAACAACATCCTGGAATTCCAGGCGAAATTCGACGCGCACAGGTTAATTCGGGCGAGAGGCAAATCAAGGATGGCCCAACTGAAACGAGTTTTTAGAGCACGCATTCTTACTACCTGAACCACCTTAACGCTATTTTAGAGCGACAGCGACGAGCGGCGGGATATGCCGTCAGGTAGGGCCACCCGTCGACAGCAACGGTGCTCTAGCGATGTTGATCGTGGAGTCCAAGGAAAATTGCTTTTCTTTCGATAACGTACAATGGAGGACGCTGATGTATTCAAGGCAACGCTTCCTCTAGAAACAGTTGCGCCATGAGTTGCGCTCGGTCGTCGAGAGATGGCACCTTCTTGTTTCTTATCTTCGCCAAAGATGTTGATGTGGGTTGGTGTGCGTGCGCCGGCGCTCATGCGGCTGCCCCCGCAATACGCTTGCACTACAGTGACGCGCGCTTACCCGCAACGTAGACCTTTCCGCTCAGCTGTACACAAGAAACCAAAGAAGCATGACGGACTTATTATCAAATTAAAGGTATAGAATAAAAGAATTGAAATTGGGCGTTTTAATTATTCATCCGATAAACCGACATTTGGATAATTAAGACATTTTTTTTCACTCCCTTCAGATGCGAGTTAAGAAAGTTTTGCTGTATATTTGGTATGATATTTTTGTTTACCTTACTGTGTAGCTAACCACCTGCGAGGCAACTTTTAACTCATTTTGTGTAAGTTCTGTCTACCGGTTCACGTTTTTACACCTGAAGGTGACAAATTGTTCAACGGGCCTGCCTTTCGTCAGCCTTATTCATGCAGCCGTAGTGGTGTCGAGGATGCCTGGTCGTATCGAATTCCAAAGTTCCTGGTTCTCCTATTCAGTAGAAATGTTTTTGTATTTTTTCAATATGTTGTTTAAAGAATAGACCGATTTACTTTTATTCACAGCGCAAACAACAAATATGGAATAGAGGGCTAGCGAGACATGCAAAGACTGACTTCCCGCTAACGTTTGTTACAACGACGTCTGCAGTATAAATACAGCAGATATCAAGACAAGAAGCAAACAGACGCGTAACATGCGAAAACAAAATAGCAAAAACAAAATAGAAAAACTGTCATGACGCGCAATCACCATACGCTCACACACTGTGCACATACATGAATGTTTGGACAATACCCGACCAAAGTGAGGCTTGCACGACATTTTTTCTTTGTCCATGAGCTTTGACAATTTGCTTAGTGTGTTTTTTTGAACAAATCTTCCTTAATGAGTTATCGTGAAGGCTCCATATGACCGAATTGCTGCGGTTTCTTTAGGCAGCCCAGCATAACAGAAACTGCTCTTGAGCAAAACCCAACTTTGTAGAGGTCCTACCTGCTGAAACTGGCATACTTTGCGCGTTCAACTAAGGCTGAACTGGTACGCAGATAATATTATTTAGATCGAGTAACGCCTGTGTTAAGGTATCTGCTTCCGAAAATTACAAATGGGAGTGGTGCAGGTTAGGGCATTTTACTTGCTGGCCCTCAAGAGTGCCTTTTCCCGCTATGAAAATTCGTATAGAGGTTACCAATTCCTACCAACATTCCCATAGACGTTCAAATAAGGATTGGGGTTTCTCGGCGACACTTTCGACACATTAACAGGAGAATTATAGCCAGATTGTATTATAGCCAGTCCTTATTATAGCCATATTACCACATCCATGGCGTAACTTTAAGGTACCAATTTTGCGGAAGCAGTAGTAAAAGAACTGGGATGAAAACGCTACAGCTTAGTCACCCAAACATGCATGTGAATTAGTGGTTTCATTGCCAGTTTATACCTCATTTGAGCTGCTAGATCACTTCAGATAAAACATGGTAAATCCCTTCATGATATAACATAGATAAAACAGCACATAAAGACGGCAGACAGAGAAGTGCCCAGCGCTTGTGCTCTGGAATTTTTTGCCTGTCCATCGTCTTTCGTAGGGATTCTAAAACAAAATAAAATACTCAGCTTCGTAGTGGTCATGTATATGCAACCGGGAGAGTTTTCTCCGTAATACCTGCCACGTGCCCTTCTGTGTACGCTACATTTGTCACTTTCGGGCATTTTTGCGAAAAGAATTTGTGTGCCATTCTCAAAAACGAATAGCAGCGGTTAGTTTCCGCTTAGATATACCAAAAAGGAGCTCATTCTCGGAGGTTTTCAAAGTTGTGCTGTGAAAAGCGTGTGCCGTTGCTAATTCAAAGACGTGCTGTGGAAAGCGTGCGCGGTTGCTAATTCAAACGCATAGTGTGCGGTTATTGGTGCTCTTTGCAGTGGAAGTTGGTCTGAGTAGTGTTAATTATGGTGGTGAAACATATCTTAAAAATTACATAGCTCCGCAATAAACACAGAACATTTTAAAAACATTGTGTTGCTGTCTTTCCTCTTCACTCTGTTCTCGATATGTGGGATTTTCGCACCTTCAATCAAAAGAATTACCTATGGTATACGGCATCAAGTAGACAGTTTTTAGTAGGGCGCTTGAGGCGCGACAGAACAAAAATGAACGCAAATTACGCTGGCTGTAAAGACATGATATCCCAGAAAAGGCAAATACATAGAGTATACATCCTTTTTCACTTGTGCAAATATGTCACATATTATAGAAGTACTTGTATGTAGTGGTCGTACGACATTGTATGCTGAACCTTGAACATTATAGAAAACCCTCTATGCAAATTGTTATAACGGAAACAATTAAACAGGATCAGTTATTTGGCTTCTAGAATGACCAACAACACCAATCAATAGCACCAAGAATAAACCAAAGCTTTGGAAGTTATTACGGCAATACGTATGAAACCAAAGTATAACTTCCCTCAATCTGTACATTTCGATCGAACCACCGAGAATAATGCCGCCCATGGCTACATTTTGAACCGTTCCAGAAATGCATCACAGCACCATAGAGACGTGATCACCATTTATCTGACAAACAGGGTCATGTGATTTACATTTGAATTGAATTCCTTAGATTGTGTGGCTGTGTGCACCATTGAAGTGCCCGTTACTTCTTTTCATGGGAGCGTTCTTCCGCACCAGATCTTTGTTTCTTTTTAATGTCCTGCGTTACCAAAATGCACATTTCTTTTCCTATAGTTCGTGCACAGAAAACTCACAGGAATGGTACACGCAAAAATCGCATTTCTTTGCTTTTAGCGCTTGTAGGTCTCGAATTTTGTGGAGCCATAAAAAGTAGTTTGTAGTGTATTACTGTACTTCAAACTCAATCTTAGAGCCTAGCTTTAGTAAAAATAAAACTCTGCGTAGCTCAACTTCGGTTCTTTAAGGAATGTTAGAGCTTATAGTAATACAGTTTGGCGTCACGGTGCATGGAAATAAAAAAACTGCGGTCTCTTTTAACTGCGAAAAAACAAATTTACTCATAGCTTAGGGTTCTGTGCCCTTCCAGTGAGTTTTATATGGCTGAATCAAATACAAGCTGTGTTGTCGTGATCTCGCCGGGACACATTCAATAGGCGTTGAGCCAATCGCTGCTGCTGTTTTGTATGACAATGCTAACACAATACCTCCTCCCAAAGGGAAACCTCGTCAAGGCACAACTCACATCCCTAAAGAACTATCAACCCAGAAAAGCTGCCCCCATTTAGATTGTTCTTTTTATTATCAGTTTTATCACTTCAGAGTGGTAACCCTACAATTCGCGCCACAGTGTCACCCATTTCTTTTTCGAGTCTGTTCATTCTGCCCATGCTACTTGCAATAAAGCCATAAAAGGTATATTTGTCTGCTCAAAAAAGACTGAACAAACAAAGTTTAACAAACCCCACCAGAAGATCTACTGACCTATTTCTTAGAGAGAAGTTGCTGCCAGCCAATAACAAATAAACAATCAAAAGGTATGTGTAACCATACCTTCAGAGTAGAAAAATAATATTATAGTAGGCACACAAGCAACCAGGACTACTCCGTAGGAAATGTGAGTCCTTGTGTATAGGAAAAATTTAAAAACCCATCTAATGCCACAACTGTATAGCGCGTAGTAGGGCTAGTAGCAGGATTTTTAAAAGCGTTGTCTGGCGCCCGGTATTTAGCAATGCCGGTGACCAGTCTGGCTATGGGGGAAGTGTTTCTAAATGCTTGGGATGCCGAGATTCGGAATAGCTTCCGCACTAGACGCGCAGCGTTGTGTGTCTACGGCTGCCCGCTGCACAGGTGTCTACGGCATGTCAAAGATTCCACGCCTTGCATCTGTCAGACTTCGATAGGTCGCGGGGGCTTCGCATGGGGACACGGATGAATGGGCATCGCTGTTCCTTTGGTTCTTTTTGGTGTGCTCAGGGCCAGCTGCTGTGGCTCCAACTATTTCATTTGAACTCCATTTGAGACATGTTCTTGCGCTTGCTCGCCGGGTCTTGTTTTTACAGCGAAGATGTTTAGCAAATCGATATTTTTCGTGTCCGCACTGAAAATACCTAGAAAATGCCTGGAGCCCCTGAACTCGCGCGCGGGAGCCCATGCCTCGCGGCGATCTTCCGGCAGTTTAAAAAAATTATCCCACCTCCTCTAGCGGGAACCCCTGTGTAGATGCGACGCACATGGGTTTCTGTTGTTGTTTCCGTTAGGTTGATTCTTCCATCGCGTGAAACGTGCCGTGAACCCCCTGCCGCGGCTATGACGCAACGTGGCGCGGCTAACGCAACACAATCCAACAAAACCCCCTTTAATCCAATCCAATCCAACCCAATCCAATCCAAGCCAAGCCAAGTCAAGCCAAGCCAATGCCCCTCGCGAGAGAGTGTTCGCTAAAGGAGAAGAGAGGGGGTGAACGGTGGATAGCGCAGCTCGCGCGGCGAGGAGAATGGGGGAGGGGTGTGGACGGATAATAACAACGCCGTATGGAGGGACAAGGCGAGTGAATGAGATGCAGTCGCATCTAAAACTAATAAAACGTCGAGCGCCTATGCGTGCGTGCCTGCCTAATGGTCACCGCCCAGCGTCCCGGGCTCACCTTTGTCAAGCCAAGTATGCCCATTCAGGGAGATTGTCCAAGATTGCGGCGACCGCAGGCTGTTAAAAACCAAGAAAATACCCAGCGGTTCTTCACCGCGACGGCTCCGCTTCCCCGTATCATATTTATCAAGAAAAACATACCCACTTAGAGAGATTCACCAACGCTGGCCACAAAAATAGAACTACTGCGTTCCCCGTGATCGTGGCAACGTTTGTCCGGCAGAAGAACAACAAGTCATAGCGTACGCTCCTCCAAGGTCATGTCCAATAATTATCATTTCAGAAAAATGAAGGAACCTGATACTTATACCAGCAATGATGGAGTAAAGGTCGTTGCAGCTGTGAACAAGCAATCCGGCGGCAATCGCGGACCTAAACCATCATAATGGTCGGGAAAGTTGCGTACGGCTTCGCTACCTTCAAGTCTTCTGTGTTAGCGTGAGCATCCTTCATTTTTTGTTTTACTACTTGCCTCACCCTTTTCATACCTGACCTTGAAGTGAGCAAGCCCGTTGCGATGCTGATCTCTGACCAAAACAAAAGCCACAATAGAAGCTGGCGTGAGATCTCTAATCGCAGCTTTCCACTCCTATCTTTCGCTGTGGTAAACATAATATTTTTTTACAATTGACTCCACCGGGAAATATTAATTTGAAAATTGCAGTGTGAGAAAATGCGGGAAACGTAACGTTTCCGCAAGAAGTTTATTACAGAGGAATATCACTAAACGCATTGCGGAAAACGCAGCAGAATCATTGAACACGCTAAACGAACATGTCCAGGGAGGTTTGGGCGTGTCAGCCCTCTGTGGCACTATTTATTGTGGCCTTGCCTGACAGTATACACTGTTTTAGTACCAACAGAGACAAGAAAAAGTAGGACAACCCACACACTTTTCTTCCACTGACAGTGATAGCTGTGAACGGCTTCATGCGGGTACAGTTTCATGGAGCGACTAAATTTTAAAATACCATCATGGTAAGACTGATTTCTTGCCTCCTCGAATTATGGTTGCCAGATTTTTGCTCTTCAGGTATTCTTGGCCGCCTGAGGGCCTAAATATAAATTTGCTTTTAATAATAGTTTACGTACATGTTTGTTACTAGTTGGTACAAAAATCAAAGTATGCAAACGTTACGAGATGATTGAGGTATCTGTGATGCATTGTTAGATACACCGAAACTCCACAATAACTATTGACAAATTTAAGTATTGGAACAAGTAATGCGACAGTTGCAGTACAACCGTCAACGCAATCCTGTATTTTATCAGGTTTCCTTGCCCGTGTACGGTACAGTGGACTTCCATTTTCTTCTCCACAAAACCTGCATGTGTTCATTCTATCAGCTTGAAGAATGTTTATTCACCACTGTTATGTTATCTGGCGACTATCCTTAGTGGTAATATCCGTGTTTATTCATGTATACCCACCGGTTCAACCGTTATGTTCTGTTATTAATGTTTATTCTTCTATACCCACCTGTTCTACTGTTATTGTCAGTCTCTTTATTTTTGCCCACCTGATCTGGTCTCAAAAGAGACTGGCAGTATTTCAAATAAATAAATAAATACGAAGAAAAAGTTATGCCACAGGGGACGCGTCAGTCAAGTGGTGGCATAAAAACCATATACAAAAATTAGACACCTAAAAGCTTCTCATGGTTGTTCGAGTTATGATTGGCATATAAAAACTCGGCACTATGCGCGTTACTCGAACTTCTCACTCTTACGCTTGTTTCGCTCTGCGCGCGACGCCTCATAGCTGCCATGGGTGGTGCCACGGGAAGTAATTTCGGCCGGCGCCTAGGGCGCAGCCAGCATCATTGAGAGGCTGTCGATAGTGGCCGCTGCGATTTGGTGGGGCCGCATGTCTGACCTCGTCAGTCGGGCGTCGAAGGAGTGAGGGGGGAAGCAGTGTGGAGCTGGTTACAGTGGCACAGGAACCAAAACAATGAAGGAGGCAGCGGATAACAGAAAGAGCTACATCGCCCTACTTCTGAAATGGCGGCTTCGCCCAAACCTTTCAAAAGCATGAAGTGAATGCAGATGAAGACTCGCCAGTCTCGCCACTTCCTTGGCCATCCAGCACAATAGGTTTAGGCGTCACAAAAAGGTGCAGAGGACGTCTACCTTTGGCCCTTAAAAGTTAGGACGCGACAGCGTTACTTCGAGTCCCAGAGAGCATTTCGGAGCAAAACTGCTGCAGTTACGATCTATGCTTCACAAAAAGTGAAGGTCAGTGAAGAGAGAAAGACTAGCAGGAAGGGTGTTTAATCACCGTGTGCCAGGAGAGACGGAGGCCCAGTATGTTCTTGTAGCTTAAGATGTGAGCGTGAAAGGTTGCGGATGTGGGGAGTTGATAAAAGGGATGAAGAGGGTAGCAGTGTCGGAGTTTCAAAGCATTTATTCTCGATCATCTGTGCCTAACCAAATTTTTTTGCTTTTTTGAGAAGAGAGAGCGAGAGAGAGACAAAGTGAAGATTTCTGCAGCGGAGAAAATACTGGTGCTTTTTGGAGATGGCCGTAAACAGATGTTGGAGAGCTCAAAGCTGGAAATTGGTCTCTAGGGCCCTGAATGCAGCAGCTCCTTCCCTTGCCCTTTCGATTATATCCGGCTTATCTTAAGGTAACGAGCAGGTCAAAACTGCCTCACATGTTTCCATGGAAGTGGAATACGTAATGTTTAGTTTGTTCACCCCGGAGCATACCCCTGTATATGTCTAGGTTGAGTGGGAAAGCTAATGTACGAGGTTCCCAGCGCCATATTGTCCAACATTTATCGGTAAACAATTGTGTTGGTTTATCCTCTGGTCAGCAAACCAAAATAGGTTGCAAAGGTTGCAGAAATGAACTGATATAAAACCCAACAAATAGCGTCTACACAACCTTGGGAATAACAAGGGCCTTAAGCGGGGCTGCTAAACACGATCCACTTGATAAGCCTTTTGTTGCACGAGAAAACGCCCCTAGACTTCGAAAGATGTGCGTGCTAGGTAGTTGACATTTAGAACCGCAGTTTAGAATTCATCAAGACACCAAATTCATGCGTTACGTAATAACGCTATTTCGTGCAAAAACGGCTGACGATTACTATACACCATAATGCGACATTTGTGCTGAGCGCGAACCGCAGTCTTCGCCGTTAGGATTTATAGATGCTGCATCTCAGGATGCCATCGTGTGAACAATGAACGCACGGTGGCGCGCGCTACTCTGCCGTTATCATGCAGCGCGTCGCCGCCGCAGAGCATTTGCTGCAAATCGTGTTTGCACCTCCCGCGTGAATGTAACAAGGTTCGGATAACAACGCAACGAGGAAAATAAATAAATAAATAACAAATAAATAACTAACTAAATAAATAAATATAAATAAGATAAATAAATAAATAAATATAATAAATAATAAATAATAAATAAAAAATAAATAGTATAATAAATAAAAATTGTATTGACATGAAAAACTACAAACCATGTTAAGAACCTGTTCCAAGTAGCGATGGCAAGTTTATATTGTTACGTGGCAAAGATGAATATATTGCGCTATTTATAAAGTGGGGCAGAAACGTGGAGGCCCACTAAGAGGGTCAACTATAAATTGAGAACTACTCAGCGGCAATGGAGCGGAAAATGATAGGTGTAACATTAGGGACAGAAGAGAGCGGAGTGGGTCAGGGAGCAAACTGATGTTTAAAGACATATTAGTAGAAATTAAGAAGAAGAAATGGACGTGGGCAGGGCATGTAATGCGAAGGCAAGATAACCGCTGGTCATTAAGGGTAACAGAGTGGATCCCCAGAGAAGGCAAGCGTTGCAGGGGGCGGCAGAAAGTTAGATGGGCAGATGAGATCAAGAAGTTTGCGGGGATAAATTGGTCACAGTTGGCACAGGACCGAGGTAATTGGAGAATAATGGGAGAGGCCTTTGCCCTGCAGTGGGCGTAGATAGGCTGGTGATGGTGATGATGATGATGATGATAAGTGTGAATAAGCTGGGAAGCGCTGAGAGAGAGAGAGAGAAGGAACTTTATTTGAGCCCAAACTGGTAGAAGGAAGGGGGTGACAGGGAGGAAGTCACCTAGCCTTCCCCGTTAGATGGCGGCCATGAGCCCGTGGGCCCTAGCGGCATCTTCCGCCAGCTGGACGAGTAGTTGTTGTAAGTCGGGGTGAGAGCTGAGCAAGGCGGCCTCCCATTGCTCCTGAGTCCTGATGTTTAATGCTCTATTAGGGGAACGAGGTTTCTGTGGGGCATGCCATTGATGTGTTGTAGGGTGGCTTTGTCTGCACACCACTTGCATCTGTCGGAATACGTGTCTGGGTAATATCGGTTGTAGAGAACAGGGTTGGGGAAGGTGTTCGACTGTATGCGTCTCCACGCAACCGACTGCCATCATGTTGAAGGGAAGAGTTGTGGTGCAGGGTACTTGAGGCGACTCACCTGTAGTGGTGTGGTGAATCTCCCTGTACGTGGCCAGCCTGTCTCTGCTCCCGTGAACGTAGGCCTAATGTCCTCCGTCGAGGTCAGCCTGTTGCCGAATCTCGGGCTGCCTCGTGAGCCAGTTCATTCCCCGGCAGGGACGAGTGCGCTGGTGTCCATACAAGGCGAAACTGCCTGCATCTGTCGCCAATAAACGTAGAAAGAATTTTGGGCCGCTGGCCGGGATATTCGTCCCGCCAGAAGTTTCTTATTGCTGTCTTGGAATCAGACACAATAATTTTGGCTTCCGTGCTAGCTATTGCGAGCGCAATAGCCGCTTCTTCTGCCACCTCAGGGTGCGTCGTCATGATTGTGCCCGAGGTCACTGAGTTTCCTTGCTGGTCTACCACGGCTACGGCCGCAGCCGGTCGGTCGTGATAATCCGCAGCATCCACATAGAGGACATGTGGGTTCCCGCACAGCTGCCGGTGAAGTGCAGTAGCTCTGGCGGTTCTTCTGTCTTGATGATGATCCGGGTGCATATTTCGTGGTATGGGAGAACAATGGATGTATGATCGAGTGCTGTCATCCAGAGAGCATTTGATACCGTGTTGAGAAGCGAAGGGGATGCGCAGGGACCTTAGAATTGCGCGGCCAGTCTCGCTGCACGAGAGCCTGTGCAGCTGTGCCATCCTTTGTGCTTCTACTAGCTCTATGGGGGTGCACAATACCCTGGGAAGCGCTGGGGTAAGCAGCAGCGTGAGTTCGGGGCCAAGCGTGGTCGACCTTCTCGTCTTCCATCAGCGGCGCAGCATGGACAGCACGTTTGGCTCGAACAGGGATTGCCCCGTCACAATATTATGTGACTGACAAAACAACCCTTTGACGTCGCTACACTGATTAACCAACCGTAATCTCTAAAAATCTGTCCTAAGCAGAGCACAGCGTGTTGCTTTGCCAGCCGACGTCAAATTTTCATAGCCCGTGGAGTGGTGTTCGAAAGACTTACTTTGCGGCGTAAAGCTTCGCTTCTCCCAGTCGCCAGCATAAATTAACATGGTGGCGCTCGGCGTCACCTTCACTCGCGCTTCCTGTTTTCCGGTGCTTCCAGCTATAGTGAAGGAATGGGTACAGTTCCCTGTATAGAAAGCGTTGAAAGGGTGGCGCACATCCTAACAGGAAACTTCATTTCACTTTTTTAAAATTTCTGCTTTTGTGGTCGCCTCATTGTGCTCTGCCAGCGAATTCGTCCTTTGAGCCTGTCTAATCTCCGGCGCTACTCGAAATAGAAGAACTGGGAAATGCGAGCTTCTTTCTCCAACCTTCTTGCCTCTTATAATTTCCAGACTTCGCTTCGATCCACTTTGGCAGCCATTACTCGCATGCGCTAACTTTGTTCCCGAAACGTCTGACGGTATTTGAGCCTGATAAATGTGACTGGGAAAGAAACAATAATCAGGAGCGTTCTGCGGAGCGTTCTTCGCAGTGTTTTAATTTGTTCTTGGTTTAAACTAGAAAGCTCAAGAATTAGAAAACAAAGGAATCACTCTTTTCGGATGTGGAGTAATTCTTCTTCGTAACAGTCACCGTTACCTTCTAATACCATCACATGTCAAGACACTTGATTGTCACTCCGACACGCTTCTCGTTAGTAGACGGGCTGATACTCAGATTCGTAAGGTTGCAAAAGATGAGTAGAAATGGGCTCTTTTGCCAGACGTGATACTTCTCACCCTCAGTATCACGATCTTTGGACACATTTTTCTGTTTGTGGTTTCTTGTAAAAAACTAATTCTGAAGCCTTAAGTGCCGCTTTCTGCGAAAAGTTGTTGTTGTTCGGTAGAGAAAATTATCGTTGCTTCATATATAGAAAAAAAGGCACATTTGAGTTAAACTGCTATTTGTACCTGAATACCTAGAGTAGAACCCGAGTGCGTTAGCAGTTCGCAGATGCCGTACATTGGCAGCGGTGGAACGAAGGCAGGATTGTTTTTGTTCCTTCATTCGCAAAATATTCTCAAGGGGGGATGGCAAAAAAAAACAACGTAGTCATTTAGGCCAAGGCGTAAACTTAAAAACTCTATAAATAAATCTTGGTAAATATCACAGTGCACAGCGCTGACACGTGTACGTCCAGGCACGTGAGTAAAATACGGCATCTCATCCGCGCTGAACATTATTTTTAGGAAAGCCCTGAGGTGTGTTTGCTGTCAGGTTCTTCAATTAATTTGCTCCAAAAGAAGAAGCAACAGTAGTGACGAAACCGAGGAAACTACAATTTAACAGCGAATACAACTTTCATAAGCATTTCTAGGCAGTCGCGTTGCCAGAAATTATTTTTGGGGGGTCTCACATGCCGCAAGTCAAAACACCTGAAAGGGAAATATACACCACTTAGTTTTATTTTAGCATCCAATTTTCTTATTCTATGTCACGTGATAAACTACTGATACTGAGTGTGACCAATGGGGACGAAACAATTAAAGCCACTTTCTTAAAGGGATCATGCAGCACTTACCATAGACTACTCGGAATGCATTTTGGAGTAGTCTATTGTCCCAGCAACATAAGGAATTCATCGTACTAGCGAACATTACGACAGGGAGAAAACTAAAGAAAAGATGAAATACACGCTAGAAGTTCAGCTCATTTTATGCCAGATAAAGAGGAAAACACCAATAAACACATGATATCCGAAGAAATTGTCATAAAACCCCAGTGAAAACACTTCCTTTGAGAAACTTCCATTACGCTGTCCGCAAAGGAATTCCATTTTTTGGAGAGGGGAAGGTAGAGGTGGAAGGTGGTGGATGTGCGATGGATGAAGGCTGTTCGCCCGTGTGAGTTTAAATTCGGCCATGTGATATGGGCCGGCGCTTCAATGAGGCGTGTGATACAAGGAAGTGTGTTTTCACTGCGTTTTTTATATCGCGTTCAAAAATCATCTGCGTAATAGTGTTTTCCTGTTTATGTGATAAATACTGAGTTGAAGCCCTAGCGTGTGGTTCGTCTTCTCTTTAGCTGTGTCCCTGTCCTAATGTTAGCTAGTACGATTAATTCATTATACCTCAACGGCGAACAACGCGACGAAAGCTGAGTGATCTCTCCCCGAGACGAGGGGGGGAGGGGATCACAGAGTACTTTTCAGCGGCGTTCGTTATATCACAGGCTTGGGAGTTTTATTGTTTTTTCCTCCATGTGGAGGGGTCTATTTCCGGTCCGGTGCCACAAAAAGCAGTCATGGCTGCCTGTTGGAAGGCGTGCGTTCAGGTTGGTAGGACGTTTTCGAAGTAATGCCGTTTGGTGACTAATGGTCTTGTTGAAAGGGAAACATTCAGTTCGTCACTCAAACTCCACGCGCACTCCAGCACAAATGAAAAGCGAAAGCTGTTAGTAAAGGTTCAGGTGCAGAAGACGCTGGTTTCAGAAAATCCGAGAAATATGCCGTGAAGGTGGCCAGCGACAGCCAATAGGACAACCACCGAACAAATGACGTCATTTCGGCGGGGACAGAGGTGCATAATGGAAAAAATTCCGGAGAGTGCGCTTGGTGTTTTCGCGTCTTTCACACCGATTTGCGTGCTCACTGCTATAGGTGAATGTGTTAAATTTTGCCCTGGTATTTCTTTCAGTGTGCAATCTAAACGTCGGGAAGGTTCATTTGCGCTGTTCAAAGTGTGCTCCAGGGCCCCTTGAAGAGAAATATGGCTAAAACTCGAAGCTTTATCCCACGCAACCTGAGTCAAAGCCAAAGTGTAAAATAAAATTGGTTCGACCATCTCGGAATGGCAGAATCGGGCGGAAATCGGCTTCATAAAGTGAGGGTAAAATTGGACAGTTGGGCTAGTCGGTGTTGGTGCATCGTAAGTAGCGCTTGAAACGAAACGACAGAACAGAAGACACACACGACGGCGATAGCGCCGTCGTGTGTGTCTTCTGTTCAGGTCGCCCCGTTTCAAGGGCTACTTACGACGCATAAAGCGAGGCACCCGGGTTCGATTGCGACCACGTAAAGCGTTCTTTATTTGAGGCATTTAATGTGCCTTCGTGGAAACACATTGTGTCAGTTGGCTTTCTTGTAGTGCATTTTAGCCTTAACAGTATTTATTTTGGACTTTCACTTTTGGCTTTAAGCCATTAGCTTTGCACCAGGGAAAGCCTGGCCTTTGAACCATGTATCACTTCACCCACGATCATCGTCAGAGAACATTGGCTTTCCTGCAGTGCCTTTTGGTGCGGACAGCTACCATCAGTAATGTAAACAAACCTTTTCTTTAATAAGAACGAAATTTGAGGGAATAGAGGGGGAGTACACCACTCAGAAAATTTCAGGGGGTGTTCTGACACCGAAACACCCCCCCCCCCCCCCTGGCTACGCCTCTGGGTTTCTGTTTGAAAGCAGGTCAACAGACATAAACCCTCTTGGAAGTTTCAAAGTAAAATTCTGTCTGAATTGTGTAAGCTTCAATAATTGCTTGGATGAACCGATTAGCGCTGATTTCAGCCTTAATTTATGCGCGCTCATTATCAAAGCCCCAGCACAAAGGGCAACAAACGCAAAATAACACTACGGTCATCTAAAGATTGTTTATTCAGAGGATCAGTGACGCTTAAAGATAAGACTGAAAGCAATCCCGCAGGGCTGCAGCATTTTGACGGAAGTTTCAAATACTTTAACGCACAATAACCTTAACAATAGTATTTGGCAGGCTGTGCAATATGTGTCAATAAAAGAAAACTGCGTTTTTATTTGGTGACTCCGCCTTTTTGAACAACGTTTTCTTGTTTTTTGATTACAGGGTTGAACTAAACCGAGAGCGGAGTGCTAATAGGTACCGGAGCTGGGAAGAGGACTCCCCTAATTGCTTTCATCCATTTCATCTTAGTATACTGTGTTCTTGTGAAACACGCAAACAAAAGGAAGTTTTTGCGGTGTAGCGAATACATCAGCTCCCGTGGTGCTGCGGCTTAGTGCTTCGCTCACATGCTGTAGTATTTGTGGTTCAGTTGCTAACTCTAACGCTCACTGCCGCGTTTCAGTAATTGAAATAAATAGGGGACGCTGCTGCCTTGTAAGAGGGACCAGTGCACAGCTTTCCTCCGCAAAACAAATGAATGCCAGCAAGCACCAACGGCTAATACGAGAGAGTTTTATCACCCGAGATCCCATTTCTCCAAACACAACCGGCCTAAATTTTGTAGCGTTGGTCTCAACAGGTCGGCTAATAATATTTTGCGGGATTTTTAAAAGTACCCCACAAAATAAAAAAATATGAAAAAAAGTATTTTATTTCAATTACAATACAGTGCTTTCTTTGCTAAACAATTATTCTGCAGCGTCATTATTCATCACACTCTTCTAGAGAATTTGCTTAGATGTTTTTAATTAAAACATCGCGTTCAACACTGTACCGCTCGAATGTTGTTACTTGCCCGACCATTTCAACCTATCCTTTAGAGGCAATACAAACAGCGCCGAGCGGAAACGCCATTATTGAGTCCAATGTTGGCCGTCAGCTCATTCAAACCAATCAGCGCAAGTGCTTTGACTTTCAGCTCTTTTGTCTAGACTTGTGCATGGGAATGCAGCTTTCGCAACTACACGCAATGCTAACCAGCTCGTTGTTTCCCGTGAAAACCACTGATCACAAATATGCATACCAGCACATAGCAAACGTTAGCGGAATTGTTAGGTGCATTTTTCCATGAATTACTTCGCAAGGATGCACGATGAAAAAGCCAGTCGAGGGAAAGTGGGCCGAAAAAGTGATATGGGCACACAATAGCGTACCGCGAGGCATTTTGTAGAACTATGCGTTGAAAAGCGCGTGGTTACACTGTGCAATAGCGAAAGGTGAACGCTTCCACGTCCGGACGAGCGGAAGAACGCTGCCAAACGGGAGAACGAACAGGGAGCGCACTTCATCCTGGTAGAGCGGATTCGCGACGCGAAAGAAACCTATCGAAGCCATTCAAAAAGCTAATTCAGATGCGGAACGCGAAGCAAAGCGTCTCAAGCAGTTAGGGGAACGAAGATCTTTCACAAGGAATGAATAAATGAAACCACGTTTATTCCACATTATAATGTGCCGAGGGAAATGCGGTGGAATGGACTACGGTGTTATAGAAGAGGGAAATGGTTGCGAGACGGACGCGAAGGAATGAATACGTTTTTCGTCCATCGGGATCAGGTGTTGGGGGTGGAAGAGGACCACAGGGCCGCCGCGACCGCCAGGGCCCGCGAGCTGGTCAGGACTTGGCCTGACTCCCCCGGGTCACGCAGCATCTGCTCCCAGTGGTGAGGGGAGAGAACGGGGGGGGGGGGGTACGGCTCTGCGGGGCATTCCATTCGCAGAGGGGATGGTAGTGAGTTTCGAGTGCCCCGCACGCGGGATAGGTAAGGTCAGTAAAGAGGTGTGTATGACTGTGTATTAATTGTGTTCTGTGTGGGAAGGTCTACGTACGTTTGTAGGATGCGCAGCATGTGGCCCGCCTCCGCGGAGAGGTTTCGGTGATGGGGGAGGGTATCGGCGGCGGAGAAGGCGGGAGTGCAGGGCAATATCCCTGTATTGCAGGAGGGAGGCTGGCTTGCCTGAAGGGGCATCGCTTGTAGGCGTAGTGAAAATGGCGACCCGGTGAATTAGTTCGCGAACACGTACGTGCATCACTTCATTAGCGCATACGCCTGTGTCGGCTGGTGTCCACAGCAGGGTCACGATGTCGGATGGAGGATTTTTGGAGAGAATTTTTAATGTCATGGGAGAGATGTTACCGCGAATAAAATTGCCATTGGCCTGCTGACAGTCAGAGAGGACGAATTGGGGGTGGGGCGCTGGGTGAGCGCGAGGGCAATGGCTGCCTCCTCCGCCTTGGTTGTGTTGCTAGTTAGGATGGTAGCCGCTGTGACGTTTAGTGATGTATGTTGGCCAACAACAGCTACACAGTGAGTAGGTTTGTGAGGGTAGGGGGTAGCATCAGTGCGTGGGGATGGTGGGTATAGCTTGGCGTGGGCGTTGGCTCGTGCTAATCGGCGGGCTGCATGGAAAGTAGGGTGCATGTGGTGACGAATTGGGCGCATTCGGATGCGGTTACGGATGTGAGGTGGAATGGGGAGTGGCAGGATTGGAATGGTGGGTGGTAGTGCGTTTATAGAGTTGAGAATGTAGTGCCCTGTAGGGGAGGATGCAAGGCGCGTGAGTTGGGAAACACGGTGGGCGTCTAGGTGCTCCCGTATGGTGTTGTGTATGACGAGTTCGAGTAAGGGATGTGTTGGTCCGTACGGGGGAAGCAGGAGTGCATGCCTATACGTCTTCCGGAGGAGGGCATCAAGTGAGTCGAGTTGGGTAGATGTAAGGTTAGTGTATGGTAGGTGGTACAAGATACGGTTGAGTAGAACACTCTGTACGAGATGGAGGTGGTTCCGTTCCGTGATGCCGTGGTGTTTCCTAGCGATCCGTCTAATGAGATGCGTGGTTTGGGTCACGTATTTCTTTACGTGCTGGAGGGTGAGTCGGGTGATCTGTTGTGTGTTAGGGTGAGGCCTAAGACTCTAAGTTGCTGTGTGAGGGGTATTGGGTCAGAGTGTATGAAAAGTTGGATGGGGGGTTTGGAGGGGGCTTGCTGCGAGGGGGCGTGAAAGTTAGGAGAGGAGAGTTTTGTGGAGAGCACTGGAGCGTCAAAGGTTCGATGTGGTCTAAGACTTGGTTGAGGCCGTGTTGGAGTGTGGTTTCAATCTGTTGGTCGGAGCCAGAGTGAACCACAGGGCAATGTCATCTGCGTAGAGTGCGCTGCGTAGTGTGGGTATGGTGAGGAGAGACCGGGCAAGTGGGATTAGGGTGAGGTTAAAAAGCGTGGGCGGGAGGACTCCTCCTTGTGGCGTTCCGTGGTCAGGCATGTGGAAAAGATCAGACTGGACATGGCCAAAGCGGATGGTACCAGTACGTTGTGTAAGAAAGTTATAGATATAGTGCTAGAAGTGTAGGCCCAGGTTTTGGGATGAAACTGCCTGAAGTATGCTGTGATGTGAGACATTGTCAAAGGCTTTTTGAAGGTCCAGTGAGAGAATAGGGGTGTTGTTTGTTGCGGGGGGTGTTGGTGGAAATCATGATGGTACTGTATAAGGGCGTCTTGATTGGATAGGTTGGGTCGAAAGCCGATCATGTTAGGGGGGTAGGCTTCAGTGTGTTCAAGGTGCGCATTACTAAGATTCTGCAAGACGTGTTCGAAAAGTTTGCCAAGGCAGGAGGTGAGGGAGAAAGGGCGGAGGTTGTGTATGGAGGAGTTTTTCCAGGTTTGGGGATGAGGGTGATGTTGGAGTGTTTCCAGGTGGAGGGGAGGGTGTGGTTAAGCCAGTGGTGGTTAAAGAGTTGCACAAGGTGTTCAAGAGCCTCCTCGTCTAGATGTCGTAAGAGGACGTTAGTGATGTTGTCATGTCCTGGCGCGGTATTACATTTGAGGGCTTGGATCGCCGCATGTAGCTCTGCAAACGTGATAGGGGCATCGAGCTGTGGATTGGGGTTGCCAGCGTATCGTGGAGAACCAACAGGGTGTGGTGAGGGCGGTGGAATGTGATTGGAGCGGAGGCTGTGACAGATGGCAGTGGGTGAGAGTCGAGTGTCCGCTATCAGTTCAGTGGTTTGGTTCCGAGATTGGGTCTTAGTAGAGCGCGGGTCGAGTAAGGCACGGAGGATGTGCCAAATTTTCTTAGGGGAGAGCTGTCCTCGCATTTCGTCGCAAATGTCATTCCATTTATTTCTGGCTAAGGTGAGCGCGTGTGCTTCGATCTTTGTACGGACGGTTTGTAGCTTGAGGGGAAGGTTGCGTCGGTGTTTATGTTTCCTCTATGCTGGCGTAAGTATCCCAAAGGTTGCGGAGGTGCGTGTCTACATATTGCACTGGAGGAGCAGGGTCGATGATTTTCGGTGCAAATTGTTTAGCTGAGAGAAGGTGGGTCGCCCATTGTTCTAGGTCGGGGTCGGAGGTGGTAGTTAGCTGGAGGGGGTGTTCAGTACGGAAGAGATCTCAATCTGTGCATGTTCGTGGTGAGAGTGGGGGCATTGTGGTGATGCCCTTAAGGGTAAGAGATGTGCTTATAATATAGTGATCGCTGCCGAGTGTGTATGGTGTCTTGGAGGTATGATGGGTGAGTTTTCCAGTGCTAAAAGTGAGCTCGGGAGTGGTGTCGCGCTGGACGCGAAGGGTCTCAGACGTTGCATTAGACATTATTCAGTACGGCATTCAGTACGCGAGATGATTGGCGCATTGTTTTAACCGGACTATCTTTTTTAGATTTTCACGGTTTCGTTGCCACGAGCTAAACAATAATATATTTCAATTGTTTGTAAAATTGCTGAATAGAACGCCTTTTGAAGCACGCTCTAAAAATGCTACAAAAAATAGAGGTATGCGATACAACGCGGCGGCCTCTACGCTACAATGAGTTAAATGTTGTGTGTCAGACCTTCGCTTTAGAAGTCAAGAAAAAACGTTGTAAAATGCAATAAAATATCATAAATATTTTGAAAAAAGAAGTGTCGCTTAGTGGTGAATAACATCATATTCTTCTTTAATCTGTTTTGCCGATGGCTCTGATGATGTATTTTTTGTTGCGAGGGCACAAAGGCCAAAGAGAGGCGATGCTACGATTGTGACTTTACCATGTTGCCTGAAAAAATCTGCACAAAGAGAAAATTGCAGAAAAGCACCACTCGTACCTCTTACTTTATAACGGGATATTGTAATAGAGGAAATGTGCATTGATCGCTATAAGGTACGTTTAAAAACAAGTGTACAAATATTAAAAAATATTACACCATCTTCCCGTAGGGGAACCCTGAGTAGTATGCAAACCAGCCATGGGGTCGTTTTAAGTGCCCATTATTTTTCAGTTCCTCGTTTCCGTTAGGTTGAGGTACGTAGCTACCGTTATATTTACAGTATGGTTTCCTTAACAACTACCACACTTTTCACTTACCGCAACTACGAAATGGGAAATTGCCTTGAGCCCATGGCTGTTTCGCATACTACTCAGGGTTGCCCTACGGGAAGATGGTGTAATTTTAGTAGATGCGACGGGGCTATGTCCCTCCCTGGTCGTTGTTGTGCCGTCTACTCCCCCGCTGCGCATGCTCGGCTTGCTGAACGTCCCAGTGGTGTCTTACCCTTTATTGGCTCCTGGTGTGATAGTGTTGCCGGTGTCTTCCTGGGCCGGCCAGAGATGAGTCGAGCATGCGCAGTGGGGGTGTGGACGGCGCCACAACAGGGGAGGGACATAGCCCTGACCATGATATGCTGGAGCGACAGTGTGGCAGGTGTCTTCCTGGGCCGGCACGAGACGAGCACGCTTCCCCTTAAAGGGCTCCTGGAGCGGCAGAGTTGCCGGTGTCTTCCTGGGTCGGTGGATGGACTGACAATGGACAACGGATGACGGGGCCGAGAGAAAGAGATCCTTTGCATCTAAAAACTAGAAAATTGTGTGCCGTAGTATTTTTCCTGACGTTGCTTCGATGACAGTAATTTTTCTTGTTTTCTGCTGCTTCTGATACTCTATTTTGGAGTTGTTTTTCGTTGCCCCTTGGATAATGGCCATTGGCTAATCCAAACTGTTCTAGAAACATGTGCGTAGTTTATGCTAAGAAGTACTATTCTTGTTTTCTGGTTTTATTTTTGGCCAATTTTAGGAATTATTATTCTGAGCAGCTTTTTATTTGGTTATGGACTCTGTGGTATTGGTGACTTTTGTGTTGGTCTGGGTTAATTTGTTTGAAATAATTTCGTGAGTTCATCTGGTTAATTTCTCGTAATTTTCCTTGTCTTGAGGTAATATTTTGGTTGTTCTGCTCTTAGTCCACATCATCAATTTTTATTATCAATGTTGTTAATCTTTTGTAATCAAATGGAAGGCCACCATGGACGGATGTCACCAGTTTTATGTAATGACTTGCTGAAAAATTAAGGGGGTATATTTTACCCGTTTTTGACCAACTGGTAAGCTTCCGTTTCCCTAGCCAGTTTATTACATGTTGTACCGATCTATCCGTGCTTCGCTCTTTTAGTTGCGTCTTGAAGAACTGGGTTCTCGTGCGGATATCTATAGTGTCTCGAAGAATGACTGCTTATTTTGCTAATTAGTCAGCGATGTCTTTGCCTATAACAGCAGTGTGTCCTTTTATGTTCGATAAAACTTCACTATGCGTTTCTTTCACTTTGTTTAATTTGCCGCTGATTTGTAGTATGAGAATATTTAGATTGTTTATATTGTCACGTACGAAATAACACTGGCCATGCCATCGCCAACTTCCCACCGTTCAACAACGGACGTTGTTCACGTAGCCCGCCTCAAACCGTACCACGGTCCATGACCCGCGTCGCTATAATTAGCACCGAGACGGCGCTTTCCGCCGCGGGGGTTATGCTACGGTACGTGCATAGCCTATGCACCACATTGGGACATGTGCCAGATACTAGCCGAAAGAAGATGACGGTACCGCACGCGGACTCGGAAAACGAGCTAGATGTCGAAGTAGAAGAGGATCTTGCGCCTGGCCTGCGGGGTGCCCTCACGATTGGAAATACACTGTGCGGATACCCCTTGTACCGCTTGGCTACACGTCTTCCTATACGTCACCGTAACAATATTTATCCCTTTTAATCTGTAAAGATTCCCCAATATGGTTATTTCCGGCACGTTTCCGCGTTTTTTACGTATTTTAGCGCTCGTAGAACATGTATAGGGTAATGTATAGGGTAATATCGAAACATGTATGTCGAAATGTGCGGCAAAACAGCCACGTTGCTCTAGAGTGGTAAATACATTTCCAGAACAAAAAAACTTTAGTGACAAAAATTGCTCGGTGAGATTTAACTTGTGCACAAAGAGCGCCCCAAAGAAGACTTGTAGCGGAGTCAGGGTAAAGAAAGGATTAATACAACGCAGTTATCATGCAGTCTCATGTACACATCGGACCCAAATATCTTCAAAGATGTGGGGCAAATTAGAGCAGCTAAGAAACCAAGGAATACGGGTGTTGCATAATTTACCAACAAACCTTTTAGCGGCTAAGCAGCCTAGCTTTCACAACATAGACGCCACTGTTGAGACATGGCGATAAACGAAGAAGAAGAAGCATCAGGCTTTTTCTTACGCGCCCTATAGAGCCTAGCTGCACAAAAGCAAAACAAAAAATAACGACACGGAAATATTATTTCAAGTAAAAAGTTAGCCTTACTCGAAAGGCGTAATCTCTCGAGGGAAGCCTTCCACGGAAACCTAGGTGTTTTGAAGAAGTTGTTCTGACACTTCTAATCCGATTTCAACAGCTCAGGCAATGTCAAACGCATCGACAGAAGCCCACCTAGTCCTGCCAAGGGGGAGTTCTGACTTCTCTTTCCTGTCCAGGATAACAAATCCTGGGGGCGCAGCCGCGTCACAACGTTCATAATTGCAGTAATAGGCCTACAAATTTACTCATGCACGAGAGAACATACAGTGTGAAGTCGTAGCATCGTCGCACAATATCATTTCGAGCCAAACTAAGTAACTAGATGCTTCATGATCGCGAGGCTTAACAGCAATTTGAATCGTTCAAAACGTTGTTTGATGAGCGCCAAACAACTGACCTACACCATGAGACCGCAAAAGCTCATACTTAGAGTGCGCACATAGGGTCATGCCATTTAAATGAAGCTGCGTTTTTTACTACTAGGATATACAACATTAAACGGAGTCCCTGTGTTTCCGAAGAACAATGCAGCCAAACGGATAAAATCAGGTTAAGGGACCTACCCTAACAAATCCTTTCTTGAGTTTCAAATGAGGTCAAGTGGCACAACTCGGCTAATACGCGTTTACATGAAGGGGCGTTGATTACATCTAGCGTCTACGGACTTTTCGGATGCAGGTAGACTGGCAGGCTGCAGGCCAACAGCAACCAGGATGCGCATAGAAACGTTGTGTACTTAGCATCCTGTACGTTTGTTATGGTTGTTGTTATTGGCGGCAGTAGCACATCCGTCTTTATTATGAACGTATTTTGTTTTATATGCGGGGCAGCTTATGGTCAAAGCAGCTTATGGTATAAGCAGCTCAAAGAAGTACAAAATCATATGTGGGGTAATGTAACTACTTTTTTCCGAGAGGACAGCAGGCGGACCACTAAGATAAAACCAAGCGAAGAGAAGTAGCGGACCACAGAATGAATTAAAATACACGAAGCAATTTATTTTGCTTCTAATTGTTGCATGAAGAATTCACAACAATTGTGATAGACTAGCTTTTCAATTAAACTTCTGTAGTATTAGAGGATTTTAAACAATCCCAAACAGCCCAATGTACAGCTTTTACTGTCACTGGCTTATTTGGAAATGGCCCGTAATCCCAGCATGTATTTGTACTGGGCAAAACTTTTGAACATGTGTGTGAATTTTTAATATTTTATTCTAGACACAGAAAAAGCACTACAAATTTGGAAGGAGGGATGTAAGACATTTTTATGCTGGATCCTTCATTTTACGCGCATTACTTTACAATAGCAAAATACCATTGGGAGCCGTGAGACCACCCTTGGGCCCTAGCCGTGGCATATAAGAATTCAGAACCTATCAACATATCCACCGTCAACGACAGCCCCAGCACCACATTACCAAAGACGCACGGCCGCCACCCCGCGCCTAATTCTTTAGCGGATAGTTGCCCGCTGATTCCCTTTTTGGAGGCCACCCGTTTATCCTTTCGCATTCCTGCGACACCAGCACTTTTCTTCTCCCCAGCGTCAGCGGTCCCTCCGCCTGGTCAAAAACCTCTTATGAAATAAAGTATTGTGGTGACTCCTCTTCAGGATAGCGGGGACCAGCACCAGCACCTCCGGGGACCAGCACCTCCGGGGACCAGCACCTCCGCATATGCCATGTTATAACCCGCAAAGCCATCAGAGTGCCTGACATGCCTATTAGATCTTAGGTAACCATTTGGGCGCCGTCACGTCCGGAAGCCATGAGAGTATTGTATGCCAGTCGCCCCAGAGTTTCAACATCTCCAGGTTACCAAGCGGGACTTTAGAAATGAATGAATTACAGTTGTAGCCGTGCGCGTTCACGACCAATGTCGCTTTTGCCTCCTGCGCATACAAAGAAGACAGACACCGCCGGAGCTAACGACGTCCTGCTCAGGTTCCTTAACAATGTTATAGAGCTCAGAAAAAAAAAAACGACAATGCAAAATAATAGACATGCTTGTGGTTCTGGCATGACATCGGGGGGTCAGCGTTATCACGGCGGGGACACAACTAAACGAGATATTTGTGCGCTGAAAAACACTGATCGCCTTTTTTTGTAACTGGGACAATTGACGCGCGTTTCTGACACAGAAAAGAATCTTTCCAAATAAAAAAAAGCGAAATAGAAGTGCGCCTTTTTTGGAATGCACGAAGCGAAAAGGAAATGTCATTTGCATAACGCCCTTTCACTTAAAGTTGTCTTCAGCGTCCGGGGACGACCTGAGGACAGACACGCATGCTCTGCTAAGCCGCTTGGAGAACCGCGATACGCTCACGTCTTCTGGGCGCCGCTGAAACATTTTCCACAAAACTGTCTGCCTTTTTCGTTTCTCCGTATTTTAAATCCTAGTTCGAAAATGAAGGCAACTCTTTGTCATCGCTTTTTCTTCTCTTACGCATAAACGCTGTTTCATTAACCGGAATAAATATCCCATTGAACGTTAGGGCTACGACGTGCTTCGAACGAACCTCCCGTCAGTGTGAATGTTGCGGAAGAGGTCGTTGACAGGGACAAAGCAAGGTGCACAAGATATCAGTCAAAATAATAAGGGAGGGCTAGATATGTTCTTAAAAATACGCAATGCTGCAATGCGCCCCTTTTACTCTTACAAGGTGGCAAAAGTGTCTTGGTTCATTACTTTACCCATTTCTTCTGATGAGCTATTTGAAAACGCTACGATTCGAGACAACCCACTGTAATGGGGAGTGCTTTGTCGGTTTCCTCTGCCCCTGTTGTCCTACTTGTCACACTATCTCCAAAAATTTGCTCGCTTTCGAAATAAATCACGTTTCGTGAATCTTGCCGACGTTTGTTTGGTATTGAAGGACATAAAAATTTGTATGCTCTGCCTATTATTGCTTCCACTCTACCGCCAGAGCTCTGCCTCGATACTGTAAGTTTATACCCAAAATACTGTACGCGTACTGTCAAAGTAGCGTACCGAGTCACAATTTTTATTGGGTTGTTCTACTGGGAGGGTAGGGTGTCAGCAGAACTGAACGTCCAAATTGAGGCTCTCCATGGTTATTATAGAGGGTTGCCCGATCGCGATGAATGACTTTTCTCTTACCCAAACCGGCACACACACACACAACTACAAACCCCCATACATTCTGTCTCACTCTCTCTCTCTCTCTCTCTTTTACATACACACACATGCACACGCACACGCACAAACACGTACGCATACACACGCACGCACACCAATACACACACACGCACACGCAAGCGCACACACACGCACGCACACCGCGCGCGCACATGCACACACATACACGCACGCATGCATGCACGCACACACGCACGCACAGACTCATGCGCACGTACACGCACTCGTACGCGCGTGCGTGCATGCGCGGCTGCCAATGATCGCTCAATCTTCATTGCTCGGTCTGAGGCGGAACGCATTAGACCAAGAATGCATTCCGGCTCAGATTCAACAACCACAAATCCCACGTCACGTCACAGCCGTATCTACCATTTTCCAAACACATGCGCCTGCCGGACCATTCCATTGAGCATATCAGAATTACTTTCTTGCAGTCCGGCTTCGGGTCTTCCCTCGAACGCGAGCAGAGGGAGTCCTACTTTATACATAAATTCCAGGCATTCACCCATGGCATCAATGAGGACCCGGGCCGCCTCTCATTCTGCGGCAAAAAGCTGCGCCTTAGACGGAAATATCGGGGCCTTGCGGGCGTTGGAGGGGGTGAGTGCGGCACCGGGACCATGCATACAACTTAAGAAAAAAAAGAAAGAAGGAAAAAATGAAACCCCGCTTTAGAGAATAAGTCAAGCAAAACAAACGTGTAGAACGCTCCCCGCCCGTTAAGCAACCACCACCCGTCTCATCAGTGACCTTGAACAGCTGTGAGCGCGCCCACCGGGCCCTCCGACGCACAGTGGCCTGAATTATGACCGCCGCACTGCTGACAGACAAACGGCCGAAGATAGCGCCGCAAACGAAACAAATCCCAGTGTTACTTGTTCCGCGGCTCACTGGCCGCGCGGCAAAGCTTTGCTGCACCACTCGGTTTCATTGAAGTGGCGCCAAGACAAGAGCTGCTGTAGGCTTAACCAGGAGTAAAACAAAACAGAAAATGGGACAGGAAATTCCGAGTATGGCGCGGGGACATGTGTCGACTAGGCGGGCCGTGCACGCATGCGGCCTTGCAGTTTGACCGAATCGAAGATCAATGCCTGTGCCGCCATCTTATGTCCGTCTCCCTTCACCCCCCTTTTTTGCCCCTTGTCCCTTCCCTCTGACTACTTTTGCACCTTTACGGAGCGCGCAGGACTCACTGTTGTTTTTGATTTTGTGTTTGGTTGTGTGCTCATTGTTATCGTGGTTTCATTGCTGGCTTTTCGACCGTGTTCTTTCCCCTTCCCTCACCTTCCACCTGTATAGCCAATCGGGATGCTTCACTTGCTCAAACTGTTCGAAACAAAAACGGGAAACGTGTCAGTCGACCTTGTTTCACTATATATATATATATATATATATATATATATATATATATAGTATAAGTAAAGAGTCGGAAACACAGCAAGAACAATAACAAACAAGGTTTACTGACGTAGCGGCAACGGGACTTGCCTTCATCAGAGTAAAGTTACATGATTTTTCACAGAAAATCATGTAACTTTACTCTGATGAAGGCAAGTCCCGTTGCCGCTGCGTAAGTAAACCTTATTTGTTATTGCTCTTGCTGTGTTTCCGACTCTTTACTTATACTATTTCTGCGCGCTTTGTGAGTTTATCTTTCTCTCTCTCTCTCTCTCTCTCTCTCTCTCTCTATTTATATATATATATATATATATATATATATATATATATATATATATATATATATATATATATATATATATATACGTATAACTAAAGAGTCGGATACACCGCAAGAACAATAACAAACAATGTTTACTTACGTAGCGGCAACGGGACTTGCCTTCACCAGAGTAAAGTTACATGATTTTGCTGTCGCACACATTTCGAACACATTTCTTATATAGGTTTGCATAAAACTGTGAGAAAGAGCGGAAATATATATATATATATATATATATTGTAACGAAGAAGCGAGGTCCGGGTCAAGGGATTAAAGCTCCGGCCGAAATCCAAACGGAAGCAGGACAATCCCCACGGACAATCCCCACGCATCAAGCGCACAGCATTCGCAGCGTGATCGTGTTCAGTGCTGGCTGCTCTGCTTCTTCGGCTGCTCGAGCTTCTTCTGCCTCCGTCGCTTGATCCCCTCGGTTCCTCGGCTGTCTAAATAAACCCCACTACATTTTGGTGGAGTGTGCGGGTTCGAGCTCAGCTGCCATCACCCTGGAACTTCGAAATCGGCGGCTTCCAACCCCAACCATGCCCGGTAACGACAACGCCACTCAACCGCAGCCGACGCCGTCGCCTGTGATCTGCTCTGGCGCGCTCCGGGAGCGTGATCCTCCCAAGTTCACCGGCACTGGCGACTATGACGCTGACGATTGGCTTTCGTCATACGAGCGCGTCAGCAACTACAACAGATGGGACGACCCGATGAAACTCAACAACGTGAGTTTTTCACTCGAGAAGGTCGCAGAGCTGTGGTACAATAACAACAAGACCGGCATTCATACCTGGACGGACTTCAAAACGCGCATTTTAGAAGCTTTTGATCGGCCTGCCATGCGTCAAATTCTCGCCGAACAGCGCCTTCGCGGACGAGCCCAGCAGTTGGGAGAAAATTTCACTAGCTACATCGAAGACGTCGTGGACTTGTGTAGGCAGGTCGACCCCGCAATGACGGACGCCGAGAAGATCCGGCACATCTTGAAAGGCATCGACGACGCTGCTTTTCAGATGCTCATTGCGAAAGATCCGACCACGGTGAGTCAAGTTATAAGTCGATGCCAGAGCTACGACGAACTGCGCAGGCGCCGGGTCGTGGCCCGTCAATCTTTGGGACCAGTACATACCGTGTCGGGCCTTGCTCTCCCTTCGGAAAGCCCTTCCCTTTGGGCAAAAATACAAGATTTTTTGCGCGAAGAGGTGGCGCGCCAAATTTCGTGCGTGCCCCACGTTCAGGAGACGTCATCATCTCTAGCTCCTGCTCTTCAAACTGTTATTAAGGAGCAAATCGCCGAAGCGCTTCCGACAGCTGAACTTTCTGCTCAATACGCCGCACCGCTCACTTACGCTCAATTAACGGCCCGAACTTCACGCCAGTTCTCCGCAATTCGTCGTGTGGGGCCAACGTTATCACCACTCCCTTCTCAGATGACGCCGCCAGTCGCCAATCCTTGGCGAACACCTGACAACCGGCCTATCTGCTTCGCCTGCCGCATACCGGGTCATGTTGCACGTTACTGCCGCCGTATGCCACTGTCTCGTCCCGACGCACTTCGTGCCGCTGCCTACTCACCCCATCCCATGTCGATCTATGAGCCGCCGCCGCTTCGTCGTGGCGCACATCCTGGTCAAACTCCTGATCAGTTTACGCCCACTCGTGCCGTTGACGCCTGCCGCCGTTCACAGTCACCACGCCGCCGCTCACTGTCGCCTATGCGTCGCCGCCCCGAAGATGTCCAAGAGGGAAACTAACGTGCGCTGTTCACGAGGCACGAACTGCGCACTCATCGAAAGGCACAAGACATCGATCGCCCCCAAGAAATGTCACCGACGTAACAATTGGCGGTATACGCAAAGTCGCCCTCGTAGATACAGGAGCCGCTATTTCTGTGATAAGTGAAAACCTTTGTCGCTCATTGAAAAAAGTAACCACACCCCTCACAGGCATTTCGCTTCGTACCGCAAGCACTGAACAAGTCGAACCCTTTGCGACGTGTACAGCGCGTGTAGTTATTCAAGATGCCATTTATCCCATTGAGCTCGTCGTCCTGGCCTCGTGTTCCCACGACACTATCCTGGGCTGGGATTTCCTCTCTCGCCTTCATGCGATCATTGATTGTGCCCGTGGTGAGGTCGAGTTATCTGCTCAATATTATGAGCCTTTGTGCGATGTTCCCGGTTCATCGTCTTCCAGTGACAAAATCATCATCTCCGAAGACGCTCATATCCCGCCGTACAGCTCTATCCTTGTACCTCTGTCGTGCTGCTCTACCTCCGATGACACGGTTCTGTTTACTCCATCCGAAGTATTCCTCCGCCGAAAAAACCTACCCCTTCCTTTCGCTGTTTTGGAGCTCCAGTCTGGCTGCACGTCAATGTGGATTACGAATCCGACCCCCTGCCCTTTCCGTTTGCTGCGCGGCGAATCCCTCGGTAGTGTTCAACCCATAGCCTCCATTGTCTACTTCGACGATGATGAAAGGACATCTGCCCTGGACATCAACGCTCTCACCACTCCGTCCTCCCATGCCCATCCGCTACCGGCCGACGCTTTCGCCTCTTCATTGGATAGCAGCTTGACCTTAACGCAGCGCACACAATTGCTTGCACTGCTAAGCGCCTTCCATTATTCTTTTGACTCGAACCAAACTGCCTTGGGCCGTACGTCAACTGTCGCCCATCACATCGACACCGGCGCAGAGCCACCCTTGCGCCAGCGTCCATATCGAGTATCACCATCTGAACGCCGCGTCATTCGTGAGCAAGTGGAAGACATGCTTCAGCGAGGTGTCATCCGACCGTCGCAAAGCCCGTGGTCATCGCCGGTAGTGCTCGTCACTAAAAAAGACGGCTCCATACGTTTTTGCGTTGACTATCGGAGGCTTAACAAGGTGACCCGCAAAAATGTCTATCCATTGCCCCGTATTGACGATGCCCTTGACTGTTTGCACGGTGCGGAATTTTTCTCTTCATTAGATTTGCGATCCGGCTATTGGCAGGTTCCGATGGCCAAATCTGACCGACCGAAAACAGCCTTTGTTACTCCCGACGGCCTATATGAGTTTAATGTAATGCCTTTTGGCCTTTGCAACGCGCCAGCAACATTTGAACGGATGATGGACAACATCTTAAGAGGTCTCAAGTGGAACACGTGTCTCTGTTATTTAGACGATGTTGTGTTTTCTCCAGATTTCGAGACACATCTCATCCGGCTCAAACAAATTCTGACCTGCCTGACGGCCGCTGGTCTACAGCTAAACTTGAAAAAGTGTCGCTTCGGGGCCCGCAAATTGACAATCTTAGGCCATGTAATGTCCAAGGAGGGTGTTCTACCTGATCCGAACAAGCTGCAGGCAGTCGCGGAGTTTCCCAAGCCGACGTCACTCAAGGCCCTCCGCAGCTTCATTGGCCTCTGATCTTATTTCCGCCGGTTTGTCCGAAATTTCGCTTCCATCATAGCGCCCCTAACAAGACTACTGGGCAGCGACAATGGAATAACTTCGTGGTCGCCAGAGTGTGACGAGGCTTTTTCTACTTTACGGCGCTTGTTGACATCACCACCCATTTCGCGCCACTACGACCCCAGCGCCCCAGCCGAAGTGCAGACGGACGCCAGTGGTGTCGGCCTCGGTGCTGTTCTCGCACAGCGAAAGTCTGGTTACCCGGAATACGTCGTTGCATATGCCAGCCGGACCCTCGCGAAAGCGGAGTCCAATTATTCCGTAACGGAAAAAGAGTGCTTGGCGATTGTTTGGGCCTTGGGAAAGTTCCGACCTTACTTATATGGCCGCACATTCGACGTCGTCACCGACCACCACGCCCTATGTTGGTTGTCGGCTCTCAAAGACCCCACGGGACGGCTTGCGCGTTGGGCCCTACGTATTCAAGAATACGACATTCGCATCGTTTACAGATCAGGGCGCAACACTCTGACGCCGATGCCCTCTGTCGCTCGCCTCTGCCAGATTCGACGACGTGCCCCGATTCACCGGAGTCCATGGTCGCTGCGCTCACGCTTACTGACCTGACCTTTCACCAGCGACAAGACCCTTGGGTCTCTTCTATTATAACGTACCTTACCGCCCCGACAGCCACCTCCCAACCTCGAGCACTACGACGGCAAGCAGCTCATTTCACTGTGCGGGAGGGTCTTCTATACCGTCGCAACTAAATGTCCGACGGAAGGAAATGGCTGCTCGTAATACCACGCCATCTACGAGCCGAAATATGTGCATCTTTCCACGCTGACCCCCAATCCGTCCACGCTGGCGTCTTGAAAACTTACGCTAGGCTTCGTCAGCGGTATTACTGGAAGGGAATGTATAGTTTTGTGCGCAAGTACATCCGTGGCTGTGAGGCCTGCCAACGACGCAAGCTACCCCATCCAAAGCCTGAAGCAGACTTGCAACCTCTACCCTGCCCTTCGCGCCCCTTTGACCGGGTTGGAATTGACCTTTACGGACCCTTACCATTCACGGCTTCTGGGAACAGGTGGATTATCGTCGCCGTAGACCACCTTACGCGCTACGCGAAACGTCCGCGCTTCAGAGCGCTGCGGCACGCGACGTCGCCATGTTCCTTCTTCATCACTTCATCCTACGTCATGGTTCCCCCAAGGAGCTTCTCAGCGACAGAGGACGCGTCTTTCTGTCCGAAGTTCTGGAAGCTCTCCTCAGTGAATGAAACATTGTTCACCGGACCTGTACTTCCTACCACCCGCATACAAATGGTTTGACGGAACGATTTAATCGCACGCTTGGTGACATGCTTTCCATGTACATAGCATCGGACCACTCTAACTGGGACGTGGTGCTTCCATTCGTTACTTTCGCGTATAATACCGTAAAGCAAACCACCACCGGGTTCTCTCCCTTTTTCCTTCTCTACGGACGCGAGCCCTCATGCACCATGGACACCATCCTCCCGTAGAGCCCCGATGCCTCGGAAGGCAAGCCCGCCCGTCTCCGATATAGCGCGACACGCTGAAGAATGTCGCCAGTTAGCACGTTCCTTCACGTCCAGTGAACAAAGTCGCCAAAAGTACCAACACGACCTAGGTGGGTCATCTCTGCCTTCTTTCCCCCCTGGATCTCTTGTTTGGCTATGGATACCGCTTACAACGCCTGGCCTGTCTTCTACGTTCCTCGCCAAATATCATGGCCCGTATCGCATCATAGAGCGCGCATCACCAGTAAACTACGTCGTTGAGCCGCTCAAACCATCTGACGATCTTCATCGCCGTGGCCGCGAGACTGTCCACGCCAACCGTTTGAAGCCCCTACCACGAGCCCGTCGTCTCGCCCTCGCCATGAAAGTCGCCAGGATGGCTCCTTGTCACCCGGGGGTAATTGTAACGAAGAAGAAGCGAAGTCCGGGTAAAGGGATTAAAGCTCGGCCGAATCCAAACGGAAGCAGGACAATCCCCACGGACAATCCCCACGCATCAAGCGCACAGCATTCGCAGCGTGATCGGGTTCAGTGCTGGCTGCTCTGCTTCTTCGGCTGCTCGAGCTTCTTCTGCCTCCGTCGCTTGATCGTCTCGGTTCCTCGGCTGTCTAAATAAGCCCCACTACAATATATATAAATGTTTAGAGAAAAATAATCGTTCCACGTGGAATTTCGATATCATAAAAAGGCGTTTGATTCATTGCACACTTCCGCAGTATTGAATGCGTTACGTGATCACAGTGCTCTGGATAATTCTGTAGTTGCTCATGGAGCATTTATTGTTAGGCTTGCTTTTGAAGCAACAAGCTTTCTTAACTCTTCTCCGAGCTTTCTAGAGTGCGACGGAATTCCAGGTCTCATTCAAGCTCGTAAAAGTGTCTGCTGGGCTGCTCTTTGGTAGTTTTGTTTACATTGCACGCTAAGCAAGGCAAATGCTGGGGAAATAAATTTTCAGTGACCATGAAATATTTCCCAGGTATCACTCATAAATGTAGTGAAGCGAGTGCAGTACACGTGAAACAGTACATACCAAAATCCCGTTCGTAGATGCACAGCCACACTGAAATAGCCATCACCCACTGGTGCGGTAAAGCGCGCTCTAAAACCCTGCTCTGCCCACAATGCTTAATTTTATTCCAGCCGGAATCGAACTACGACCCGTCTAATACGCCTGGACATATTTCAACACAGTGACGTTAATGAAACCAATACACAGTGTTCACCTCTGCTAGTGGAGGACCTTCGAATATTGTTTATACTCACAGGTTCCGTTGCAGCCCCAAAACACGCCGAAACGGACTTTGTATTCAAAGCACGTCTATTCAAACCGAGGAAAGCAACGGCACAATGTTCTTTAAATAGTTCATCCTGACAACAAAATTTTCGTTGATAGGCCCCGCATGCCTTTGCAGAAAGCTACCTTTTTCATATATCTTCTTCTACACTAACCGTTACACGCGGAAAACAGTAGGCACTAAAGGCCGTTTTCCAAAGCTCTATATACAAACGCATTTTCATGACAGTCGTACTCAGTTCGACGCTGTACGTGTTGTGTATGCAGGAAACGTCCACTGCGTATGGCGCAGCGAAGCGACCTAACTCAGCACACAAATAATCGGTGAAAGGAAACAAGGTTTTTTGACCACGTCAAAAGCAGCCGGTTTGCGCATGGTGCCCGACCGGCTGGTTATGACATGCTTTCCTCGAAGAAATTTCCACCCAAAGTGTTCTCCGCGTGTAACGGTTAGTGTAGAAGAAGATAAATGAAAAAGGTAGCTTTCTGCAAAGGCAATGCGGGGCCTATCAACGAAAATTCTGTTGTCAGGAAGAACTATTTAAAGAGCATTGTGCCGTAGCTTTCCTCGGTTTGAATAGACGTGCTTTGAATACAAAGTTCGTTTCGGCGTGTTTTGGGGCTGCAACGGAACCTGTGAGTATAAACAATATTCGAAGGTCTCCACTAGCAGAGGTGAACACTGTGCATTGGTTCATTACATCACTGTGTTGAAATATGTCCAGGCGTATTAGACGGGTCGTAGTTCGATTCCGGCTGGAATAAATTAAGTATTGTGGGCAGAGCAGGGTTTTAGAGCGCGCTTTACCGCACTAGTGGTGATGCTATTTCATTGTGCTGTGCATCTACGAACGGAATTTTGTATATACTGTTTCACGTGTACTGCACTCGCTTCACTACATTCATGATTGATACCTGGGAAACATTCATGGTCACTGAAAATTTATTTCCTCGGCATTTGCCTTGCTTAGCGTGCAATGTAACAAAACTACCAAAGAGGCAGCCCAGCAGACACTTTTACGAGCTTGAAGATACCTGGAATTCCGTCGCACTCTAGAAAGCTCGGAGAAGAGTTAAGAAAGCTTGTTTCTTCAAAGACAGCCTAACAATAAATGCTCCATGAGCAACTACAGAATTACGGTTCTCCAGAGCACTGTTATTTTTTAGCGATATATATATATATATATATATATATACAATCGGAACCACCGTGCTTTCCGATTATCCTAACTTAAACAGATAACTGTCATGAGAAGCACCAAAACCACGGTGAGGTGTTGTTCTTTGTGGGTGCCATTAGTCACAGGCCTTACAGGGCAACCATGCCACCATTAAAATGTGCGCAAATGAACTCCTTTAAATGATCGCATTGCAGGCTTTCTTCCCTGGAATGGTTGTTTCGAGGTTTGTTCAATCCCAAGCTTGCACGGCGACAAGGTACATTTGAGCGAAAGGAAGAAGCGTTTCCGCTGTCACTTGTTATCCCTTATCTAGTGCATCAGTAAGCACGACTCACCAAAAATAGTGATTCAAAATCATGGTTTCGGTTTTAAAGCGAATATTTTTACTTCTACTCCCAAATGGTTTTGTCGCGACCGTTGGTGTCAAAATAAAATGCCAGGTTGAGAACCTTAGACCAAGTTCGCGCACGTCTTGCCTCGGCAAACTGTACGAGTGAATAATAAATCAACGGCTTCATAAACTATATGGAAGAGAATGACCTTTTCCCGCAGACTATGTTCGGATTTCGAGCAATGCTCTCCGCACAGGATGTGCTCCTCCAACTGAAACAGTAAGTTCTCAAGAACGTAACCACGATAGAAAATAGATAGTTATGGCCGTCGACATCAAAGGAGCTTGTGATAACGTGACTCACGAGAGCATGCTAGCAGGCCTACATGACATTAACTTTGGCAAACGAATCCACGACTATGTGAAGGCATTTCTTTCCAATCGAACAGCCACGATTGGCATAAATGGCGCTCGCAGTGACAAATTCACGATACCTAAAAAAAGCAACCCACAGGGCTCTTTATTATCACCCTACTATTTAATGTAGCGAATATAGGCCTCACCAGGAAGCTGCAAGACATCCGGGACATAAGATACGCCATGTACAGGGAGATATATTAATCTGGATAACCAAGGGCTCATTGGAGAAAAAGAAGCAAAGCTACAGGCAGCAGCCACATGCGTCGAACAATACGCCCACAAACGAGGCCTCCAATAATCAACATAAAATTTGATAGAGTCTGGATCTGGCGGCACAAGCTAAACAAAACTGTTCCAGTGGATACAAATCTTCACACCAACGTGTAGCTCGAGGCAAGGAGATTCCGAAAAAACAACGGTTCAAATAATAGCGATGTGACTACAATCCTACCAACGGAGTACCCACACTCTAGCGTTGCTTAAAACCACCATGACGCAAGTCTCCCGAATAATAGGGCGAGTTGGAAAGCGGACGGGCCAGAATGAGAGAAGATGATACTATGAGGTTGGTGCGCAGCTTGGTAGTAAGCAGGGTTGCATACAGTCTGCCTTACCAGAAGATGAACCGTTCCGAAGAGCAACAGGCCGAAATAATTTTACGAAACGTGTACAAGACGGCGTTAGGGCTACCGATATGCACGTAAACAGAAAAGCTACTTTCCTGAGGGGCTCACAACACATTCCAAGAAAATAAAGCCCAACTAAACGCCCAGACTAGAGGCTGATGCTGACATCGATGGGTAGGAGGACGCTCATGCAACAACTGGGTTACACGGAACAGATAAGAGATATGTCCAAGACAACAGACATTTCTGATTTCATCCGCCGGAAGTTCTACGTGGCCCCCATACCTAAAAACATGGACCCTAACCTCTATCAAGCGAGGCGCCAAGCACGAATGGATCACACACAACTCTTATTCCCCTCAAAGAACAACACAGTGTACGTGGACGCAGCCACACAAGATCCAAGGACGCGTAGGAAGGGCGGCTGTAGTCATAGACTCAAAGCCCCATATGATCACTAATTGCTTGTTAACATCATTTTACCGTGATAGACGCCGAGGAGCTAGCTGTGGCTGTGGCTGTGGCGGAAGGATTCCGGACGGGTCTGTCATTTACAATAATTTCCGACTCGCAAGATGCCTTTCGGCATTTTTGAAGGGACGATTAAGCCACTGGGCACTCCGTGTACTTCTCCAGGCTCAAGGTGGCATACCACAACACCCTGAGCATTCACCTAAAATTCAACAAAGGATCCTGTGGGCCCCGGCCCGCTCGCGAATAGAGGGAAACACAGAAGGCAAAGAGGCTAGGTCGAGGCTATACTACCAGGCTGGCACCCAATGATTCCGACCTCGAAGAACCCACTCCAGTCCCCTCGGAATACTCCGCCACACTGGCATATTACACTGATATTACGAAAAGGTACCCTCCGCCACACGAATCCCTGACGAGGACAGAAGCCACCGACTGGAGAATGCGGCAGACAGGCACTTTTCCAAACCTAAACGTGCTGAGCAAAATTTATTCAACTCGATATTCAGACGCATGCCCATTGTGCCATCAAGAAAATCCCATCCTCTACCACCCCACATAGGGATGCCAAAGCACAAGGGCTGTCCCCAGAATCAAAAACGCTAATGGGGAGCAATGGGAGGCACTGCTGGCCAGCGCCTGCTATGAAGATCATATTGGTCTGATTCAGCGGGCGCGCAAAGAAGCAGAGGCGGTTGGAGCCCTGAAAAATTGTGTAGCACCCATGCTAACTCAGTCGGGAACTGTTGGACGTGGCACGAGCCCTCGACGGAGTGCCACCCCACCACTACAAAAAATACCAACGTTTTCCCTCCCTTCCCCCTGCGAACAAACAAAAGACGTTTCAGGTACCGCTACGAATCAAACTTGCAAGGAATAGAAAAAGGGAGCGCTAGCTCGTTGCCCTAACGACTTAGCTACGAGCCCACGCGGTGACGGGAGAGACAGACGGTGCACTCACCGAGGACATCTGCAATTTTCTCTCCTGCGTTCCTGCTGAATGCCGAGTAACAGTGTCACGTGACCTATCCCGCCGTTTGCGCTTCACCTATGGCAGGTGTAGTGGCCGTATGCGCGACTTCCGCATGCGATAGGAATTATAAAAATTAAAGGAAGCCCACACTACCCCATGACATCTCACTTCTCCACCACCTCGGCCGCCGACCTCGTAGCCTCCGTCGGCGGCAACAGAGACGGAGCAGAAGTGAGACCGTCTGACACCGGCATTGAACGTCCTTCACTTTTATAACATGAATGTTTCCACTAATATGCTTCACTAATACAACCAAACCAACTGCCGTTCATACAATATGCATTGATTTAGCCTTAGTAACGAATACCTCTTTGAAGCAAAAAATCGTGTGGTTAAGTGCATTTCACTTTTCTCTGGTTTTACTCTTTGTAGATCCCCGTGTGTGAATTCCAGTGACGTCGCAAGGGAAATCGTTGTGGGTAGCGTTTACAGCTTTTTTTTGCTATTGCAATTTTTTGCGTTTATTTCTATGGGTAATGAACAGAATACAAGTGTGTACAAAAGATTTTTGTAAGTGCGCATTCTTGGGACTAAAGAGGTTTTCAACAAAGCGAAGTCTGCCTTCGGAAAACCAATCGTTTCGCGGACATCGAAAGAGGTGCTTTCACGCGTATGATTTTGTCCTGAGCACAAAAATATTTACTCAGATATCGCGCTTTTCGCTTACAAAACACTTCAAAACTTAACTATTATTATACCTAGTACTTTTTTGACTAACCGCAAAGTTTGTGGTTCCTACTTATATCTTATCAAAAAGGTTGTTTATAATGCACCGCGTGAACTTACTATCTGCTTAGAGGCCTGGACAACTTTTTTTTCGCTTACTGTGCTGACTGAGAGAATTTTGTGTTGTGACTATATGAGTGGTCATAGGGCACGTATAGGAAAATTCCCGTTGTGACAATTGGACGCAAGATTAGTCAATACTTTTCAAGCAAGCGTATATTGACTCTCTTGTGTCGTAGAAGATCGTGATAGTATTGCAAAAAGCAGGCCCATAAAAAAATCGCTTCCCGTGGTCGGAATCAAACCTGTGCCAGGTCCTCTTGTTATAAAGACGACGTCTATCCGGTCGTGCCATTCGAACTCGGTATTTATATGTGAAGTGTTCGAGGTGATCCTTGCGCTTTATCGTTGCCTCAGGAGCCGCCGTTTCGAATCCATACTGCATGCCAGATGAGTGGGTAATTATAAATAGGGAAGCTGGATACTGTAGTTCCTCTTTACTGCAGCGCCATTGGAACGAACTCTGCCATCGATGATTTGGTGAGCTTTGGTTTGTGTTCTCTCAGCGGTGTGGTTGTGGTTGATTGAAGAAAGTTTTGGGTTTGGTTAAGGTTAGTTTGGTGTTCGGAGTTGTGGTTTGGGTTATACTGACTCGTGACAAAGCTTAACGCGCACCCTCTTTCCTTTAGGGGAGCGGGTGGTTAGTTTTTGCTGTATTTTCAAGAGCACAGCTTCTTTTTCAACCAAACGTCTGCAAAGAACTTGAGTTTCTGAGAAATATTTCACGCCATTTGAGAAGCATTCGTTTCCGCTCTGCACCAGGTTTACTGAGCCCCGACGACACTCCTGTTGGCGAGCCCGTTATTCGTCGCCAGCTCGAATATGAGAGCCCATCATACACGCACGAAACACAACACGTTTTTCCGACCACGCGTGCAACAATGTGCGGAAGACATTGCCTTTCGCTGTTCTAAAAAAAAACAGCGCCGCCGTCTGATAGAATACAGATGCAGCCCGAAGAGCCCAGATTGAAGTTTACAAAACTAATGCTCCAAACCACCCCGTGCACTGACTACACACACGACCATTATAAATTCCGCCTCTTCGGCCCCCCCCCCTCTTTGTGGGAGCATAAGCATAAGCACGTGTGAATAAATCATATACTGGACGTGGTTTAAGGTAACATACAAACAAACGCATATGGCCGTTAATAACGTTCACAATGGTACCTAGGAATAATTGTTTGCGTCGGACAAGTTGTAGCCCTTACTTTCGTCTAGTACTTTTCTTCCGCGCTGCTCTTGTTTAGGTTACTAAGTACACATACTTTCAAGGTTTCTTCCGATTTTTGGCTCAGTGTTACCACCTCTGCGCTTTGTGGGGCTACAGCATCCCTGTGACACACCTGTTTATCTCTAATTTGAGAGGCCCGTGGATGAAATTGTTGTGGGATAAAAAAGTTGCACTACCTTCCCGTAGGGGAACCCTGAGTAGTATGCGAAGGAGCCATGGGGTCAACTGAAGTTCCCATTAGTTTTCAGTTCGTCGTTTTCGCTGACGTTCAGCTTCGCGTGCCTTCGTTGTATCAGTAGCTTCCTGACGTAGTTCGAATGAGTGAAGGACATAAGGCGCGTTCGTAGCCCATGCTCCCGTATAGGTTTGTAGCGCAGTAGGAAGAGCGCCACGTACCTCCCGTTGCGGCCATAGGTTTGTGGGATCGAAACAGGGCGCCGCCTAACTATTTCTTTTTATAGTGGACTGCGCTGACGTCAGGCCAAACGCTGAAGGGGCTGAAGTGACGCGCATGCGCAGTAGAGGGCGGACGGCGGACAACGAAAGCGACAACGAGGGAGGGAGGGACACAGCCCCGAGCATGCGATGCTTCGCATCTAAAAAAACAAATACTATAAATTGAGCGTGTTGTGCGCAGGCAAACAACACCAAAAAATGGCTCACAACAGTGTACATGGTCACCACAACGACACGAAAAGCAAAGCCGGCCGTCAAAACGTCTGAACTTAGAATGCGGACCTAGAAGCAGAATTGTGTTAATGGTTGAACTATAGAATGACGCAGTCTTCCTGAAAGGCCAGCCATGTTCCATTACTCGGTCACGCTATGGCATTTATATTTTTGGTCGACTTGTGCACGAGGCACTATAACCTCATAAAAACTGGAGCACGGTGCTCGCATAACAAATGACCCTCGCGGCAGTCGTCTTTCTAATTGCCAAGAACAGTGCTTTATAAGAGCTTTTCGCTGTTGTACTGGCCCTGTTAACCGCAGCCCTCAAACCAGTGGTTCCATCTGCTATTGTTAGAATATATCATCAACCTTTTCTTGGCCAAATGCAAATTAATAACTTCGAAGTAGATATGTTTTGAGCAATTAGGTAACCACCAGAGCAAACTTTCCAGAGTCATTTCACTTTTCGACACAAGTAATTAGCGTGTTGTTCATTTCATTGCTGAGGTCTCGTGGCAGAAAATAAGACACCGTTTAATGCTCTATTCAAATGGTTTTGGCCGAGGTTGGTTGTGCCATCGCGAGTAAATAGTTCCTGCAGTGATCTAGCATCATGTAAAATATAGCGCACTATAATTGGAACGCTGCTTGTGACAGTTCTTCGTTAACCCCCACGTCAGGTCATGGCAGCTGTCATGCTTAAAGTTAAATGGCGTTCCAAAATGTGGTTATTAAACTTTTCTCCTAAATTCGAGTCCCCGTTTTTTTTATTAAGTTGATTCGCAGCTGTACAGGGTTGATGATTGGCGGTCCCAGCTGGCCTTTTTGTAAGTGAGGATTATAAAAGCATGCTGTCGCAAAGCTTCACAAAAACCAACATTGGCTTAAAAAATATTTCAACAGTTATTTTATTTTCAAAAGGCGATAAATTTAACAGACACTATCCCGGTACAGGACACTGTATCCTCCTAACTAGTATGTTATTTACTGCATCTATAAAAGTGTAGGAGACAGGCACGACATTTTGCTCTGCTAAGCACACTTATCCAAGATATTTGTTTAATTTTGTGGCAGATAATGTTACCACAAAAATATGCAGCGTGTTATTTGCTTTAAACGTGTATGCTTCACGTTTATAGTTTAATGACATCAACGCACTTTTACGCATACCAATAACTATAATTTTATTGTGCATTTCGACATTTTGGCAGCAAGCATAATTTCGAACACTATGGCCATCGGTGCACAAGCAGGCACTCCATAGGCTTCAAAATATACTACCGGGCCCGGGCCGGGTCTGGGCTTGAGACGACGGGCCCCCGCCGGACCGAGGCCAGCCGGGCGTATGGACGCTTATGTAGGAATACTTCTTCTGTCGTCGTAGGTTTTTGAAATACCCCAAAAGAAGCACTTCAATATTTCATTCGTTAAACTGTTTATTCACTTCTCGTTGGAGCTAATTCGAGCAGTCGCCGGAGCGACGCTCGTCCGTGGGCCCCTCCGAGTCGTTCTCGTTGCTTTCTCCCGCTTTGGCGGTCACCAGGAGCCGGGCCCCTCCCTTGCTCCCCGGTATTCTCCGAGCGGCCCCGTTCCTCCATTCGTGGTGTCCCGTTGCGGCCAGAGGCGCCTCTTAATGGCTTTTTCTTTTTGGCGCCCGGCCGTTCTGTCGTCCATCTGTTCTCTCTCTCCACGACTGGACGGAAGGTCCGCGCACAGTTCTAACAGCCTATGCCCGGGCCGGGCCCTGGCTTGGTGTTACGGGCCCCGGTTCTGCTCAGGCTTCATAAAGAGGTCTCCGGCCGGGCACGGGCCTCAACATCAGACAAGTGCAGGGCTATGCCATGTTCAAAAATTATCTTTGTAATGACATCAATCCGGCTTCACTGACGTGAACAATACATGTTGATTCTTTTTCCAAAATATGTATACGCGTGTATTACGTGTTCGTCTTAGCTAACAAATCGAATGGCATCTTTTTTGTGGAAATATTACTAGGGCCAGTGTTTTGTTCTGAAACAGAGTAAACGTCATGTGACCAGTTCAGTATTTTTGTGTTTGCGTGTGCGGGTTGTGAAAGACACTGGCACACAAGGCGTAGAAATAAACGTAGTTTTCCTAGCTTCATTGAGCTGCAATTTGATCTACATACAGTCAAATCTCGGTACAACGAACACCACATTAACGAACTTTTCAGATTAAGGAGCATTTAGGAAAGCCCGCGCGGACTGCTTAGAGTTTTAGTGCAAAATTATTTCACTGCTACGTTCTTCAGAGTAGCGAACTTTTCAAAATAACGATCGTTTTATTTGCCGTGACATGTTAACAACGCCTCAGTGCTACGAACTCATATTTTCAATGCCGGAGATTCTGAGAGTTCCGTTAAACAATCGCGGCAACCGGAGCCGTATGCTAGCAGACGACACGGCAAAGCGCAGCGCACAAGAAGACGTCTTGCAACTTGTTTCGCGGAATGCTCGAGACGAGGCGAGAGAGAGAAAAAACAAAAAAAGAAGGTGACGGGAAGAAAACACGAAGCATGGGTAGCCCCCTCCGTCCAGAAAGCCGTGGCCGCGCTATTCGCGCCCCACCCTAGGTTTTTTTACGTTCCGCCGCAGCTCGGCTGGCTCCCTGGACTTTCATGGACATCATCATAGCTGACAACAGAGTACATTTTCCAGAGCGTGAGCGTTAAGGATGAAGAAGGCAGTGAGGAATGCATGAACGGCGATGCCTCTGAGAATACCGCGGCAGCACTGGCAGACTGCGAGGAACACGTGACGACTGCGGATGTGCTGGACAGCATAGGAAAACTCCGCACATTTAGAGTTAGAGTCCTTCGTGCCAGGAAGCTTGTGCTGCACGCACCAGAACAAAAATACCAACTACTTTAAATAAACGTGCATTGTTTCTTGATCACTTATGCATTTCTTGTGAAAAATAACTTCAAGGATGCACTGTTCTACAGGTAAGTCATTTTAGGCATTGAAATGTTATTTGTTGCCTTAAATTTTGCGATTTTCGCTACAACGACCTTTGGGAATAACGAGTAATTTCTCGTGGTCCCCTGAAGTTCGTTATATCGATATTTCACTGTACACTGGCCCGAACCACGACACCTGTGCCAGACGGCATTACGTAGAGCACCCTCCCAAACTTTGAACCCCATTCCCACGAACAGATCCTCGCCTATTACAAGCACTGCTGGAAAACCGGGCACCGGGACAGAACTTAAGCATGCCACCATAACACTCATCCCTAAGCCTCACAAGCCTCTCTCAGCCCACAAGCTACGTCCCATTTCCCTCACTTCGTGCATCTGCAAACTCTCCTAACAGATGATCGCATCTCACCTCAATCACTACTTCGATGAACAGCGTCTTCATGACATGTCATGAACCTTCATGACATGTTCGGATTTGCTCACATCTTGCAACAAATGACACACACCTCCGCATGCATCAACAACTGCTTAAAACAAATCGAGACACTTCGGCAATCGTTACCATAGATCTAACAGAAGCTCTTGATCGAATCTCTCGCTGAGCTATCCTGTCTTCATCGAATAACTTGGAAGTAGGCACACATCTCTTCAATTTCATTCAATTCTTTTTGGCTGAAAGGACAGCCACACTTCAGCTCGGCAATAGAAAATCCCCATTCCTTTACCTTTCCAACCATGGCACTCCCCAATGTTCAATCTTATCTCCTACACTGTTTATTATAGCTCTTATTCCTCGCGCCACGCACTCGCCAAGACCCCCTCCCTCCACCGTAGCCTCTACGCCGACGATATTGCAGTTTGGGTAACTCATGGCAACGAAGCTAACATACAATCTACCCTTCAAACCACTACTGAAACCACACACAACTTCGCCCAGTCGGAAAACCTGTCGTGTGCACCTAAAACGTTTCACGTAATCCTCCTAACCCCACACCTCTGTGCTGCCCCTCATCCTATCCCACACCTATCCCAATCCTAACTATACTCGGACTCACCCTACAGCTAAATAGAGGCAACTCTTCCCCAATACAAACAGTCAGCCGACACGCGACACATAGCAGGACTCATCCGCCTGATCACCGCCCATGGCCACGGTCCCGCACAAAAAGACAGATTACAATTCGTTTCAACTCTTTTCACATCACGCCTTGCGTACTCTCTACCTCATTTATCCCTCGCAAAGGCGGAACTCGACAAGTTGGAGGCTTTACAGCGCAGGGCATACAGAGCAGCACTTCTTCCCAACACCTCCACAATCCGCCTCCTCTTAAGTGGCGCCTATAACACCATTTCTTAGCTTCTCGAAGCACACCGCCTTACCCAAATCGCTCCTCTATCCGCAACCCCCAAAGGTTCTATCCTACTACACCAATTCAACCTCACTGCACTAGCCCCCCTCACCCAACTTTACCATATACGCAAATTCCACTATGAAAACCTCGGAGTCATCTCCCTTCCCCGCCACATGCATCCTGTCCACCACGCATTCCGACGAAGGGCCCGCGCCTCGGCACAGTTACGTCTATATCCCCCATCTTCTGACTCCATTTACGAGGACGCCATAGAATACAGACGCCGACCAGCTTTCGCTGCAGCTATTATAACACAAGACCGAGCTATCCGAACAGTGGCAGCCAGCATCCGCATAGCCCACCCCTATGAGGGCGAAGAAGCGGCAATAGCGCTGACCAAAACACACCAACCACCCCATCTCGCATATTCTAATATTCTAAGACAGCGCCACGCAATTTAGCGCAGGGACACATCTCCTTCCCTGCCCGCCAAATTCTCCTATCCCGCCCTCCTTCCGATCAAACCATAATCCTCTTACTAGACCCCCGGCCACGTGAGCTTTGGCGGTGCGGAAACAGTTCACCTGGCTGCTCGAGGACTGATTTACCGAGCCCCAGAAGTAGATGTCTCGCAGCACGGCACACGAAACTCCCGCGAACCCTTGCTTACCTTTAATGACCTTTCCACAACTTACAGCCTACACAAGCTAGAACTTTTCTCCCCCTTACACATCTCTCCCTCCACCCTTATAAATATTATGGCGATAATTACAAATCAACTCCCTCCCCACCAGACACGCAGTCTACTACATAAATCTCACATTATATCCCCACCCAAGGTGCCCGGCATGTGGCGTTCGAGGTACCACATCAGACGCCATTTGGAAATGCCCCTTTTTCCCCCGCTGCGTTTACCCACCCCTCCCACAACCTGGCTGGAGGTGACCGGGAGCCCCTCTCCGGAGCTCCAGCTCCGGACAACCACTAGGGCTAAAGATTACCAGGCGCGCCTACCCCACGTAAGAGACACTCACTAGGACTCAGCCTCGCCAGAAATAAAAGTTTTTGTCTCTCTCTCTCTCTCTCTCTCTCTCTCTCTCTCTCTCTCTCTCTCTCTCTCTCCTAGCTTCAAAGCACGCAATTTTTTCAACTTGTCGCTATCTGTACAATCTGATAAGTTTCCCGGCCTGCAGAAGTAGAAAGGTATATGTAGGTTGCAAAATATGCGACGTTCCCACAACAGTGCTTAAAACGGAATGAAGCAGTTTCTTTCTAATGCAATGTTGTCACATACATTCCTTGCTTTCGAATGGTACCCAGTTTACTCCTTGGATACCACACCAATTTACATTACATAAAAATAAAGCTCGGTATTGTGACCGCAACTCAACTTTGGTAACGGTACAATACCACTTATTCATTATGAGAAGCAATTATGCATTTCGCTGGATCTACCTAGCACGACCGAAATTGCGAAGACCTTGCCGATAATCACACGCCCTTGTTATCCTGTGCATTACACCAAGGTATTGCGTAAAGTTGATGGCAAGCTGCTCTTCTAAGCGAAGTTAGAGTATTTTTTTTCCTCTGTCGTTCTGGGCTGCGCTAACATTTCAGTTGAATAGAATGCCTTATACAGCTGAATGTCGTCAAGCATAGCCATTTACAGTTCTGATGCCCTGCTTCTCGGGCCTGGCGGTGTGTCCAAAACAGTTTCTGAATATCTTGAATTACTTCAATATGACGGTATTGTTGTTTGTCGACGCCATGTTCGCAAGTATGCATGAACCCAGCTTATTTCGTGAGGCGGCCTTTCTTTACGTTACTGATTTCAAGATGCTGTTGATACAATCTAGAGTCACTTAGCACCTCAATGACTATAAAAAATGCCTATAAAACAAACCCTACCTGCAACAGAATTAAACAAATGCTTGTAGTCTATTTGTTCCTGTTCGCTTTTGGGACATCTCCGTGCAATCCGCAAAAAACGTTAACCTTCTGGACCAACCTAAGTGTGGAAGAGTAAACATGACCGTGTTACACCCAAAAGACAGTTCCGTGTAACGTAAAGGAAACTTCCTTAAGGCGTGCGTGTTATTTGCACACTAGGCAACGACCTCTTTTCTCGCTTAGGAGCAATACGAAAGGTAGCACTTCCACCAAAATATTTGCGCTTTAATCTCCCCTTCAAGTGCGCCAATACGCGATGGGTCCGAGGTAACCTTCCTTGGTCAGCAGGAATGCCTTAATTACTCGCACGTCGCCTGCAAACGTAGGTCATGAGACGGCTGCCTCATTACAAACTAGCGGTTCATGCTGACCACGCGCTGCAAGATCCCTCTGCGAACGCGCGCCTCTCTGGTATTCATTATGCCCAGAAGCTGTACTGAGCGCTAGTTTCAAGCCAAGTCACCGGCGTTGACGCCCTTTTCAAGAACCCTCCAAGTGGTTATGTCAGCGCCAATGCGTGAGTACACTGCGGGCGTTTGCAAATTTTCAACGGCGATACTCCTGGGTGAAAGCAACGTACCCAGAAAAGATTTCTATAAAAATCCACTTCGACATTACGCATCGGTATTCGGAGCAGTCAGGAGAGGCGAAGATACGAATATTACTTACGGGAAAATAATAAGTTGCTAACTATAAAATGCGTGCTAAGGACAGCGTTAAAACCAGGAATGCTTTTTCACTTTGCGCAAAGAATTACAAGCCATTCGTACCAGTGAGAAAGAGTTGAACGTAGAAATATTACTTAACGTCGAAGAACGAGATGAATTCTTAACAGGAACCGTTAACAGCAAAGCACTTCTTTACCCTTGGTAATGTAAGCAAAGGCAGCCATGACAGCTCAGCGTTTGTAAGCATACTTACCTCTCTCTGTCGTCCTTAAATCTTACCATGTTTAATTTCTTCTGGTAGTCTTCCTATTTCAATTATACAATTTCGGGTTATTATTTTGGAGAGTTCACCATACACATCAAAAGAAAGAAGTAAAAATTATTTAAGGTAGCTTTTTGTCAAACGGTCAGCCTCTATATGCGTACAGTATGTAGATCTGTATGACGCGTGCCTTAAATTATTTTCGAAACATTTATTTCATGGCGCAAAACTATTTTTCGAAGAACCGTTACCGAATGTAGGTGTTAATCAGCTGCAGCAACTTTTACACTTTGGCGACCATAAGCGATTTTAGTATATGCAATAGGGTTTTCCAGGGACTGAATTGATAATCTTGTGTGATAATACATATGGTAAGTGTATTGGCATTTACTACTGTAGATTATCTTTTCTTTTTCTCACAGTTACGCTTTAAACCGCCGTGTGCAATTTTATGCATCTTGGAACGCTGTCACTGTTTGTTGCATTTCGTAGTCGTGTTTTTGTTGCACAACAAAAACTTTCGCCTTCGCACGACAATGTTAACGCAACGTTTGCAGCAAAGTGTGTTTGAAGTTATGTCAACTTTTTTTTTGCCGAACGTTTGTATTGATGTCGTTCAGCCTGTTTTGTGTTCGGTTTTATACAGTAAGGTATACCGAAAACTACGACCAAAATCTGTGCATTTGCTTTTTTAAGCTTAAAAATTGCTGGTAGGTTATAGAGTGTATTGCCCGTGATGATGCGTCGCCGGAGTCAGGCGCTAAGCGCATGTTTACCGTTCATTATGGCGTCAAATGCCAACTGTAACGGGTTTCATTTTTTTTCTACGCTTCTCTCTTTCCTTGGATGCGGCAAGAATGTTAGCAAATAAATCCTGAACTTTTTTTTATAAGTGCAGAGCATGTTGCAAATGAAGAAGAGGGAAAAGCGGGCAGGTGCACGCGGCGCATTATCATCATCGGTAGTTGTTCGAGGACAGCCAATAAAGAATCACGTATCGCTCCGTCTAGGGCTCTGGGCCATGACTCGCGGTAGCTTCCGCGACATCTTTGGTGCCGAAACCCGGGAAATCGCTCTTCGGAGCATCTCCGCATGGCTTCGTCGATCGACCGCCTTCGAAAGAGTCGCGGCGTCACGCGAGCTCTCAACCAGCTGAACGACCTGCTGCAGCAGCCCTCTCCCGACGCGGCGACCCTTAGCTCCCACGTCGACTACATCGTGCAGCAAGACGCTGAGCTCACCGCGCTCAACGAGAAGATCGCCGAGGCAACGGATGATGACGCGCTGGAGCAAGAGCTCGAGGGAGCGGCAGAGTACAACCGCAAGGTTTCGTACGCCGTCTCTCGGGCACGGTTTCTTTTCAGAAATGTCCAGCCGAACGTTCCCGTACCCAGCGAAAGCGGGACAGCAGCTGCTTCAGCCCATGATCTGACGGATACGTCATCATGCATCGTGCCTGCGTCACGGCATCGGACAGTCGCCCTTCCGAAACTTCAGATTCCAGCGTTTTCGGGAATTCTGCACGAGTGGCACCCCTTTTGGGATCACTACAGCGTGACCATTCATGACAACGTCGAGCTGACAAAAATCGAGAAATTCAAGTACGTGCTGACGTAATTGATCGGTGATGCCAGGCGAGCCATCGAGGGCATCCGACTACTCTCGGAAGCAAACTACGACGTTGCGGTGAGCGCCCTCATTCAACGCTTTGGCCGTCCAGAGTTGCTCATTAACGAGCATATCGATCAACTGCTGGCATTCACACCGATACGTAGCTCGACGAATATCGACAGGCTCCGCGAGTTGTACGACAAGGTACATTTCCACGTCAGCGCCCTGGAAGCCCTGGGAGTTCCGCAAGAGCAGTATGTCGTGGTTCTCAACCGCGGCATACTGCTCTTGCGGAACTCCCAGGGCTTCCAGGGCGCTGACGAGTTCGGTTATCTTAGCACGAAGAGTGTCCCTCAGCTCTTTCAATTCACTCACGGCCTCCCTGTGCTCAGTAGGCTGAATGTCTACAGGGAGGGTGTTCTGGATACGGTGCTGCTGCTGGACACTTCCGGGTTCCCAGTGGTCGGTGCGATGCATCGAGCAGCCAGCCATGGGGGGCGTTGCTCGAGGGCAAGGCCCACGGGATCAGGACATCAAGCGGTTTCCCGGGCCTCGCGTGCCTCGAAGTCGCTGTGCGCCCTGGAAGCCCTGGGAGTTCCGCAAGAGCAGTATGCCGTGGTTCTAAACCGCGTGCTCCTGCGATGCCTGCCCGATGACATAACCTTGATGTACCGGCAGAGGGCTAAGAAATTGGGCCAAGGGTCGACTGCTGGATCCGCGACGGAATCTGCAATAAGTCAAGGACAAGGTTGCCAGGTGAAGCGACTACTGGAGTTCTTGAGGATCCAACTTGAGATTCGTGAGGAAGGGAAGCAAGGGCAGCCTCTATCAACCGCAGCTCGCCGGTCCGTCCAGAACGCCGACTTGAACCCCCCAGGACAATCGGAGACACCTGTTCCCTCAGCACTGGCATTGACCGCGGAGACCGAGTCCCCAGCCACACCGGCGTGTCCCTTATGCGACAGCCGCGGTCACAAGGTGGCGGACTGCCGGGTCAGCCAGTCGGCGGCCGAGAAGAGGGCACGATTGCGCAACGCTCGCTGCTGCTTCCGGTGCGGCAGACGCAACCATGTGGCTCGTCAATGCAGAGCGTCGCGCAACCTAACCTGCAGTACCTGCAACGGGCGTCACCTCACCGTGCTGTGTGACGTGCTCCGTCCGTCTGACCACACCACGCCCAGACGAACGCCGCAGGTACAGGCTGGACAAGGTGCACCCCCAACTGTGGTGACGGCTTCGAGCGGGCACTCCGGAGCAAGCAACGTCAGTTCTGCTGCCGACGGCTCGAGCCTCGGCAGAGGGTGCTCGACGACGTTTGGTGCGAGTACTTCTGGATACCGGAAGCCAGTGGACGTTCATTCGTCAGGATCTGTCTAAGGCCCTTGAATGCACTGTTCTCGACACAGAAGAGCTAGCGTTGGTAACGTTGAGCAGGACAAGGGCTCACCAGATATTACGCTGCCGGCGAGTAGAGGTGACGCTGCGTGGACAAGCTCGTGGAGATCGGGTCACTTTGGAAGCCTTGGAGGTCCCTGAGATTTGCTCCGTGACCAGTCCGCAGCTGGACAGTGCGTCTGCAATCATCCTGGATGAAAGGCGGTACGACATCGCCGACGCCTTCCACCCTAACACATGGAAGGCAAATTTAATCGGCATACTGGTTGGATCGGACGCCTACTGGAAGGTGGCCACAGGCAAAATAGACCGAATCAATGCAGATCTCACAGCTTCAGAAACGGCTCTAGGTTGGACAATTCAAGGAGCACTCAGATCTACGGCTTGTAGATTTACTAGCGCCATGGTCCTCTCGGGTGGCACACGACGGTGTTTAAAATTTGACGCACGTGCTGTGTGGCGACGGCGGAACTGCTGTTCCAGTTCATCGCATGAACCCGAGTCGCCTAATGCCTACCCGAGCACTTGTAAAGGATTCAGCACCAAAGGCAAAGTAATTGAAGACGTGATGATGCAGAAAGGGGCGGAAGGAACGAATAGCTCTAGCGAGCAAACACCCAAGGAAGAACCTGCCCAAAAGATGCCCACTTATGAATCCACACGAGGACTCAAGAAAAATCGATCCCCCGAAATGGCCCCGAAAGAATACGCACCTAAGGATCCGACGTCGAACCCGAGCGCGTTATCGAAAGAGGGCACCGTAAAGGCATGCTCGAGACGGGTCAGTTCTGGAAGTCCAGCAAAGGGGGAGACGAAGACAAACCGAACGCCCAATGCGTGTTCAGCCAACCGTAAACATACGCATGTGGAGAAACGCCAGAAACTTAGCTTGGGCAGCAGGAGCGAAGGAACCAACAGGCAGAGCGTAGAGCGCATCAGCCGTTTCTCGAGAAAACCGAGGCCAAACAGTGTGAACAGCCATTTGTGTCTGCGGAGCCGGAACGTCAGGCTTCGAGTGGCTGCAGGAAATTTCATACGCTGGCCTGTAACCGGAAGGCTCTCACGCTGTTGACTCCATCCCCAAGCGAAGGAAGGCAGACGTCGAACACCGACGATGGAGTTGGACGCCATCGCGATCGTGATCCTGGGCGACAAGGCTCTTCAATTGCAAAGGGGAATTCGCCAAGTGTTACCGCCACATGAAAAGTTTCATGTGCAGTCTTCCTGTGTAATAACTGCGCGTTTTTGAACTCGCCGACTGACCATCTTGGGCCTGCGGGAAGATGTTGCAAATGAAGAAGAGGGAAAAGCGGGCAGGGGCACGCGGCGCATTATCATCATCGGTAGTTGTTCGAGGACAGCCAATAAAGAAACACGTATCGCTCCGTCTAGAGCTCTGGGCCGTGACTCGCGGTAGCTTCCGCGACAAGCACTCTAGAAGCCCAGTTTTTTGTCGCAGCTCGTCTAACGTCGCTTTACCTAACCACTAAAGTTAAGCGGCGTCACGCACCCAAACTGAGTCTTGAGGTGTCATGCACCCCAATAGAGGCTTCGAAAACATGGCCGCTCGTTCCTCGATTCATCCTTCTGGTGTAAAGTTAAGAGGACACCTGAAAAAGAAGTTTGCATAAGCAGAACCGTTCTAAACCCCTACAATCGCTGAAACTCCTTATACATGTCCCCATTATCTGGAGCAAAGGAAACTGCAACTGCAAAGGAAACTGCAAAGGAAACCGCAACTGCAACTCAACACCAAAATGTCACTTCTCGATGTAAATCTATCAGACTGTCGGGCCATGTTTTGAGCATCTACGGAATTAGTCTCGACGCCGACAAAATTAGGGCTGCAATAAATTTACCCCTTCCTCTCCGCCAGGAACTTCGTAGCTTCCTTTTATTGGTGCCATACTTTCTCAGTTTCATTTGCAACTTTTCGACAATTGCTTCTCGATTCTACAACAAACTTCTCGATTCTAATACATGATTTTACCGGTCGGTAGAACTTGAGACAGTGTTTGTAGAACTCAATCAGGCCTTTCTTCTTATGTGGTCAGCGATTTTAACTAAAGTGCTCTAACAATACTCCAAAACGACGCAAGTAGCCATGTTTTAGGGGCTGTGCTCTTGAAACGCAACGCTTCTATCTTGAAACAAGTACTTGGTTATGCCAGCGGCCCTTCGACGCCCGTAGAAAAACTATAATATAACCAAGCAGGAGCGCCTCGTTGTCATTTGGTGCATTGAAACGCTTCGGCCATACTTCTACGGGCGTCATGCCACTGTTGTAATTGACCACCACGCATTCTATTGGCTGTTGTCTATGGAAAAACCTACCCGGACGCCTTGGCCGCTGCATACTTCACCTACAGGAGAACGACTTCAACGTCACATACAAGACCGGTAAGAAACATGCGAACTCCGGCACTCTTACACGTTGGCAACTGTCCTAAAAAAGCACAGTTGCTTAGAGTCTGCTCAGCCAGCAACAGCACTCGCTTTCCCGGCACGGAGCCTGTCAACCCGGAACTGCCGTCTGATCTCGTGTCTTGCCAGCGATCCGCTACATTCCACCGCAATCTTATAGACCTTTAAGACGGTTCAGCTCAACCATGCAACAATCGTTAACGCCGACAACTTAAAAAAGATTAGACTTTTGTATGGTGATGTCTTTTACTACTACAACTACCACCCTGCGGGCAACATGTGGGTTCCCGTCATTCCTGGCTATTTTCGGCCACAGATTTTACAAACTTTCTATGATGACGCTACCTCTGGTCATCTTGCTTTCAGAAGGCGTACGACCGCATGAATCACCGTTACTTTTTGGTGGGGCCTCTCAACCGGAGCCGCCAAATATGTTGCTTTATGTGAACTAGGATGACACTGTAGATAGCTAACTTCGACCACACTGGGGACGCTCAACCCCTTCTACGTCTTTTAGATTCCTGCCATGTCGTCCGCCTTGACGTGTAGGGTTTCCTTTCTGTCACTCGAGCAGGCTATCAAAGGGTTTTCAAAGAAGTGGCCACCATTATGCCGAAAGCGCTGCTATTTGCTCTGGCTACACTTCCGAGTTTGCACAATTCTTCTCGCGAGCCGTCATCATGTGGCACGGTCCCCCTCCCGTCCTGATCAGTGCCCGCGGACGAACGTTGCTTTCTACTCTTCTTTCCGATCTGATTCAAGCCGTTGAAACCGATCATAAAACTACTTCCACCTACCACCCTCAAACAAACGGCCTGGCCTAATGATTCCATAGTACTCGTTCGTACGGGCTTTCCTTTTACATTGGTCCTGACCACACCAATTAGGACACCATTTTACGGCTTCTTACATAAACCAACATTACCTCGGTACAACAACCAACTGAATTTTCCGCATTTTTGGTCGTTTATGGCCGTTCCGCTTCTTTCATACTTACGCCCCTTTCCTCCCGTCATCTATTCCTCCATAGCTAATCTTCCTGATCAGTTTGTTTCTCTGCTGGCTCACTGCCGCAGTATCCCACGTTTGAACACGGACGCCTGTGAAGAAAACCGAAGCCTCGCTACGACGAGCCGCATCGTTCTGTCTCTTTCCAACCCTGTGAAGAAATTCTGCTTTCCACTCCTCTCAGTATTCCTGTATTATGCCAGAAGCTCTGGCTTGATTAATTTACTCTTACAGAATCACCCAGCAAACTTCACCATCCAATTACCGTGTATCACCAACCTCCAGTGCCGCTGACCGTCGGTGCGGTGGAACTGAAATCGTACATGTTTCCCGAATGACAAATTTTCTTCGCCGGGATTTCTTTGGCAGACCGGGACGGCCAGGATGGCCGCATTGACTGCGGGGGAGTAATTCTCTGAAGGGGAAGTTAGCGAATGCCCTTTTACGCGAGAGGCTCGTCAACGTGAGCATCTACTGCCTCATTTGTGATGATGATGACGAAGTTGATGTTTATTAGCGCAGCAACCTTTCGGTTATAATGCACCCAACACAAGGTAAGAAGATATCAATGTAGGTTAAAAGATTTGCTCAACGTATCATAAATATAAGAATGATTGTTTTTAAAACTGTTGCGTGAGATGAAGCAAATAGCACCGGTGCACAAATCCAGTGTCTTTAAAAATTTCCAAAACCTTCAGTCAATGGTACAATTGGTTCATCACCATGTAAAAGCATTGGGTGTAACTGTGTTCAAAAGTTGTAAAAAGGTCTAAAATGTCTAATGCATGGCGTGTCTAGGCATGCACGACTTATCAGGTTATTTAGCGCAGTAGGTGGTTCTCCACAGTGCTCAAAGATGGGTTCCTGTTTTTTTTTCACCAGGAAGCCATCTGTACGGACAGTGTGACCTGTATGCATCCGACGCAAAACAAACTAGAAGAAACGACTTCGGTGTGTACAACTTCTCTATTCGGATACATAAGGTTTGAATAGATGTTATTTATTTCTGATTGGTTTATCCGATTCAGAGTTCCACTACAACTTCATTGCCTTTCGTATGGTGTTTCGAAGGTCCTTGTAGGGAAGCTTTAACTCTGTTATTTAAAATTGCTTGGTCTCGTATGGTTGGGCAAGATGCGTGTTCTTGATCTTATCTATGCTTTCTCTTCGTTTCTACATTGTGTGACTATCAATATCTCATTTCATTTTCCTGTTTACACGCGTGATCCGGCACTGCTGTATTGCCTATATGCGGATTACGTTGTGTGCCTTCTTTTTTACTAATCTTCGTCAAATACCAACGTTATTTTTTATCAGCCTGAAAGGCAAACTTACCTTTTGCACGCATCTACTTTTGCAGTGAGGGAGACCCAATCCGGGCGTAGTACCTTTGCAAAACTTATTGGCAATATCTGACTCCACAAGAAAAGAAAAAAAAATGTTCGAATTTGAATGTGTAAGCTATAAGGTGTTCTGGATATAAACGTAATAACAAAACAGGTTATTACATTTAAACTGAACACATACTTTCGTGCACGGCCGCGTAACCGTGAGTTCCTTCCGGAAATATTAGTGCACTAGTTGTCGAAAAAATACGGTTTTAGTTTTTTTCTTCTGCAAACCAAAGACTCCGAAATGCAGACTTGTTTTCGGTCTTCACCAATGGTTTTCAGAAGTATGGTGGCGAAACAAGGTGCCGCCATTTGTTAGAAAAACTCTGCCATCATTCCCGACCAATTCACGTTTTGAGGATCAAGCGATCTTGGGACAAAGAAACGTGAAAGGAAAACAGTAATGGTAGGTTCGGTTCACTATGCAGCCACAACTACCCTTCAAAGTTATAACAAGTGATGTCCAAAAATGCGACAGGGCTGGAAATCGGCGTCGTACCAAACAGCCAGCCTGCTGCCAACTTTCATTCATGTTTGCTTTGTTTTATTTAGTGTCACAAACTCGAGCGTACGACCTCTAAACCAACCGTATTGTTTTTTCATAGTATTGTACAGCGCCTAAATTTTCTTACAGTCGTTCGATTCAATCAGTTTCGGTTCCATTCACCCCGAGAAAACACTAGAACTCTCTCAAACGAAGCGGCGGCAACCCCGACCCCTCGCTCGCTCGCCGGCGAGAAAATACCAAAATAAAAGCACCGCCACTCAGCTTTCACCGAAGCTTCGGGTTTTTCGAGTCAGTGAGCGTGGCCTTCCCATTGCTAAGGCGTTTCGATGATTGTAGAAGAGACAAAGAGGGAAGTTGTGCGCTCGACAGCGGCTGGCGTGTCGTGTGTTGTGCCATCTCTCTCTCCGCGACGCCGCAGTTATAAAAAGAGAATCCTCGCCGAAGCAAATTAGCTACGATTGGACGTCGTGATGTGACAACGCCTTCTGCCAGTTTGTGCCCCCCACCATCGGCTACCCGCGCCATCGAGGACTCCAACGTACTTCCCGGCCTCGAATCACCGTGAGCGTCTCGGGTGGCCTGGCCTACGACAAACCCACGCTTCCTAGGTAGCCGAATCGCCTCCGACAGCGGTGCCTCGTCCGGCATGGTCGGTGAATATTGTGGAGCTCTGTCTCTCATAAGCATCAAACTGTATTTTTTAAAATTAACTTTTCTACCTTGTAATATTCGTTGTTAAAGCTCCTTAATATACACTTGATATTTGAACTCTTTCTCGCATTTGCATTCATTCTAAGTTACCTCTCGTTAACGTTACATGTCCTCGTGCTTCTACAGTGTTTTGCCTGTCCAAATATAAGCCTTTCTTTTGTTTTTTTCGTTCAAGGCTCTGACTCATTCTTACCGCTATGGTCAGCGAAAGCCGCACATCAGACGACCACCCCTTCGTCACCTGCGTCCTGTAGATTCCGTGGGGTTGTTTGCTCGCTTGAGTCGACTCCCCACGTCTTCTGGCAGCGCACCCAATTAAGGAAACGGTGACAGTTAGGTTTGTTGAAACCTCAGAAAAATGTGGTGAAATGCACAGCGTGATCACGCAGATGTAAGCAAAATGCACCACACTGCTTGAATTTTTGAACAAAATCATCGTTGAACACAACCCTATGTATACAACCTGAACAAGAGTCGTTTTCCGCCGAAGAAGATGGGCTTCACAACTTTTTCTTAAAACTTTCAAGCAAGGCTAAATGAACCATTCGTGCACGAACGTGCAGGTGTAATTGCAAAAATGGCGTTCATCTGGAAGTAACGCGGATGAACAAAGGGTCTGCCTATCCATTGTTATTAACCCACAAAAAAACATTCTTGCAAAAAACAACAGTTCGGACACGAAAGTATACATTCGGCGACTTCCTGTTATCGCAAGGAGAGCGCATTGAAGCCTGGTGCGTGGTTACGTACATCGTACTTGAGAGAACATATACCAATTGTCTATGTGAACTAGCATAAAAAATTGAACACTGAACTGAGCTCTTCGTCAGTGTTTCTGGTTACTGCGGCTTCTCCGTCACGCTGTGCACTTAAGTGAAGGTGTCTTGATGATGCGTGTGCTTCTCTTTCAACGTAGGACGAGGCGTGTTGCACTGTTTAATCTTCGATTTCGTTTTGTACAAAAACCTTTGGGCACCCACTCGCCCTGTACTCCCTTCTGCATTTTTCTGCATTTACAACCGGCGTCTAAAGATTACTGGTAGGCAACTCATATTATGAAACAAAGCCACGCTTGCTTGAAAGAGGGTCGGGAGTAAGAGGAGAAGGTATGACGGCCTTGGCCAAACCCAGGAGTGATGCCAGTGCAAGTCTGTCTGCGTACATTAAGAAGACGGTCTAATAAATGTCTCCTAGAACGATTGCTGTAGTTCTCCTAGGTAGCTTTCCCGGCACGGATATCTGATCCACACAGTTCCCGAGCTGATAAACCGCGGTCGGGTATGTAGCCGGGCTGCATGCGACGGAATTGACTGCCTTCTCTGGCGCCTTTTTGTAGGAAAAGGTACAAAAAACATTAAGGTACTATTGCAAATGTGTAGGCGGTGATGTTGTGCGGAGTTAAGCCTTAAGAAGATTGTATTGCATCATTTGTATTTTTTTTTGTTGGTTGTCTTTGGCAGCCACAGGAACAATTTGCGCGTTAATCTGCTCCTAACACTATTCTTTCTCGCAGTCCTCTGCTTATTTTATACTGCGTATAACGCAAATACGCCGCTATATGGGCGTATACTTTGCACTAAACAGTACTTGCTTTAAAAAAGCCATATAGCAATTCTTTCAAGGTACTTATACAAGATTAAGAGATGTAATTTTGAGCCGCGTGGGGTTTTGTGCTGCTGACTCGAAGCCAACCATCACTTCGAGTGACGACACTTCTAAGGTGGATAATTTCTGAGAAGCATGTCCCAGCATCGAATTGTGCATTGCATTTCTTCGGCTCAATAAAGCGACTCGAACACAAATATCAAAAACTATGAAGTAGTTTTGTTTCTTTAATGACGTTTAAAAGCGCAAGAAATAAATTGAGGCTGTTCTTCAGTATAACAGGAAAAATACACCGGAAACATGAAACAAAAGGGGTGAGTCTAAGTCCGCCTTAAAGGGACACTGAAGTGATATGTAAACATTGCGGGATTACTAGCGCAAATTGTAGTCCGGAGTCCCCAGGCCATGTTTCGAACACTCTAGGCGCGTTTACGCGATTTTATTTAGTAGAAAAACTAATTCAAAACGCTGTCCTCCTCTCTTTACGCTCGCCCATTTTCTGTGGCGTTTTCGTGTGACGTCAGGAGGGGATGAGCTGCCAATTGGCTGCGCCACGGCTGCGCTACTGCACGGCTCCCCGGCCGACAGAGTCAGTCGGCCCAGCGCTTCGTCCGCCGGCCGCCGGCGGGTCGTCGCAATCAAGGAGTTTAAAAAAAATTGCTTGGTCGCAATTCGTTCGCTTAGTTGAAACGAAGCCACGACACGTTTGTGAATGGAAGAATGTGCCTTTCTTTACTTGGTTTGTTTGTACACTGTATCTAGCTCCAAGTCAAGGTCGCTTCACACAAGCGCTGCACATGCGACGCTTCGCTGACTGGTACGCCAGTAGGAAAATATAAGGCCTCTTGAAGGCGGGAGAAGAGTCAGCGAAGTCAATATAGGTACTAAGCAAATAAAATCAACTGATATTTTTACCGTACAGCGTAAAACTAGGGCGCGGGAAGCACTTTTTTGCGCTGGGCGAACAAGCACAGCGGTCAGCAGCACGACTACGCATCTGCGAACGCTTTTTCCGTCTACGAAATGCAATTGCTAGACGTGAGCTACTGTGGAAACTCGGGCGACGCTTACTGCACGATCGCAGTACAACAAATAGTCACCTAAGCGGCTTGAAATGCCAAAACTAAATAAAAGTGTAAACCGGTTGTACAATATATACCCTATATTAGCAAGGCCTCCGCGTCCCGCTCCGTGGCCTAGCAGTCTGGGGCGCTAGGTATTCACCCAAAATGTTTTGCGAGTCACGAGTTCGAATCCCCGCGGGTACGTGCTTTTTTTTGTAAGTTAACTTTTTTGTTTTCCGCCGATGTTTTCTATATTGAGTTCACCTTTTTCGGGGCCGCAACGTTCATGGCTACACGAACTAGTTCACAAAACGCGCGCAGGCTGGCACTGGCGGGCTAGCGAGTTCTCGTTGGCGTACTGTTGCCATAAGCACCGACTGCTTGCAGGCAGAGGGCACAGGCCAGAATCAACAGACCCTTGGCCTGGTGCGAGCACGCTTTTTACGATACAGGCATGAGTGCGGCAAGCTCCAAATATGGGGGAAAAGCGCATGGCATTTGAGCGTCTGCGGGGACGTGGAGGGCGTTCATGCACTGCGTAGGCCTCGGGTAGTGAATGCTACGATTCCAAGCCGTCCTGGGAGGCTTATCTTACGCATTTTACAGCCGACAGCATGGCAGAAGCGCGGTACGATGATTACTGAGATATTGAGAATGCCCATCCAACAAAGCCATTGGTTATGTTTTACAGAACCGAAACCGAAACCGACACTTTTGTGATTGCTAACCTTGGGCATCGTCCAATCACGGCGCCCCTCCTCTCAACGTCACAGCCTTAGTTGGTGCGGCCGCCGCAAACCGCGCATGGTAGTTTTTCTTCTTTCGCGCTTTGTAAAATAATTACCGATTTGTCCAACCGGATAAACGATGAAAAGTGTGCTAATTTGAGCCAGTCTACGCAGTGCAAGCAAAAACGGGAGCTTGGCAAATTCACTTCAGTGTCCCTTTAAGTGCGTGGTCGTCTTTGCCATCCTTCGCTTACAAACAGAGGCCGTGAACGATGAATGCGGGTATGCAAATGACATATCGCTTTCCGCTTCGTTTAGCGCATTTCGCCGCAGTGAAGTACTTTTACACTGTATGTTTAAAGAGGTTTTACTGCTTTTGCAGAAGTCTGAATATCTCCATCAGTGGGAAGCGCAACACAAAAATTATCGGGCTCTTCGTCCCCTTTGCAGGAGCGCCGTGACGTCATTCGCACGCCATACCTACGAAGTAACGGCGTAAATTTCTCTGTTTAGCCCTGCTCTATACCCTCGCTCAACTTGAAGGTCCTATATAAACAATCCGAAATCCATGAAACCTGATTACGAAGGCAATGGAATATTTCAATTGTGCGTATTAGACAGCTCGTTGAATTTCGAATAAGGAGGCTCATATACAATTTTTCCAACCGTTACGTTGTCATCGCTGACGAATTTGGCGAAGCCGAATTTGCAAAGTTGAATGGCAAAAAAAAAGAGTTTTAATCGCGGAAGGAGAAACGGTGAGGCTCTCTACGATGATATATAGTGTGTAACAACTGGGGGGGGTGATGTTTGGAGGGCGAAATTCTGCACACCTGGATGACCATGTGACGAGACACGTGCGCTGTAGTTACGCTTTGGAATTTCCTCAGTATTTATGGACTTTTAGGTAGTCGTTTCGTAGGAATAGCGTTATAATGGTGCGATACTAACTTCTCTTTTTATCGTTCACTATATGCAGCTCAAATTGCAAACAGGATACGTTATAACGAAGATAATATATTTCTTTGTGGCGATGATATTAGACGGTCGAGTCTAGTTTATAGATACCTAACAACACAAAACCACAACAACAACGTCCTTAACCACAATACAACAACACCCTTAACAACACAAAATATGTATATGTGGTAAGATTTAACAAATATTGCATCGCAGGCAACACTAAAACGCTGAGGCAGAACTGTTTTTCTCCGCCTTCTCTGCATGTCTGTTGTGAGATATCTTGTCCTTTAGTCACACTTCAGTGACATATCTGCGTACAAGCAAAGCTTACCTTAAGGCGCAGTAAACGACGGCCGATAATTAGCACTGACCTTCCCCCTTATCACAGCGAAATTGTTCCGCTGTATTGCAGTAACAACGATGGTGTTTCTGCTACCATAGGGACACCGATGGCTTTAGCGGCTGATCCCAATTAAATTCACGACAGCCGAATAAGATTTAGCATTTTGAGCTACTCTGTAGATAACTATGCATAAGAGCCAGCCGTGAAGACACGCTATTAAACTGCTGAGAGAAGGAAAAAAAATGAATGAGGGATATCAAAACAAAGTTACGGTGGTTGGTCTATTGTGTGCCGATAGGATTATTTTGGCGATGATGCCAACATAGATCCTTCTCTGCAAGAGCCTCTGTAACCAGGGCATCATAATGTCTTCGTATACTGAGGCACAACTTCTACTCCTCAAGTCGAGCGACGTAACAACCAAATAGGAATGTCGCTCTACAAGGAGGCAGCATGGGCAGTTAAAGACATCAAAAAAATGAACGACTAGCTTAACTGTCTGTCGTTCAATGGTGACTGAATGAATATATTCGCCAGACGGATTTTTTCATTCATATTGTTTTATGTAGATACACGAATCTGATGTACAGATATAAGTCTGTAACCAACTAACTGCGCTAATGAAGCCAGGTTTAATATTTCTGCATTATTGCTGGCCGTTGTAAGCTGATGCGAGGACGCTCGCACAAATGTTTCGTTTTATTTCATTTATTGTACCTTAAAGGCCCGAAGGCGTCACAGAAGGGAGTGGAGTTCTTACATAATGCAAACACAGAAGAAGATGTCAAAAACAGAAAAAAATTCAAGGAAAAAAAACAAAAACGCGGAAAAACAAAAGTGTTTTTCTATGGAATTTTTAAATTCAGACAAATCGGTTATGCTAGAAACTAGCGGGAAGGTGGTTCCATGCAGTGGTGGCTTTCGGAATAAATGAGTAGAAAAATAGATTCGAGTGGCACTGTGGAACGAACAATTTATGACGGTGATCATTTAGGGACGATATATATGTAGGTGCACAGAAAAGTTGACTTATAAATTCCGGATTGTAAAAGTGACTTTTTGCAGTAGTACTAATTTTGCTAGTTTACTACGGCGTGAGAGGAGAAGAAGCTTGAAAGTATCCTTCATAGATGTTACGCTTACTGTCCGAGAGAAGTTAGCTACAATAAAACGTACACTACGATTTTTAACAGCTTCTATTGCATTTGTTAAATATTCTACTTCAGGGTCTTAGACAGAAGAGGCATATTCAAGCTTAGGGCATATTAGTGTTTCGTAAAGAAGTAGCTTTACGTTAATCGGTGCCATTGAGAAATTTCGACGGAGGTAACAAAGCATGCGGTTGGCATTTTTAGTGATATGGTTACTGCGAGTTTGCCAGGAAAGTTTAGATGTTATGTCGACGCCTAACTATATATCAGGGGTGACCTCTTCGAGTGCAGAATCCGTAATGCGATAATTGTGTAAGTTAGGTGGAGAAGCACTGCGGGAAATTCTCATTAGTTTGCACTTTTGGCTGTTACGACGCATCTTGCAAGTGTCCAACAAGGTAGAAATCCTATCAACCCGCCGCGGTGGCTCAGTGGCTAAGACGTCCCGCTGCTGAGCACGAGGTCGCGGGTTCGATTCCCGGCCGCGGCGGTCGCTTTTCTGATGGAGGCGAAAAGCAAAAATGCCCGTGTGTACGAGGTATCGCCGCACGTTTAAAGATCCCCAGGTGGTCAAAATTAATCCGGAGCCCTCCACTACGGCGCACCTCATCGCCTGCGTTGCGTCGGCGCGTTAAACCCTACAATCAATCAATCAAAAAATCTTATTTAGATGAGCCTGTAATGTTAGAGTGTCAGGATTTGATTATATTACCCAGTAAATGATACAATCATCAGCAAATAACGTTACTGAGGATGTTACAAAGTTTAGCAAGTTGTTATATATCGATAAGAAAAAGCAAAGTTCCGAGAACAGAGCCTTGCGAATCCCCAGAGGGGTCAGGACAAAGCGCAGAATCAAAATTGTTAGCAGAGATAAAATGTGTTTGGTTGGCCAAAGCACTTTCAATACACAAGAGAATATTGTGGTCAAAGTTGAGGGCACCTAATTTATTACAAGGTAATTGGTGAGAAACAAGATCAAATGCTTTGAAGAAGTTTAAGAAGACGATGTCAATGTGAAATTCATTGTCTAACGCGGTACAAATATAATCTGTAAATTAACTTAGCTGGGTTGCACAACAAAAATATTTACGGAAGCCGTGCTGACTGGATGAAAGGAATGAATTTGTTTCTAGAAACTTAATAAGCATGGAGTATATTACATGCTAGAGAATCTTTGCACACTTTGCATTGCACACTTTGCATTGCACTCTGCATTGCACACTTGTTATTGAAATAGGGCGGTAATTTAGAGGTGAATGCATGTCGCTAGATTTAAACAATGAAGCCACCTTGCCGACTTCATATCTTTCGGCAAGCAATACGACATAAGAGACTGCGAAAAAATATTGCTCCTCTTTATAGATGAGTACACTTCAGTATTTTTCAAGAACTTAGAATGTATGCCATCTATTCCTGACGAAGACGAAATTTTATATTGCGGATAAACTTCGTGACACCATCAAAATCAACAATCTAAGGATCCATTGCCGAGAATTTCATCTTAACAAGTTCAGGTAACGAAGTGCAAGATATAGTTATTCGAAAATGATTTAGAAAATACGTCATTAAGCACAGAACAGCATTCTTCACGTGGTACAACAAACACTGTCTTCATCAGCTAACAATAAAGTGTTATTTTCAGTGTTATATTCAGAGCTCTTGATGATTTTACAAATTTTTAATATTGTCAGACAGAAGAGAAGGCAGAGTGGTATAAAATTAAACGCGCTTAGCTTCTTTGATGAAATTTTAAAATTGTGCGGCAATCTTATAATATGCACGCCAGCTATCACTCGTGTTCCGTTTCTTAGCTTGCCGGATCAGCCGCTTTTTTGTTCAAGTTACGTTATAGAGATACATTAAACCATGGTGACCGATGGTTACAACGAGGTGTTGCGCTATATCACGATACATTGGGAGACAATGAGTGTCGTCGCTCTCGTCACGCCACCATGCAGGTGCGGTCACCCTGTCTCGGCCTTCGCTCAATGGGTAGGCTGTGCGTGCGTCGTTCCGGTGAAGAACAGGTTAGCCATTGAGAGACGTACATGGCCCCGATAATCGCAGAAGAATAAACCGGAAAAACGTATAAGAAACATTGGCGCTTGGGTAAACTTTAGCCAAAACGAAACGGTGCAGTTCCGGTCGATCGATGGTTTCCCGTTTTTATTTCGTCCCTGCGTTTGGAGTTTGGCATAAGTGTTGTTATTGTTTTGCGGTCGTTACGTTCCGGTTTTGGTCCGTTTTTCTTTCACTGACGTCCATTTTCCCGGAAACCTCTCTTCCGAGGGAGATTCGGCGGGTTACCTTTTGCTTTCGTTTGATTCTCCCTTCGTCGTTTTGAAGTTTATAACCCCCTAAAGGGCGAAACACAGACCAGATGTAAATACAATCAAATAAACTAAAGCAATAAGCAGATTTTGTGAAGGCCAAAGAGGTGCGCTTACGGAACTTCGGTGTAGATAGTGCCCAGTGCAAATAAAGGATGCAGTAGCGACTTACAATATAACAACCTTTCAAGGAACACCGTGTAGCACAGAGAATTCGTAAGTATCCCTGCATTCCTGCTCTCCAAAGTTCAGATGAAAGCCGTGAGCTTAGCATGGTCGGCTTCTCCAAGCGTTCAACAATAACCACTAAGTGTTTACGCTAAGAGGCAAGCCCGGCCAGACGACGTCTTGGCCAGTATTAGAGGCGTATCTGACACTGTGGTTCAAGTTTGCCGGAGCGGTCTATATCGGATTAGAAATTTCTGAACAACTTCTTTGAGGTGCGCACCATGCTGTAGCAGGCTTTCAATTGGGAGCTGATACGGTTGCAGGCGGTGTAATGACTGCGGATTTGAAAAGCTTTTCGACGGCATTGCCTTCAGCTTCTGTAGCTTGCGCGTTCCTTAGATCTGTCGATCCCGGAAGAAGGATAGTGACGCTTCCACTGGTTCATTTTGTCCACCGCTTATATCAAGGCGTGTAGATAGATAAAGCTGTGAGCCACTGAAAGAAGGACAGTTAACAAGGAATCATTCGAAATGCGCATTCCCAGCAGGCTTTCTCCGAGCATATATACCCGCTACACTCATCTAGTTCTCTGATCGCCTTTGTTCTTTTTAAATTAGCTGTGTTGCTGTTATTGTGGCAACTACATATTTTCAGCCTTATTTCTTATGACCTAAGGGATAAACACGCGATATTTATTATCAGAGCATTCGCACGGGGTAGTTGGTCTGACATGATGGAAATAAAATTGCGCTACTCCGCTGTGTGGTGTATCTTCTTCTGTCGTCCCGTACTTGTAGCGCAATTTCATTTCCACGATATTGATGCTCTACCCAATATTTTAATTTTTTTGTTCCTCCTGGCTCACGCCAGCGCTAAATTGTAACCCTCCGCGTTACATAGGCACTTCTTTGAGGACGTGCCCAACCAGGTGAAGGGGGTTTCAGAAATGTAAACTCGAAGTTTTATTCCTTAAATAGCACTGAGTTCATGATACTCAAAGCTTGCCGGAATTATACAGCTCCGATATTATGTAAAGAACGAAAACAGAGTTTGTAGTGAAGAGCTACAAAAGCGAACGTGCAAGCGGTTGGAAGTTCAGCCCCGGCTTCAGTATTAGGATCCCGAATTGATATTACTCATCGGCATGGAGCGACTTTTTGCATGGCGACTATGGTGGCCGGTTGGTGAATATTTAGGTTACAGAGTGGTAGGGGCCGTTTTTGGACTGTTGCAGCCTGTTTTCCTAAACTATGTAGTGTGTGTCTCCAGTGTGGCGGTGTGGGCACATACTTGCCACAGCTACTAGCGCTTCTTAATGACCTGCTATAATCGTTTGTGACTTGTCTTATGGCTACCGCGCGTTTGGTTTTGTGAGGGCGCCACGCTTGTGTTTTGTTTTGGGTTCCGAGTTCAGTTTCCCTGTGCCTCAATATAATAGGGCACATTCATCAACAAGATCGAGGGGAGTTCCCCATGGTGGAGTAATTTTCTGCGATGGAGAATTTGACATTCACCTCAATGTAGCCGTACGGCTACGTTGTAGCTGTAAGTCTGCATTACTCGGCAAAACAGTTTTTCTCTGCTTTCGACTTAGTTCAAAAGCCTTTATTATAATGCGATCTTTTATCATTGTAATCTTTTGGTGCCTGAGGCTGTGAAGGAACCTAAGAGGCCGGATAGACTGAAATGCAAATTTGTATTGCTAGAAGATCGTCATTTAGTGTTCAAGCCATGTTGCCTACACGAAGGTGTGAAATTCTTTGAGACATTTGTTAGAACTAAACCAATCTTCACAATAATTGTCACTATTTGTACAATCTACGGTTAGTTTTTATGTCGCCTGTTTCATGTTTCGTCCAACTTTACCGCACCTACTTGAAACCCAATAACAGCATCCCTGACGCCAATATATCTATGCAAGCTTCAAAAATTGTGCATGGTTTTGAATGAAAAACAAATGGTCGCTGCTATAACGAACGCGACGGGTTGCAGAAAGCCTAAAACTAACAAGCCTCTTCCCTCCCGGAAAGAGGGGTGCGCGCGAAGTGTATCCAACCCAGTGAAACCACATACCAAACTCAAATAAAGTTCCTGTCAAACCAAATGCCAAACCTTTCACGAAAGTAGTCTTAAGTATTGCCCTTCCGCTGAGCCTTACCCAAGCGCCCATGATACGCGCTTCCGTTTCGGGATGTTTCATATACCCTGCGGTTTCCCTTCGGCGGAGCCGGCCTACCCATTGTGACATTGGCTCACGCGTTGCGAGGCAGCGTACCAACTCTGTAACGAGCCTTCTTAGTAGAGTTGCTGCTGTTAGGTGTGCCACTCGCTGAGAGCTTGACCCGGTTTTGTAATATTTGCGCAAGATCACATATACAAGTGGTAGACGTCCTCTCAGATCTACGTAGGACAAAGCAGCCGCATCGAAAATAATTCCTCGTGATAGGTGGGACGCTCTAAGAAAACTCACGGGATGCACATGGGGACAAAATTGTAACCTATATATGCACTCCCATAAATAAAGAACTGTAATGGCAAATGCTATGTTTGTATTTAGACTACGGGCAGGTTCAGAGAATAGTTTCCAATGTGAATAGAGAAGTATTGCCAGAACAGGTTTCGAAATCACTCAATGAAGTCGCTGTAATTGCTTGGAAAGATTTAGAGCAGGTTCAGATGAAGTTTCCCTGGATTTTTGCGTTGTCAAAAACACGCTTACAGTGGATTATAATGGCCTTGATGAACAAATTATTCTGCTGTTTTGATAGATCTGCTGTATCTGCTGTAAAGATAGCATCGCACTGCTTGCTGAAACTATTCGATATTTTTAGCAAGTTTACACTTCTAAACAAAGTAATTAAAACTTCTGATCACCGGGGCGTAAACCAGGCTCTTCAATGCGAATGCTACATCGCGGCAAAAATTATAGTTTGCGCCTCAAAAAATTACCTTCTGTACCTCCGCAGTGTTGCCTCCTGTGAACCCGAATTTTTGGGCAGGCATCGATGGCGTCACTAACTCAGCTCTGCGATGTGTTAGTAGCAGCATCCCGACCAGTCGTTTACAATATATTCCATGTCATGGTGAACAACGCGCGTTCATAAAGCAGGATAGTGTTCGCTACGTACCGCCATACGACCCGGAAAGCCATCAGCATTCGTTAGCTGCTACGAACATATTTATTACTTTACTGAGTGGCACTGGACAGATAGTGAAGAAAATAGTGCTACAATGACTCGTCTAGAATTAAAATGACCTGGATATGTATTCCCCAGATGTGTCAGGCACAGAGCAGGCAGTAGCACTAACAAGATCATTACTCAGCACGTTCATCTGCAAAAGGCAACAAGAAATATTGCAATAGCTTTATACGAACATGGCACTTGGGACCACTTTCCATGAAACCATTCGAACGAAAAGGTTGTTTTCTAACAACACGAGGCTGAATGTACATGTATTCAAAGGAACGGCATGTCTGCAAAACCACCAATGGCGGCAAGATGCGGCAGCTTAGGATCAAAACCAGGCATTCCAAAACGTGGTGTTTCGAGTCTTTTTTAGCGTCTCCTTTATCCATATCACCAATGTACTACCCCAGGACGCCAACATGTCTCTATATGCTGAGGATGTCTACGTGTGGGTTTCAGGCAAAAACTGAGAAGTATTTGAGCCCAACTGTTGAAAGTTGTTCTGGTCATACAAAAGTAAACCAGCACATTCGGGCTGTTATTTCTCTTGAAAAGTGTACCGCATGTAGTGTAAGTAGATGGGATGTCTCTGGGCATCCTCTAGTCATTACCGCGCACACCCTATGTACGTCGGCAAACACCAGACGTTTCGCAACCGTACTTCTTTGACTGCCATGCGATTAATCGCCATAGTAAATCCTTATCAACCATCCCTGAGCACGCCTGACTCATCTTTGGCCATCTTATTGATGCTGTCACGAAAGTCATAGATTCCTAAGTGCCTGCTGTGTTGCATCTTTGTATGTAATGCTTCGTGTAATCAGGTGAATACAAAAACAACGCCAAAAACAATCGGTCATCAAAGTTGTCACCTTGTGGATTTATCATTGTAAACCTGGATTTTATAGGGCATGCTTGCAAAAAAATAATTGTCGAAGGCCAGAGTTTAGAATGACGAGAAACTTAAAACACGTACAGATTTTACCAACTTACAGAAAATTATATAGACCTACTAATAAAGACCGGTCGTACTTGGCGGTGACAACTGTAGACTAACACCGGTTTAGAGGCTAGTGCTGTCATGGCCCTTCTTAACACACCTTACTAAATGAAGATCTCTTTTTTACTTTCTGGTACAGCCTCCGTATTGTACACTCAAATGTGGACTAACCCCGCCGTGGTGCTTTGTAGCTCATTCATTCTGCGGCTGAGCCAATGTGTGCGTGCTTTTGCCGGCCTGTGGTGGCCGCCTTTTCAATGCAGGAAAAAAAACCAAAGAAAATCCGTGTGTCGAGATTTTGGCCCTCATTAAAATTTCTCTTATGGAAACATTAGCCTGAGCCCTTCAGAACATCCTGTCGCGTAGCCGTCGTGGAGCTTCGACGCGTTAAAACCTACGCGCTAACGTTCAAATTGATGTTCGAAGCTGACTGAACGAGCCAGCATGCGAACAAAAACCAAGCATAACTGAACCCCGGTCGTTTTGGAGACTTCACCCCAAACCATTGCCACTGCTTTCTCGCCCCCTCAATGAGGCTTCTTGCTTTGTCTTTGCTAGGGCCCAAAGTTTAGAGGGGAACGTCCCATGCACAGATTGGTCCCCCAAAATAGCGCGCTTTCATTTGATACATTAACGTCTTAAAATATGCTACGCTTTGTGGACAACCTTTGGTGTGATAATACCTACAGACAGACGCGCTTTGTTTTCTAGAAAAAAATTGAACCCAGTTGGAAGCACTCCGCTTATTATTGTCTTTGGTTTCTCCAATGTTTTATCCAATATTCTGCAATATAGGCACCGAATTTCGGAAACTGAGGGGGTCTATGAGAAAAAATTCGAGTTAAGAATAAAGGCTTCAGAGAAATAAAGTATAAAATACTTCCAATTTCTCACAAAAATAAATGGTGAAAACACTGAGCCCTAATTATGAGGCCTAATTATGACCTACAAGCGTTCTAACACACGAAGAAATCCCTGGGTTACACGTGGCTTATTGCAGTCCATGCGCAAACGAGATAACCTGCAGAAAAAAGCGAAATCGCGTCCCTTTAACGTAGCTCTCCAAGCCCGCCTAAAGAAATATTCTCGCACACTGACCAAGTTGTTAAAGAAGCCAAACAAACCTACTACCAAAATGAAATCATGAAAAAAAGGTAAAAATACTTACAAGAATTGGAAACTAATTAAGGAATTTCTAAACTTGGCTAACCCAGAACCTGGAATCAATGATATTATTGATGGTACCCTGTGCTGGACTAATCCCGACGATATAGCAAATGCGTTCAATGCTTTTTTCTCAACGGGTATTCCGATTCAGGACGGTGATGCAGTTCACCTTCCCCGCTGCCCCCATAATTTCTTCTTACGCCCCACATCGCCGGATGAAGTTTACGTCGTACTGAGTAGCTTGAAAAACACCGGAGCTGGGCTGGACGCAATCATGCCATCCAAATTAAACTTGTATCCCGTGAGCTGAGTGGTGTACTTGCTAACATTGTGAACAAAATATTTAAGAGTGGTATTTTTCCCAGCCAGCTGAAACAGGGCAAAATTGTTCCTTTTTTTAAAAAGGGAGAGCGTGTTATGTTGTCCAATTATCGTTCAATCACTATCTTGCTGTTTTTTAGCAAACCTCCTAGAAAAACTCATTGTTAACCGCCTGATCAGCTACCTTAACAAGTTTGAATTGCTCACATCTAAACAATTGGGTTTTCGTGCTAACTACTGTACGGAATTAGCTCTGATAACCTTTACTTACGCGATGAAAACATTTATTGACAAGGGATTCTGGGCCGGGGCCTTGTTCATTGATTTCACAAAGGCATTTGACACGATTAATCATACTATACTTTTTTGTAAATCGGAATCGCTCGGAATATGTCGGCCTGTCTTAAACCTTTTACCGCAGTTTTTTGACTAACCGGAATCAAGTGGTACAAATTAAAGATTCTTTATCACAACCTGCAACTATTAACAGAGGTGTACCACAGGGTTCCCTGTTAGGCCCTCTCCTTTTCCTCTTGTACATTAGCGATTTAACTAATTGCCTTCAATACACTAATTGCATCCTCTATGCCGATGACACCACTTTATTTGTTGGGGACGAAATTTTCACAAATGTAACGGATCGACTCAACAACGACCTGAAAAATATTTGTCTTTGGTGTGAAAAAAACCAGCTTCATATAAACCCCGCTAAAACCAGCTTTATGGTCTTTCACTCACATCAAAGGCAGCTTCATTCAACTCCCTCCGTTTTTCTTCGTAATCACTGCATAACCGCATCTAGATCAGCTGTATTTCTGGGAATTACATTATACCCCCATTTGAAATTCAATCTGCATGTTAAATCCCTCACTAAGAAAGTATGCTTTGGTATCCGTGTCTTGTTGCGATCACGTTTTAATTTCTCTGCTCACATACTTCGTTTGCTTTACTTTGCCTTTGTTCACAGCCGCATTTCATATTGCATTTTATCATGGGGAACCACTTACGAAGCGCATCTATCTGGGATTATGCACTTACAAAACGAAGCTATTCGCGTAATCAGCTTCAGCACTTACAGGGCACCTACATTTTCCACTTACAACAGTTTGAAAATCCTTCCGCTCAGACGCTTAGTGCTAAGCAAGTTAAGACTACTGATCTATCGCCTTCGCTCTCATGTCATCGTCATTGACGGCTTTCCCCACGATCACCTCACGAACTCTAACATTACCAGATTTTCTGAACATCATAACTCCCTCCTTCCAAGAGCACGCACCAATTACGGCAAACAAACAGTTATGTTTTCAGGCATTGCATTCTGGAACACACTACCGGTTTAAATTAAATTGTCTCGTTCCCTAAGTTCTTTTCACTGTAGATTAAAAAGCTTTTTCTTTCAGAGCTATTCGGATCTCGGCACTTAACGCATCAGTGTGTTGTACACCGCCTGAACAACTCGCACAACAAATCCGGTACCATGCCTTTCCTTTCTGTGCTATGTTTTTGCTTTCTATTGTATAATTTTTATTACACTACCACAATCGAATGCTGCTTCACCTTTGGGAATTTTCCACCATATAACGTTGTTACAGGAGGTCCCCCCGACACTTTTTCACTCTGGGACCTCCTTCTGTATGTATCCATTATTGTATTTCAATATAACAACTATATTTTTTTGATAAACCTTCAACCTTCAACCTTCATGTTTTATCAATGTCCTGCGTTAATACCACCCTGCCTTGATTTATTTGTTTAAGGTAGCCTCCTTAGGGAACAATTCCAGAATCGTTGTTGAAACAGATTGGAAAGTGCACTTTCAAAATGATATTTTTTTATGTAAATGCATTTTATAAATTGCTTGCCAGAACACGTTTTTAATTTCTGTGAACACACTGAATGTTAATTTAGTATACTGCTATCGTATATAACCATCTTCTCGACTCCAGTGAAAAATTTATTATCTCTAATGCATATCATTGCAAAAAGCAGCGTATGCGCTTCTCATATCCGCTGGGGTATATCCCCTGGTGCTCAGAGTTAATAATTTTATCCATACAAAAAAAATGTTGAATCCAAATCTGGAAAGAATTACCACCTACGGGAATGGGTAGTCAGTTTCGTCCCAGAAATCTTTGGTCCGCGGTAGGCTGTTCTTACATCCCCTCCTTCAACCGCATTAGGCTCAATTTACGTTCTTGTTCCCTCGCTACTTCTCTCTGTCCGTCGGGATAAATAGGGTTGAATTGCGAACCACGAAACTTACTTTCAAACCGGTTGGAATGTATTTGTACGGTGTTTGGTGTTATGGTAAAGAAAAAAATTGGCCGAGTATCTGCTCCTTTCGTTGCAAGTGCCGTCAAAAGACGACAGTCTTTATCGGCTTTTGCGAAGTAAATGCCTCCCTTCGCTTTCCCGCTCACCTCTCATGTTGTTCCTCTTGCACCGCGCTCCTCCCAAGGTAAAGACGCCAAAGGTTTGCTTAAATCATTTTACACTTCCCGCGTTCCTCTGCTCCAAACCGGGTGTCTCGATGAGAAAGCTGCCGTACGGCGAAGACGTGCGTTAACCGAGGCGCCCTACTTCAACGTTTATAGAACCGCGTTTCCCTACTCCACGTGCGTTGCAAGCAGAACGTGTAACCTATCTAGTGGAACCTTGCGTAACTGTTGCCGGTTGATTTCTTAAAATGGCGCCAGAAGCTATAGTGGCGCGGGTGACAGCAGGCGACAGCAAAGTGAATTCTTTTTCTGCAGTTGATGAAGTATTTATTCTTGCAAAAGTCAAGAATGTTTGATTTTTTTTATAAAGGAACACTGCAAATATCACTCATGTATTGATTTGTTGTCTCATATTTGCGTAATGTCTTGTTCTTCGTCCACAATGTTGACAAGTATGAACATTACACCGGACATAGACGGGCACATTTAGCTGTGACTATATAAGACTATTGCGCAGGCATTGTTTTGCTTTGGCCGGGTGGCTGAATCGAGTCACAGACAGACAGACGGACAGACAGACAGACATACAGACATACAGACAGACCAAAATTTCTGGGTTTAGGTAGCCCTAGAAAGACTATCGTCTTTAAAACGAAAATAACTCAGCGACGCCAAACAAACTGCAAGACCTCCCGATTTTGTATTATATGCAGTGTTGTACACGTTCCTCTAAAATAGTAACGAAAGCTCGTTCTTCTTTCCTCACCGTTTTTGAAACGAGCTCCCGTTACAAGTTCCTATAACGAGAAAGGAACGCGTTCCAGTTACACTTAAAACATTGTAACGTGTCATTACATAACGGTATATTTGTTTTATTTAAATCAGGTTGTGTGGAATCCTGAGGCGAAATGAAGTGAGCAATTTAACACTCGCATTAAACTACGTATATTATACAAATATGAACACCTTGGACAGAAGATTATCTGGAGATAAAAAGAATTCAACGAAACGCTCCTGGACGAATTTTTTCAGGGAGCACTGGACATACTCAAGACATGTTTAACGGCAAGTGTGGCACTCGTCTATAAAAAGTGCAACATATAAGGAGCTTTCCTTTTGTGTCTTCAAATGCGCAGTCAGAATGGTGCGCTTCAGATGTGAAAAAAAAAGTTTCTCGCCTGCACGAACATTAATGTTTTGCACGAGAAACCGCATCGAAAGGGATTGACGTTTAATAATTGCTGATTCAATATTACAGCACAAGTGAAAAAGGAATGTCCAGAATGCATATTAGCAACTAAGTTGAGTCCTTCGTTTAAACTCACCGAGAGTTACATTTCGATGTTGGTGCCGGACAGATGAACCGGTTTTTTTCGTCAACACATCTTTGGCAATGTTGAAGATACGTACCATCAAAGCTCTTGGGGGTACTACCATGTTGTACTTGAGGATAACTTGGTTCAGTCCCTTACGCTCAAGAGACTGCCTCCGCAAGCACTCATAGGCGTGAGCCATCATACAGCCCGCACTCTCCATGGACAGTAGTTGTTTTGTGTATATTTTATTTGACGACCGTTGAAACACTCTGTGGTGCCGTGCGCATAACTTCGACCGTTTATGATTGCTCCTTATAGCGCGGCATGCGCTAGCGTCAACAACAGAGCTTGAAAGTGTTACTCTGCCGGACTGAGAGTTAATTGTCGCCTTTGTGCCTCAGGCTTGTCTGCTGTAGCTCAATGCTACAGCTCTTAATTTTGGCATCCGGCGTCTTGTTTTAGGAGCGGAGGAACTCTGCGCACGGCCGCAGCCACCAGCTTAGGGTTACCAACATTTCAATGAAGGAAGTCGGGACGGGGGAAGAGAGGGGGGGGGGGGGGTCGCTTACTCTAACATAGAGAGGCCACGAAATCAGTTTTCTTTGTGGCAGTATCTTCCAGACAAATTCATTGTTTTTTTACTGTTAAGACCTCTTGAAGGGGTACTTCATTTGGCTAAATGCTGTTCGCCACAATTTCTCTTGCTGGAGAATGTGTAATATTGTCCCACTTCATGTGGAAGTTCACCTTTACCTGAAGCTCTGCCGGGGCACGTTCGCGTTAACTTTGCGTTCCAGAGCGTGACGCGTTTTGTTGAGTGTGCATTGGATCACAAAAAAATCCTGACTGGGTGGTACGGAACAAATACCATAGATATGGATGGCACGGTGCTCTCGACGTTGTATGAAAATTCAAGACAGTCCTCCGAAATTCGGGACGGCTGGCAGCCCTAGGTGACTATACGCTACTCGGCTCGCCATCGGTGCCCGGCTGGAGAACTGGTAGTAACCGGTCTGTAGCAATACACCACAGCCGTCGCACTGCTATGATGCGAAGGAAAGGTGGCGCAAGAACTCCCAGAAAAATTCCAAAACCAACCGTCAAAGCAAACCTAGCACGGGGCACATTACGATACCGAGTGTCCCTGCTAGGTGCCTGAAAAAATATACGGCGGTGCGTTCGAGCGCCATGGCCGCTCCGTACGGCAGTAGAACGTCCGAGGTCAGATTCAGCATGCAGCTGTCGGAGATACTTGATTGATTGATTGATTGTGGGGTTTAACGCGCCGACGCAACGCAGGCGATGAGGTGCGCCGTAGTGGAGGGCTCCGGATTAATTTTGACCACCTGAGGATCTTTAACGTGCGCCGAAATCTCGTACACACGGGCGTTTTTGCTTTTCGCCTCCATCAGAAACGCGGCCGCCGCTGCCGGGAATCGAACCCGCGACCTCGTGCTCAGCAGCGCAACGCCTTAGCCACTGAGCCACCGCGGCGGGTTGTCAGGTTGTCAGAGGTATTTGCTGTTGCGCGTGAGATCAGATAGTTCTGGCATCGCATTGGGTGGCAGCGGTAGTATTTCAACAATATAAGGCGGACAACATGACGCCTTGTTTTTACACGAGGTGAGAGCACGCTGGCGACCATGATATCTATTGACAGACAGCTGAGACGTCTCTTATGGCCTCATCGGCTGGCATGGCTCTGGGTACTGTCGATAAATTGTGGGTGAAGAACAAGGTACAGTCCTGTCTTCTCGTGCTCGGCTTCCGCGTTCCAGTTTTATGCACGAAAGAAGAGGTCGCGGCAGAAGACGAATCAAAGGGGCCCCGAAGCACCTATCCAAATACGCATCTGCGGCCGGTGTAGTGAGTCGACGAGGCCATGCGCACCTGGTGCAGCCTGTCCGACAGGCTGTGGGCAGCTGCGTGGTTATTCTTCTGTCGTTGACCTGCGAGGAAGCACGTCCTGCATAAGGGCGAGCAAGTTGGGCAGATAAAACGAGCACTGACACCAATTTTCGGCGTTAATATTATTGCAGAGTTCGAGTCCTTCCCTCAACAGAATACCCTGAGTGAAGATTGTTGTAGTTCGTTTCCCCGAAGTCCGGTAACGATCAGGAACCCAATCGCCCGGGCTCTGGTTGATTTGGCAGGGGGCTGGAAGGGCGATGGTGTTGAAGTTCTTGGAGATAGCAGTCGAATTGACAAACTCGAGTCGTTGAGGTTGATTAGGTGAAACGGAAGTTTATATACAGCTATTTACAGTAGGATAAATGGGTAAATGAGCAGTAAAAGGAAAAACTTCAAACTTCCGCTAGACGCTAGCTGCAAGTGCGCACAAATCACTTGAGCTTCTCAACTTCGTCTAACTCTGCTATCCTCGGAGCGTACACAAACCGTTCGAGCAACGACGGCCGAGACTGTGGCTCGCCGCAAAATCCGTCTAGTTGCCCGGTACGGCGCTGTACCCTAAACGTCCAGCGCGATCTTAACCTCTAGCATCGGGGGCTCACAAATCCCAACCTAGTTTTAACGGTCGAGACTCATTGTCCCTCCGGGAACTGCCCAGCTCAGCGCTCAGACAAGAACAATTTCTAACGGCCAAGTTCGGCCTTATAACACCTCGAGATCACACTCTCTCGGGAACGCCCCTGTAGGGTTCGTACACGCGTAAGGGAGTGCCCAAATTCACGTAGACAACTGTCACTCAGCGCGCTACGGAATATGCAATGAGGCGCGGCCATCTTTGTGTCAACGGCACGCTCGTAGAGGAGCAAGTGCGTGCGACCCCGCGGGGTGAGAGCGAAAGACGGCGACAGTGCACTGTGCCGACCGGGGTGCGTTAACAATGGTGTCTCGCGCGGCGCGCGCTTTGACGCCGGTAATTCCACCTCCTCCGCGCGTCACGTCGACGATTCTCGGAACCCTGCGTCGCCGTCTGGGTTCTCACTGGGAGATTATCCCCGTGGTATTGGGTGGGCCAGGCAATCCCTTGGCCGTGCGCGCCGTGACCAATTGGCGACGGCTGTGGCGTAGAGTCCACAGTGTTGAGCCCCCAGACACAGTGGCGGGTTCTAACGCGCAGCCCGGGCCCCTGGCCGCTGATCTCATAATTGGACTTTACAACTCCCCCTTTAAGAGGGTTACGGGACCTCTTGTTTCAGTCAATCCGAAAAGAATTCGAAAGGGCGACTCGTTTCATCTCTCCTTCATCAATAACAGGGGAACAAACAAACAAAAAACACGTGGAAGAAGCTATGTATAACCACAAATGAGCCGCCTTCCATTTCTGCAGCTGATCCGAACCCTCCCTCACCTAAACTTCAAACACAACCTATTCACTAGCCGTTCAACAGGGACGGAATACTCTAGCAAACTGGAAACACACCAAAAAGATGCTAAAAACACTGAGCGCGAGTAAAAAGAAATTTGGTCATGTTTTCTGGGCGCGTAAATGCCACGAACAACAAGACAACTCAACCTATAACACTGATTCGCGCTATAACTGCAAACACAGACAAACATTCCAGCACTCGACAACAAGAAGAAAAGGAATAAGGACTGACAAAGAACACGAGTAATTTTGCAGTCAACAAAAATAAAACGTTAAGAAAATTTGCATTGTAACTATGCACACGCACGCAAATGTCCTCCTTGACTCCATAGCCTGATAACGTTCCTTCAAGAATGTTCGGCTGTGCTTTCGCTCACTTGCGGTGCACAGAAAGTTCGGTTCGGTGCGCGGATTGGTAAATTCGGTGCACGGATCGAGCATCCAAGGCATCTCGTCGCGCAGAACCACGGCACACACACACACACACACACACACACACGACCGACGAAAAAGGACGGGTGAACGGGAACGTGCACGTCCGTCGTGGTGGTATTAAAGCTGGGTGGGAATTCAATAATGGCCTCCCACCGCAACATTCTGAAAACAGGGTAGTTCATCCGTGTATTTCGCACCCCTCTGCAGATGATCCAGACCGTGTAGCGTTGCAATTTCAACGCAAGTCTTGACAATTTAGCCCATGAGGCGAACACAACTTCGGGGAAGACGGAGTGGTATCACAAAATTCGACTCCGCTTTCTGTCCCATAGGCCACGCGGCCATGCCTCTCCAATTCCCCAACGTACGGCAATGCTGCGTGCTGGCGGCGTGAGCGAAGGCTTGATGCTTGAGCGGAATGTCGGCCCGCGAACGCGACGACCTTCTCAGGGTCATTCTTTCCCTTAGGTACAGACTGCCCCAAAACAACAACCTCACAAGTACCTGTTATTACCAAAAACAGCTCGTGCACGCTATGTGCATTCTGAGGAGCGGCCTGACAAAGAGAGCTTTTCGACTGTCCCAGTACGCACTCATCCTGGCACAACTCAGAACTCGGGCCTGTGACACACGGCCAGGTCACAGAACTTAGTGTGTCAACCCTTACAGCGCGGCTCCCGACTAAATCTTGGTAATGGCCGCAACCGACACTAAAGCTACGAAGCTCTATCTCCGACACAGGTTTTGCGAGACCGCTGATTGCGTCTTGTTCCCCTGTCTCTTCGGCATCTGTCTCCTCACATGGTTTTTCTCTCTCCTTCGTAACCTCCTCGGGAGGTCTCATGCTTTGTTTCGCAGTCCCCACGCATGTGTTTTGGTGTTCTCCATCAGCCTCCTCAGGTACAATCTCACCCTCAAGACTGCCTAACCCACACGACATCTCCGTATCGCTCCTACCCTCTTCAAATGTTCTGAGCTCCTCATCCTCCATCTTCTAGCGTTCTCTCTCACTTTCTCTTCCATTTTCTACGTGTTCAAAGCAGTCTACCTGTCTACCTTCTCAGCGCCCTTATCCGCATTTAACTCTTGCTTTTTCCTCAGCCTGATCGTCAACTCCGTCTCTTTTTTGCTCCGTCTCGTCACATGCTTTCTCTTCTGGGCGAGCTCCTGAACGCCCGACACGGAGTTTGCTTTCTCGTGCGAGTTTTGAGCGGAATATGGAACATGGCGGGCCCCAGGACTTTCCTGTGTGACGTCAATCACCTCCGGTCCACCGATTAGAGTTTGAGTGTTGCCCGTGCTTGTACGTTCGGCATGTATTAGCTCAGTGTCTGGTGCAAACGTAACGTGCGGCCATACACTCGCAACTACAGGGCTACCCTTTGACTCCGCGCTCACTGGAACACTCCTCACGCTCGCTTCCCTTTCCATGCAGCTGTTCCCGGCTGAGCCGCTCGCCACCTGTGCGCAGCCACGGCCGCTTATCTCGTTCTCGTGCGGCTTCAAGTTGAAAAACGGGCTGCCCCCATTCAACTTTGCTGTCAGTGCATAACTGGGCCTGCTCGACGGGTTCTGCCTTATGCGCTGCAGCTCCATCCCCAAACTTTTCCTTCGAGGCTGCTTGTCATGTTCGAGCATCACTTCATTACACCGCTCTACGGTATCACCGGGCGCGCTTACCTCGTTGCTCCTCATCCCAGCGTCCGTCTGCACCCGTTCGACACCGGCGGAAACGCTAGCCTCGTGTAAGGAGCCACGATTACTTGCTTTGGCCTCGCCCAGTTCAACTCCGAAACATTGGCTGGCGCCATTCGACTTCACGGTCGCTATAAAACTCGCTGGGTCTGCGCCCCATTGTTTGTGCCCGCGGGTGTCCGAGCGTAAGGGCGCTTGCCTTCTCCACTCCAGCTCCAACTGATACCTCTGCAAACGCTCTTCAGATTCGAGCTTCAGTTTTTGCATACGCTGCTTTTATTCTTGCGCCTCTCTTCTCTCTCGCTCCGCCGCCTCTCGTGCTCTTTCCACCGCTTCGCGCGCTCTTTCGTCCTTCCGCTCTTGAAGCTCCAACTCCATTCGTCTAAGAATTATTGCCTCAGATTCCGCTTGGACCACCCCTCCTACCGCTGTTCCTACTTGAGGTGGCGCCTCATGTGTCTGACCATTTTTGTCTCCTTCTGCCATGTTCAACAGCATGCTCCACGTGACTACCATGCAACTCCACACTCATCCTACACCACCACAACAAAGCGCAAGAAATCCCACTCCCCCGCACCCTCGGTGGTCGGCTGCCGCGTCGTTGGCCCTGTGCGCTGGCTTGGCTCTGCCGCTTCACTCCGCGCGAAGCTCGGCAGCCGCCGATGAAGGCGGGCTGGCGTCTGCCTGCCGGCCCTGGTTGTGGCCTGGGGATTTCTTCTGGCAAATCCTGTTGGCTGCGGCAGTAAAGATTTCTGTGGTTCGTTTCCCCGAAGTCTAATAACGATCAGGAACCCAATCGCTCGGGCACCGGTTTGATTTGGCAGGGGCTGCTGGGCGGGGTTGTTGAAGTTCTTGGGGATGGCGGTCGAATCGACGAACTCGAGGGGTTGAGACTGATGAGGTGAAACGCAAGTTTATATACAGCTATTTACAGTAGGATAACTGGGTACATGAGTATAAAAGAAAAAAACTTCAAACTTCCGCTAGACGCTAGCTGCAAGTGCGCACAAATTACTTGAGCTTCTAAACTTTGTCTATTCTCTTATTCTCGGAGCGTACACAAACCACTCGAGAAACGACGGCCGAGACTCTGTCTCGCCGCAAGATCCGTCTAGTCGCCCGGTACAGCGCTGTACCCTACACTTCCGACGCGATCTTAACCTCTAGCCTGGGAGGCTCACAAATCCCAACCTAGCTTTAACGGTCGAGACTCCTTGTCCCGCCGGGAACTGCCCAGCTCAGCGCTCAGACAAGAACGATTTCTAACGGCCAAGTCGGAACTATAACAGCTCGAGATCACATTCTCTCGGGAACGCCCCAGTAGCGTTCGTACATGCGTAAGGGAGTGCCCAAATTCACGTAGACAACTGTCACTCAGCGCGCTACGGAATATGCAATGAGGTGCGGCCATCTTTGGGTCAACGGCACGCTCGTAGAGGAGCAAGTGCGCGCGACCCCGCGGGGTGAGAGCGAAAGGCGGCGACAGTCCACTGTGCCGACCAGGGCGCGTGAACAATGGTGTCTCGCGCGGCGCGCGCTTTGACGCCGGTAATTCCACCTCCTCCGCGCGTCACGTCGACGATTCTCGGAACCCTGCGTCGCCGTCTGGGTTCTCACTGGGAGATTATCCCCGTGGTATTCGGTGGGCCAGACAATCCGTTTCCCGTGCGCGCCGTGACGAATTGGCGAAGGCTGCGGCGTAGAGTCCACAGTGCTGAGCCCCCAGACAGAGTGGCGGGTTCTCACGCCCAGCCCGGGCACCTGGCCGCTGATCTCATAAGTGGACCATACACCATGGCTGCAATGTGAGCGGCCTGCGACTCGAAGAACATAGTTTATTTGGGTCTCCTTTATCACACCGACGGAGCAGCGCGCGCAGCGGCACTCAGCAAATAGATGTCAGCGTGACATCATCCAGTAAAAGCCAAAAGAAGTGGCGTGACAGCTCTCATCAAAAACTCGTGACGTCACTTCAAGCGCGCGGCTCCACGAGCGGCGAGTGGGCGCAGCAGCCCCTCAAGCGGGCGCCGTTGACGTCCGCACAAAACGGGGAGGTCAGGCCGGGATTCTGTTATATGCGCCATTCGGAAGGACAGCGCGGGAATTAGCAACAAACGATTTTCAGGCCGTTCACTGTAATTAACTATCGCGCGCTGAAGTATTTGAAGTGCTGTTGCAGGTTCCCCAGGCCATTAGGCATCAATAGAAGCAATAAAAGTGTAACATAAAATTTTTGTGTCAGTGCTCTTTTAAAGGAAGATAAACACAGTGGCGACCTGTGGATTTTTGTACTAGCATCAGCGCCCCATAGCCTTAGCATCAAAAACAGCCGAATCCTAGCGATTGAACGTTTCCAGAAGGAACGCCGTTCCCTCATCCGTTCCTTTCTAAACTTAACGAGTTACCGTTACAGTTCCACCCACTCCTATTGGAACCTTCGCGTTCCTCCGTTCCTCCCACAAGGAACTAGTTCCAGGAACGCCGTTCACTGTAACGCCGTTCTATACAACACTGATTATATGCCTTTAACATAATTAAACAAGACGCAACTTATATGATAACATTTTTGCAATGCGTTTGTCCCGTGAAGGCACAAGATTTGTGATTATGGTGAAAACAAAAACACAAAATTTTGTGACTCTTATCTCAGCGTTTTTTAAGGTATTTTTCAAACTTCACTTTTCGGAAGAATATGTTCTGAACGCCAAGAATTTTGGTTACTGTTTTTGTTTAAGTACAACCTATATAATTAAAGCAAACATGCCAAAACTTATGATCCGCCTGCGAAGTTCCTGATTTTTATGTGCGTTTCTCACCATGAGCGCTCCTTTCCCAAGCTTTCTTTTGTATGCTGTGTTCTTGGTTTTAATTCCAGCCGGGCGACGCGAACTATCATCCTCGCATCTTTGCGTCTCTATCACACGTCCGCTCTATATTTATCGGGACAATTTTTCATAATTCATCATGATTGCAGAAAGTTCTTTGACACGAGAGCCTTGCATGAAACATTTTACGCACGCTCAGAAGTTTTTGATGTTGATTGGCTTCTGTCGCCTGTTTGTAGCAGCGCAAGGAAACGCTATATATTCGAGCAAATTTACACAAGCAGTCGCATGGTGGTGCATTCCCCTCGAACACTTCGATATCTCACGACGATTTTCAAATTGTTTGGCTGTATGCTACTGCGCCCTTCTAGTTGTAAAGTAAATGTTTAAAAGTGTTTAGAAAAACATGAGAAACAAGTCCATAAAGAACTCGAGCACAGCACGGCTATTTTTTGTTTGTTTAGAAATTGACATTGCTGGAACAGATATTTCGATCTAAAATCCGAGTGGTGTATTGAGTATTTACAACACAATGTCCTAACAGCACGCAACTTCATGGGGAATCTATTGCGGGTGTTTTAATGAGATATTTAGTAATAAGAAGCCATGTAAGAAACAAAACAGGCCTCTTTTCCGTGATGGAACACTATTTTCTGGACATCACAAAACAATCGCTGTTAGCATTTTTTTCCCGGATGCATACAACCACAAAATGGAATCTTGCAAAGTGTGTTGTTTCTCTGCAATGATATTGCCTCATCGCATTTCCACAGGCCAAAGCGTTCGATCTTTATTTATGCGGCTGATACAATTAAAAATATCTCTAGAATCAAAAGAACCGCCACATTTATTACACAACCCTTGTATCTGTTGCTACTCAATAATGTTTTCTTTTACTTCCATGTTATAAATGAATCAGAAAATACACTTTGAGAACCGGTACAGACATGCCATGTCATGAAATGTGGCGATCACTGTGTTATCACCCAATTTTATTGAATTTTAATTGCGAGTTACCAAGGTGTTTGCCAGTTTTATCTGGACACCTGTTACTTTTAGCGCTTTTTTGCAACCATAGGGGAATCCATGTTGTTTCAAAAAAAAAAACTTTAAAATCGCTATAAAGCACGTCGTCTTTTACAGATTTACTCTGTAGTGCTAAGAATAGCTTTCTACGCGTATGAGCTGAAGACCAGAATCATAACCATTGTCCTAAAGCTGAAGTAGAAAACCAAACCTAAGCGGCGGTCTGGTTAGCAATACGGCCAAGGATGATGGTAATCCGGAACGTTCACAAAAAGAGTTCTGTAGAGACTACAACCTGGCTCGGTTATAAGAGGAACACTCGGGGGTAAACCCCATAGTGCAATGTTTGATGGCAAAGTTCGAACAATGGGCGAGGGCGCAAAAGCCTGCTGCATCATTATTATAGCAAGAAGAGAACGCAAGCGCCTGTTCGTCCGGTTGAGTGGCTTCGTAACCGCGCTAGCATGATTCAAATTTAGGGTGGCGGTCTCGAAGAAGAGTGAACAAAGAGCGCAGGTGAGAAAAAATTGCAGTGCCAGCTACATTATCCTCAAAAACGTCTTGAAGGTAAAACCGTCAGTGGCAATGCACTACGGACAAACAGATGATTTACTTTGTTTCCGCTTTCGTTTTCTACGATCACACTGCCGGTCGGCGCACTCTTTTTTTGACTTCTCGCGTAGCTGTTTTAACAGCAACCCCTACATTGATGTCCAATTCAGATTTCTTGGTAGTGTACATTTTTCTAATCTAATTACTATGCCCAATAAGCTACATCAGTTAGCTAATTTTATCCGTCTGAATTAGTTGCCTTTATTATTGTAGTATTCCCTATAAATTGCTGAGTCATCCACTTTGTTTGCTTATGCAACGTTATGTATCGGTGATTCATTGTTTATCTCTTATTAAATTGTTTAATAACAAAATTATCTTGTCTTCTACGTATCTGGCGCAATCAACATTCTTAAAGCAGGTTGGTTTAGCTTGGTACACTTTGATTCACATTCATGTACTTTAATTCGCTTCGCTTGTCCGACTGCGTTCTTGCTCTTACTTCTGCAGTGTACTGACGCTGCTGATTAGTTTTCACTGCTGCTGATTTAAAGTGCCTGGTATGGACACCAAGTGTTATAGATGTCCTCCCGCTAAGCGGCTTTATACGTTGGGTGCTCACGACCTGTTTTCCCTGATGACGATAAAGGTGATTGAAAGATGAGGCTGTTTTTACTAATGACGATTAAGGTAATTGAAACATGAAGCTTACAGAGCTTTCGTATTGATAAATGATGGTGCTGGCATGGAGAGCGAAACGGGCAAACTCTAGAAAGGTAGCTCACGAAAAGAAACACCATAAAAATGCTGACAAGGAAGGTTTAGATGAACTATCCAAAAGTGAGAGTTTAGGAGCGCAAATAAATGTTCAAGAACAGAAACTACTATTTTCTTCATAAACTTCCCGAAAGGTCTGACTTACAAAAAGTAGGAAGGTGCATAAACGAAAGTAGGCGAACTTTGTTTCATCAGGTGAGGTGAGAATTTGTGCAAGCAGCCCAATACTGACATTAATGCTGGCTACCTCTGGCTGCTTGCCGAGGCTTGGCTTGGCATCGCGAGAGTAAACAATCTACAAAAAGTTGAGCAGAAATTGCAGACACCTCAGGTACATAAAAATTGAGTTTTCAACTGCTCTCAATTTTAAGCACACATAACTTACGCCTCCCGCGGAGTAGTGATCGGCGCAACAGTGATTATCTGATATGTTGCCCCGTTTTGCGTTGTACCCAGGTGCGTGCAACCGTAACGTTAAAAGGACATGTTTTAGTTCTCCCTGAAGGACATGTAACATTTGGCTCCGTCTACTGACGACTAGTTTCCTTCCAAAAATACACCCTTTGCGTTGACAGGTGCGGATGACAGCTTCGATTGGACACATTTGACGAAAAGTGAAACCGTGTTGCTTCTTTGAGGAAATCAATGGTGGCAGGCTGCGTATCACATCGTTGGCATAGAAGGGCGCGGGTAGAGTTTGGAGACCTCGGGCAAAAACCTATGAAAATTGCGCTGTCTCGAGGTGAGAGATGCTCTTGACAAACGACGTCAACGTAAATGTTACCAGATATTGTGAAAACGGCGGTCGTGTGCGCTTGGAATGGTTTCAAAAACTCTTAATATACGGCAATTTTCAGAAGAATAGACTTAGTTGGAAAACGATGGCGCAAAGACAGGATCTAATGTCAAGGTGCTGGATCGGCTGATTGGGTGACAAATATATTTGAAAAATGGTATTAAGGAATCCAAAAGAGTCGGCTCAAACCTTTGTTATTCCCGTCGTATTATGTGGCTGGTAGATTGCAGAAATGACAAAGAGCATTCATTGATTTCGGAAAATGAGCCTACCATGTAACAAGAGGTATTACTTCAAATGCAACGGGCTATAATGCAAAAGATACTTTTGGGTATTGTCTATTAGTCGCAAAAAACTGCCCTGAATCCAAAAAAAAATATTTAAGCCCAGCTTTCAGCCCTGCTGTTCATTCCAGTTTTGTGGTGTCTGCGCATAGTTGTACCACGGCCGCTCGATGGAAAAACTAGGTCTAGTTTCCATCGAGCGGCCGTGGTTGTACAGCAATATTTTCTGACCAGAAAAACAGCCCTAAAACATTTATATTTGTGAGGACAACATTTCCGAACATGAGTGAGAGTTGTAGCGGCCGTTAATAAAACCCACAGCCAACTCCAAGGCGAACCTGATAGTCTTCGCCTCCCTTTGGCCCATTAGCCTGTAAACTAGAAAAAAAAAACTCATCATAACTGTGCCTGCCTATCAATGGAATAAAGACGGGAAGAGGGCGAACTGCGCGATTCATCAATGACCTGCCAAAAGTGGTGCAAAGGGGACTTCTATTTCAGGAGAAAATTTCTATCATGGCGTTGGCAATCAATCATGCTTGATTTTCGGAAAGGGCTCCCGTACAATAGTAAATTGTGTTTAACTAATTCCACAGTATTTCGCATACCCATGGAACGAATGTACAGGGCTTAATGCTATATGTAAACTGTACAAATGTCTGTACTGTAGCTGTAGTGTTTCACCCCTCCCAACAACCTTGGGAAAAATCGCACTCTGGGAGCAATTTGTGTTTTTACGAAATCGGGAATATGTGTTCGGCCCGTTGATATATATATCGAATAGATTTCTACTGATAATGTTAGCGTACAAAAAGTGCAAATCCATTTCAAATAATTTGCTCTTATCACATGCAGAAGGGCAAGGATAAATGTTTTGTCCAACGACATCCCCAACAGTGTTAAAATAAACGGAGTAAACATGCGAGTAAATAAGGTATGTACTCAGCGCCGTAGCCAGTGGGAGATTTAGGAGCTCTTTTAAAGCAAAGCATTACTAATTTAGTCAAATCGAGTTTTAGCGTCGCCAGCAATTCAACCTTATTTGACTGCAACTGCGCCGTAGCCTTGTCACCGCATCACGTGACTCGCTACGCCTAGCTACGCCGCCGCCGCCGTCTTGGCCCATGCGCTCTCCGCAACTTGGTCGCTGCCTGACCACCTGGCTTGGCGCGCCCATGCCAATCAGGAGCGCCGCCGTCGCCTAGTCAATGAGGGCGTGGCCATGAACGAGACCCACTCTTTGCCGTTTTAGCGCTGCGCTGGAGCGGGAGGCTTATGAGCCGATGCGTGGCTACCCAAGCCTAATCGAACTCATGTTTAGCAAGACTACCTACGCACAACCGTCAAAACTGGCATGACGATGCGTACATACATAAGTAGAATAATTAGAGCTAGATCAATGGTTGGGCACGTGACAACAAGACCTGGCCAGGCTGAACCAAGCTCTCGCATTGCATATCTAGTGTGAGCTGAAATAAGCCGCTACCACTTTTTTTTGCTATCAAAATTCTAAACAAGCCACGGAGCCTACACGTGCTGTGCTGCGGTTCTTATATAACGAGAGCAGTCCGTTCCCACGTTTTTAGGCTGATGCACACTATCTGCTTTTGAAACCAATGTCGGTCGTGTCGCTCTTCCTTACCACTCTACTTCAGATGCGGAGCAACCACCCCTTCAGTCTGTTGGAGAGAAACGAAGCCGTGTACTTTGTTCTACCAAACATTAGGAGCAACGCAAGGCCGACTGCTGTATGCCCGCTCGCCGCTGTCATACTACATCTTCTCCTAACTTAAGAAGTAACCATCCCTCCGGTATAAAAACAAATTTTTTGATGTATACAATTTGATTGAAGTACTTATTTGTAACGTATTTTAGCTGCAAGTCTTAAGCATATTTGTTACTCGTTAAGACCATGTGCGTTTTTTCGGAGTGACAACGGTTTTGCAGAAAGAGAGTCTTACCAATCAATAAAGGACGGGAAAGAGAAAAAGCTCCGAATATATAGAGAGAAATGAACACACGTGTATTGGAAAAAAAGAGGGAGAGAAGTCCCCTTCACTTGACCCGAGGCCTCGTAAAGAGTGAAAATTAGGATAGAAACTAACAAGTAGAGAGAACAGGGAAAGAAAGGCAGCTAGAAGCAGTCCTCAATGCCGGCCTCAAAATAAATATCAGCAGAGCGTCAAATAGATGCTTCCTGCAAGATGTGGCCCCAAGTGGATTAACCCCAAGCTCGTATTCTAGCGGTCGTAGCGCGGCCAGGTGTCTTTAGACGGCGTTCTGATGAAACACTGAGGGCCGAACATTCCCGCAGGAGGTGTCGCAGACTGCTCGGGGCCCCGGTAGCACATTACTGGCAGTTAGAAGGGCTTGTGGGTTTTCACGGCCGTAGACGTAGTTAGCCGTACTAGTCGTAACGGCCGTGCCCCTTTTTATACGCCTTAGCCGCACTGTTGCTATTCACTCCGCAGTCGGCCGTTACATTCAGCTTGCCCATTACTGATCGCTCTGGCCCAGGTGGGATTATGTCGTGTAAAACATCAACGCAGACTATAGCGCCAACAGCTAATGGGTCCTCACCTCCCCCTCGAGTTAAAGGTCCTCCGTGGCACCACGTTGCAGAATAATTTCACGGACTTCCGGAAGCGATTAATGAACCCATTTTATTACTCAGACGTTAGTGACTGCCATCGCAGCAGCAATGTGACTAAACGGTTTCCATCTTGGCGTAATATTTTTTCATTTATTTAGATTTTTGTTTAGAAGTTGAAACGAGAAAGTTCACAATCGCTCGGTAACGATGGTGCGCATTTCCGCTGACAATCTAAGCTGGTGTGGGAATTTTAACAAATCTTAGTATGAAGTTTCTTTTTGCTTTCCGGTAGTAAGAAAGGAAGAGGTTTACCATATGCCAAACAGATGTAAACTCTCGACGAAGAAGAGCGTTTTTGGTGCGTTGCCTTCAAATGAGCGTTATAAGGTCCATGGGCATACGTCCGAAATCTTAGCGTGGTCACCGACATTCAAAAGTATTCCTGGGCGTTTGTTTCATGATTTCGCTACCGAGTGGATCTTACTGAGGCACGCATCTTCACCACATCTTGTTGCCCTGCCAATGCGTTTAATTTCGAAGCTTGGCGCAACACATTAGCATTTATTGAGAAGCGGCACTTTTAGATTATATTTGCTGACAACTTTACAAATCACGAGGGCCCAGTAGTCCGGGCTGTACCAGACAGAGTTATATGTGTCATTTGTGCGAAACTAAAACCGCTCAAACTTATTTGTTGTTGTTTTTATATCATAATTTCTTCTTACTGTATGTGGACAGAAGTATAAATTTTTTGTGGAAGAGGTTGTGCAGTGGGCGTCTTCCAATTAGCATTGCGAGTTTATCCACGACATTTACAGCTTTGTCCCGTTCGGGTTGTATTTACTGGCTTTTCTCATTCCCGAATGTCAGCGTGATTTTTTGCTCTGCAGATATAAAAAGTAAACCGGCAAAAGATCTTCTATATTGAAAACATCACCCACGTGTGTCGCTTAAAACCCATGAATTTGTATTTGTGAAGGTTAATGCCCAGTCGAATCGTTTTCAATATGGCTTTTTCTTGTCTTATATTTTCGCTATTTGAAGGTTTATTCCCTCGTTTTTAAGTGAGCATTTTCAATCTTTTTTCGAAGTGCTCCATGAAGATCCTCGGTGAAATTTCTTTTTCGGTGATAATTAATACTTTCCTGAACCACAAGCTGTGTTGGCAAGAATTTTCGCGCTTTTCTAAGGTGTTGTCTTCAAACAAAAATTTTCACACTCATTAACAAATACCCGACAAATCGAGAGCCAGGGAAAAGCTAATTTAGCGTTTTACATTACCGTCTATGTCCGTCAGACGAAAAGGAAACGTTTACTCCAATAGAGCTCGCGCGGTTCCCATGTACAAAAACTTTTACACACGAGTGATTTCTCTAGAACACAAGAAAACGCTTTTACGCGTCTGCTTCGTGATGATTGAATTAAAGGGCAACCGTACAACTGCTTTAGAAGCATCGTGCGGAAAAGAGTAAGTACTTGAGGTAGAATGTGGACACATTGAAGGCGGTTGCACCCAAAAAACAAACGTCTACAAATATCAAAGGCAGCTTTTGATAACAACCGCCAGTATGTTTACAACCTTTATCAATGATAATACCCTGAAAATAGACCCCCATGGCTTCACAGTTGTTGCGAATTGGAGGATATCTAAGCGAATACTGCAATTTTGCATGAAATTTTCAAGTGTGCATTGTTGCGTGATATGTGTAGAGCGCTGACAGCGGTAGGTCTCATCCATTTAGTTCTTATGTCATGCTTACCTTGTGACGTCAACGCTGCAGCACCGCTAACACTGATGATGCGAATAAATTCAACCTCTGCATTAAAATATTGTTTTAAAGCTCTTGCTTTCATAGTGTGACTTACGCGATAAGCGCAGCGCGCGGTTGCGTTCTCAGCGCAGGACGTTTGGAGGTACAGCCGGTAAAAGGCTTGTCTATAACACAGCGTTCGTACTCTCAGCCCTATCCTGCCCCGCCGGAGCGGGATTAGAATAAAACTACTGTGAAATTCTGAAGTCTTAGCCCTTCGCTTTTGCCTCCGACATGTTTGGAACGAGTATGTTTCGGCAGTTTTCGGGTGTAGCTGGTTGAAGTTGAAATCGCTGTTATAGACAAGCGGTTTACCGGCTGTACTTCACGCTCACTTATCGCGCCAGCCACACCATGAAGGCAAGAGCAAGAGCTCTCCTCGCTCTCTTTTTAGCCGCGCAACGAGCCGACAGTGGCAACCATTAGTGGCTACGGCGTTGTGCTGCTGAGCCACAGCTCTCGGGTTCGATAAAGGGCCACAGGCGGCCGAGTATCAACCGACTGTGGCAACCTCAGTGCCCTGCTTAGCCGCGCCCCCGCTCCGGCCACGGTCAGCGTGACCTACAAAATTTTGACAAAGGCTGTTCCAAGGTGGCCAGTATACTTACGATCACCTTCTTCAAGGATATTTACTTCCAAAAATTTCAACGTTAATAGTGTAAAAAAGTGTGAGAATGAAAGCATAGCGGACACAAAGATGGTTTCTTGTAACACTGGCTTAGAAATTATTTAAACAGTAGAACGGAATGTAGTTAAACTCTCGTAAGTATTGTTCATATTACTGCGCTCTACAATTCCAAACAAACACTGTCAAGGGCTCACACACCAAGGGAACAAAATATTCAATCAGTTTTTCTTGTGCGTTGTTTTGGAAGAGTAAAACTTTTTCATGTCGGTTTTTATTTTCCTGTCCTTGCAATTCAGGCGGCTGCTTGACGCTAAATCTCCCTACACCTTGTTGGCGCATCTTAAAAAGCAATATTTGGAACAGCGTGCGCCAATGCAGCCGCGTTATGCTTTATGTGTAGCAATTTAAAGCCCTACGGGAGCGTTCAGAGAGATCGTAGGATTGCTGCCGTCGGCCCCAGCCACTCGAACGTTCTCGATTACGAACGCAAATTGGCCGGTGAAAGGTGCTACGAACGGTGCTTGACAATGCTTGAAAGATGCGCTTGTATCTTCGGCAGCAGTGACCACTCAAGCCCCTATTTTTTCTACAACTTTTTGCGTTCCCTGGGTTTTTTCTGTTTGTTGTTCGTTTCAATTTCCGAGCCCCCACTTACGCTGTGCCAAATGTGAGAAGCAAAATCTCAATGGCGGTGAAATGAAAAGTGTGGAATAAACATGATGTATACCAAAATGGCGGTTTACGGAGATATAGAGGAATCAGTGTCTTCCTTTTCTGCACCCATGAACAGCTGCAGAACCGGCAATTTAGCTTAGCCATGTTTCTTTATTCTCTGCATTGAGAATGTCCACACCAAAGAAGCAAGTGTTTTTTATCTTTTGAAAAACATGTAATCACTTTATGTAAAATGCCTACTCACTTGACCAGCAGTACTCGCTTTCGCAGTTGGTTCTTCTTGCAGGCAAGGAACCAGGGAAGGGGCTGATTACCATCATTATTTTGTTCGTGCGGCCCTCCACAGTTTCCGAAAAGCATATGCTCGCGTCTTCCAAGAAAACCTTTGGTTCCTCCTTGCGGCGACGTGACCTTCAAGCTCAGCCAAGGTCAAGCTAACGCTTCGGGCGGTTGTGGAGTAAAAACTGCGAATTGGTTGTCCGTTACAAGGAGAACTGGGGTGAGATGGAGATAAGGAGAAAGAGTAAGAATAGGTGCTATCAAGAAATGTAGGGAGGCGACGGCTGCATCAAAGCACTGCCTGTGTTTTGACTTTCGCTGCAATTGCGTGCCCGTTCAATCCGCGCTCTCGGCGTGAAAACCGTGATATCACTCGACAACCTTAGATTCACCGTGTTCAACGAAGATACGCATTGGTGTTGCCTGAGAATTTTTTCTACCTCCTACTGTGGTAGCTTCGGCATAGCATAGGTTTGGATTAGAAATATGAGTATACGTACTTAGATACATTTGATGCACATAACATTAGTTGCCAGTTATTGTTCTAGGAGAAAGTCGCAAATTTGTGCCCTCGTGGTAACGAATCATTTTTCTCGATGCGCATCGTTGATCCTACATACTACAGCCACCAAATAAATTCTCCAGGATCCCAGATATCGCAGCAGCGTATAATGTTTATCCCCTCCATCCGCAAATAGTAAGACGTCCCCTTTCCCACTGGAGCCTATGCGAAGCAAACACACACGGAGCTGTTTGGTAATCCTTTAAATAACGTAATCGTGCTGGTGCAAAGTTCTAAAACAAAGACCGGCCTTACCTCTACCCAAAATGGAATTACAAAACACAAGTAGAATTCTTCTGTAGCGTAAGCTGCATTCTTTCCCTAAAGTATATGTGTGTAGCAAAAACCTAAGGACACTTTGTAAAAATGAACCGAGAACCAGTTGTATTCTCAGTTTTCAAGTCCTTTGAGTTCAATACTAGCTCAAATGTTTCCAGCCATTCGACTTAAACCCACCCCTAGGAAAATCGGGTCGTGATTACCTTTTGTATGGCATTGTGTAACGGACACGCAGGGGCATGCAGTGCGCTTTCAGTAAAACCTTAAAACTTCATATAACACACTTATCAAATTATTTCGGCATAACATTGAATATAATGGCTATAATGAGCTGCAGCTGTTCAAAACACATAGGCAGGCTCAACACGAACTTGGGCGGCAGAAAAATACCATTGTGATATCCTGTGTTTTTATCTTAGCGTTACGACACCAGAGAAATTACGACACTGAAAATCCGTAGTAATTAGTTTGCGCCTGCACATATCACGTTATAGATAAATAATAAATATACTCCAGAACGAAGACGTTACTTCCGGTATGCGTTCGGAGTGTACCTTCAGCAGGCGGAAAATTCCTGCGGGACCCGCTATGCTTTTTCGTCGTAGCCCTGCGCAGAACTTGTGGGAGTGGCACCGGTCACAGGAAGGTATTTTTTGCCAAGTCAACTGAGATTCTCGCGCGTTCGAGAAAAATATGCATTCCTATTTTCCCCGCCGGGAAAGATTGCTCACCCAATCTTTGTGATTTCCCACCTCAGAGCCTAAAATGTTGTTGTAATAAAAGTAGTATTTTTCGAACTACTACCGTAGCTGAAAACAAGGGAAAAGGACTAGGACGCATAAAAGACGACGATGGCTTCGCTGAACGTGCGAATGAGTATATTAGGAATAAAATTAATTGGCTGACGATTACCATACCCCCTAGCGCAAAATGTCAGCGCAGCACGAACTACATTCTTATCGGTGATAGCGCATTGCTGCTCCGTCTCAGAAAGTGGTAGAATCGCGACTGAAGGTCCGGTATGTAGCTCCCCTACCGGAGCATACTTCCTCGTCGATCTGCCATCTTCAGTCACAGTGACCGCCGACAAAGCAACACATCACGCATATCAGTGGTGGGGCGATGTCGACGTGTGCAAAAGCTGCTGGCTGTGCTGACTTCAGCGCGAAGAAGCCGCAACCGCTGACCTGGAAATAACTGGAAAAGAAGTTCGGTGTGCAACACTGGAAGCGCGGTTTCCGGTGATGTGAGAGCTGGTGGTTTTTGGAGGCTCATGAAAAGCAGACGCGGAACTCTGGGAACCAATTACAGGAATGGTAATCACAGCAACACGTCGCGACATGGGTGCGCAGCGCCTTCGACAAATTTTGCTATTTCTCCAGGAGGTGGACATAGAGGCACATGCACGTCTGCTCTACGTAGTGTTTGCCGCGGGTCATCAGTATTGAGCCTCGCACTTTATATGCACATGGCACGAACTGGTGGCGATTGTGCATATGGCACCATTCCCAGGGTGTCCCCTTACGGATTTTCATAGATTTGAAGTTCTCTCAGGGGCTGTAACCACAAACCTGACATCCCAACGCTGCGTGCATTATACTTCAGACACCAAGAACTGTCATTAGGAGTATATTTGACGTTTATTACAAAAGAATGTAATGTTTTGAAAGCAGCACATTGTTTTATGGAAATATACCCCATGCCTATATTATGAACAAAGATATCAAATCTCCCCTTGTAAATTTATTCCTAGATATACACCAGTAGATTTCGCCGGAGGGGGAGGATTTAACGGTTGGTGTCTCCCTTGTCGTTTTCAGCATTTCTTCTCAGAAAAACAAACTTTGTATACAAAAAAATGTTTCTGAATAAAAATATTACTTGTGTAAGGTAATTACATAAATATGCGAGCAACTTACCTTTGTCAGCTTGCCACCGTTTGTATCATTATAACTGAAAGCATCCATCCCTGGGCATTTACACTGCTGTTAGGTCCTGCGCCCTCGTTAGTTAGCGTTTGGGTTCACCCCAAAAACGCAAAATTACTATAAGCTACCTAAAATGCTAGAAAAGACGTTAAATTCAAAAAAGTGCAGGTAGTTCAAGCAGCAACCTGCATAAAAGTATTTATTCTCTTGTTTTTAACACCCAGCGCAGAACAATCTACCACGGGCCGTCCTTTTCTCCAACGCCTCAGGTCAGCCACGGGGCGGTGCCATATCACAGGGCATCGGCCCCCTTTCTTGGAATGTGCCATAAATAGCATATCTCTGTTTTGTCCACCGACATAGATTTTAAATTGGATCCGTTTTCTCGTCAACAAAGGGGTGCGAATGTCACCGAAATCCCCGCGGCTCAACACGTTGCCACATCGGCTCTAGGTGTACCAATACAATGAGGAATTTTAGTTTCGCTTGTATGTTGTTTTGCCAGTCACTTTCTCCTTTAAATACTTTTACACCTCTTTTTTGGTTCTTTTTGACATCACACTACGTAAATATTCCTTTTTTGTTCCACACAAATAGGAGGGCAGGGCAGGGCATACAAAGTGGACTACTGTTGTCTACTTCGATGTCTACTTTTGCAGCTTCCAAACGCCTTCGCCCGTGCTTGAAGTCCTTCAGTGCTGACAGAATAATAAAATTATTTTTCCAGCTTGCCCAATTTGTTCGAAGGAATTTAAATACAAAATTTCCCGTCGCGACAGACATCATCAGTAGGCCATCATGTCTCCTCACCTTCATAGCATGAGAGACGGCCGCTCAATCATTTAGTGTGCTCCGTCACCTGCAATCTATAACATTAAATATATAGGTGTATGTTGTCCTTGCGTGTTTCACTTTTGCAGTAAGGTTATTGAACAAAGTTAAAAGTAGAAGTGTGGATAGAGCCACGCCAAGCTAACATGCATTCCGAAAAAAAAGCAGCAAGCCGCGGTGGCTCAGTGGCTAAGGCGTTGCGCTGCTGAGCACCAGATCGCGGGTTCGATTTCCGTCCGCGGCGGCCACTTTTCTGATGGAGGCGAAAAGCTAAAACGCCCGTGTGTACGAGATTTAGGCGCACGTTAAAGATCCCCATGTGATCAAAATTAATCCGGAGCCCTCCACTACGGCGCGCCTCATCGCCTGCGTTCCGTCGGCGCGTCAAACCCTACAATAAATCTGCAATCATTTGAAAAAAAAAGCATAAGTTTTGGAGCAATTTACGTACCCCTGTACACGTATGTCTTCGAAAAATGCGAGGATGCAATGTTTACTAGCTAGGGTGGAGGACATTTCATCAATTAGGCGCTCTGCCATCAGACGTAGCACCCGTTGAGCTTAACCATGTTCAGCTTCGTCACGGTGTTTTTTGCGTAAGCACTCTTCGGCGTACACCAAGCATCAACCAAGTAATATCTAGATTTGCGCAAACAGATGTAATTGAAATAAGGGGCACGTCCTTAACTATAAGAGCTAGTGAACATAGCAAAGAGAAAAAAATACAAAACAAGAATTATGCAATGAGAAAGAAACAATTCACATTAAAAATGTTCCTGTCTTATACCAACCTGAGGCGATAAAGATTAAATATTGAAAACCACAGAACACATAGATACTCGTAAAGCGATAGCAAAATCCACAACCAATAGGACGCCTCGAAGGAGATGAAAAGTTTTGATTTAAAAACTGTCCCATTTATTTGTCAAATTAGTGTCAACGCCGATTAAATTTTAAATTAAAAACATTCATACATTTTTAAAACCTGAAAACGAACTAATGCAACCCAAAACCAATGTTATGAGCCGGAAAAAGTTATTAGGGACACAATAAACCCTAAACTATAAACAGAAACCTGACGAAGAGGTAAGAAGATCCAACCATGTAACGCCATCTACATGCACAGAAAAGCATATTTGGCGGATATATTTAGCAGTAATAATCGTGTGCATCTGCATGATTAGTAATATACCAAGGAAAAGCAATGGGTCTAATTCAAAATGGGTCTAATTCACGATGTGAGGGTGGTTGGGAAGCAAAGCTTTAGGCGAAACCCGCAACAATTCGTCCATGCGACGTCACTTGAAATAATACAAGTGGCTGTACACAGGGCGAAACCAGAGATTCTACCAGCCGTTGCCTGAAATTCGCAGGTGGTGTCCCGAAAGCAGCAGCAGCTTGGCCACGTCCAAATTAAAGCGGTGGACGCCGCCGCTGCAGCCCGGTCGTGAGTCAGGAGAACGAAAACGGAGAGGAGCGTCTTTGGAAGGGTCAGACAGCGAAATATAGTTATCCTAATGTGCTAACTTTGGGCTACACCACTACGCTACACAAGCGCGGACATCGAAACAATTCAGCATGCGAGCTTAGTGCGTCCCATTTATACCGATATAAAGCAGTTAGTTCAGTATGTTTGAGAATTGCGAGAAAGCTGAGTGAACTCTCATGGCTATTTATCAGAACAAGTAGCCGCTTTCGCCTTTTGTAACACCTCTTAAAACACAAACGAATTGGTAATCACCAATTTAGTAAACGGAGTCCAATTCGTGGCAAGCAGTGTGCAAAAGATTGCGTTTCTCTAGCGGCGAGATGTCTGTATATGGTTTGTACATTTGTTTTTCCTCCCTGCAAACCAATCTTTAGCGTTCGCCGTACGACCACTTAATTCCGTCGGGTGAGGATTGCCCAGGAGGTACTGCCGAACAAGGAGGTGCGGTCGAAACAAGTATCGCGCCGGTAAATACCACGGGAACCTGTACTAGATAGGTTCAACCATGCTAGAAGAGGCTCCCTGGGGCACAAACAGCATTTCGTCACCAGCCAAGGATTTAGTAACTCTGGTTGAGCACATTCGCTGAAAACCTCCCAATGATTATACGATCACACCATCGGCCTTCACCCCCTCGCCAGGCTCGGCTTCAGATCCTTGGGAGAGGCCTTCATATTGCAGAGGACATAACCTGGTTTAAGAAGAGGATCGTGCATTTAGGCACGCAAGACATCAAAATGGCACAAGTAATCGCTCCGTGGCCGCTTGCGTCCCCATCCTGAGAACCGTGGCCCCAATAACGTATGTATGCGTAAGTGGCCTAGAGTTTGAGCATGTGTGACAGCTTAAAAAATCGTATCTGGTGGCGTCGGGAATTACCGGGTATTTATTTGCGCTTACCGCTATTCTTCGCACAAATGAATGGAAGACAAATCAGACTGTTGCTTTTGATTGTCTGGTTGTTTCATTAGTATTATTTATGTTTATGAACTATCCAATAGAGTTCCATTCTCAATTCAAATATGTTATAAAATGTCCTCCTCTTGATTTGTTATAAAACCTGTCATCAACTTTCGACCCAGCAAGTTCGGTAATCTGCGCTGCAGACGTCCACGCACATATAAACGTCTCTACCCCGAGCAAAACTTTGACGTAATTACACTAAAAAAACTTTACCGTAATATTTGTTTCCATCTGCTCTCCCAATGATTTTGAACTGTCGGGTGGTTCTTGGTGCCTAGTATAAATTATTCATACGCAGCGTGAAACAATATTTTTCCAAATGAAGAATTTTCCCCGATCCCTGGAAGAATAAAATACACCGGCATTTAAGCATATTTCGTTGTGTTTTCGTGTTAACTCTCCCTGTTCTGCAAGTTCACTTTTTATACACCCTCCCGTCGCTGGAATAATTATAATATGTGCTAAACGAGGCGGAAAATTAGTATATAGCCTCTATGGCCTGAGATGAACGATGAGCACAAAAAATAACGGCATTTTAATCTCAGCCGCAAATTTTGCGAGCCTTCATCCGTCCACAAAAGCATCGGAGTTAACGGTCCAAGTCTTTGGTATGCGAATCACTCTTCTGAATGATGGCGCCTTCCCCCTCTGCGTCAATTAAAATACCGCATGTACCACCCTTACATATAAGACCAGTCATTCAGCGTGCCTGGGGGCTTGTTGCGAAAATTTTCTCGAAGCGTGCCAGCGTGGAGTTTTAAACACTTTAGGCTCTTTTTGTCAATATTCACCTCCTTTTCTGGAGTTAGCGAAGGTTGTTTTTCTGTAATCATACATTTATTTTTATTTTTCAAACTTTCATGGCAACAAAATGGGTTTTTAAGCAACAGAATGTAAATATAAACAAAGCGGAAATTTTTGTTGGTGCGTGTACGTCACTCTCTATTTTTTTTTGTGTGTCAAAATCAGTACAATGGCTTCCGTTGTACAATGCAGTACAATTGTTTTCCGCCCACGTTAAAGATCCCAGTTGGTCAAAATTATTCCGGAGCCCTCCACTATGGCGTACCTCATCACGTCGTTGCGTTGGCGCGTTAAACAAGAAAAACAGCAGTACAATGGCACCTTTGCTGCAATGCAGCGATGAAAAACATAGTCTCATTCAATATTGTGGTCCTAGATTATTCTTGATTTAGCTTGGTCATAGATGCGTAATTGTTGGTATGCAAATACAAATTAGGGAAGGCACCCATACAGCCCACAGTTTGGTCCAATGTTCGAAGGTCACGCTGCGAGCGAACTGAAGCAGGTGAGGTTGAAGATCATATTTGGCGCTACCTGACACAGCGAACTGTCTCAAGCCAGAGATTTTGATGCACACTGCGTCCCGTTCGATACGCGTGCCATGGGAAAGTCGCTGTCTAATAAAGCGGTACTGCCAAAAGTGCGAATAATTCTGCAACCACTGAAGCTAAAATTGCGGCAGTAGAATCGTTTGTTCGCAGAGCACACCATGGAAGTATGAAGCGCATTGGGAAATATTTGCTTTCCCTTATACTTACAAACTGTTGTGCAGTGGTAACCAGCAGATATTTTTCCAAGTTTTTTTTAAAGAAATCTGGAGATAGACAATGTGTCCTGTCTACATGTGATTATATGACGGAATAAAACAATATCTCGCTCAGTTGAAGGAAAAAAACGTCGCTGCTAAAGAATGCTCTCGGTGCGTGTTCTGAACAGAAAATAGCAGTATGAACTTGGTCTGCCCTAGCGGGCGCATAGACAAAACTAGCTGTGTAAAGTTTCAGAGTGTGCGGTTTGAGCTCGCATATTCACATAGAGATGTATATGTGTCACATGAAAGACGCATTTCAGCATATGTAACAATCTCATGCTGGTACTTCGGAGATTTAATTGCTTTTCCCTACATCACGCGTCAGCAGATGTCTAGCTCAGTCACCTTCAAACCAATATAAATGTAAATATTCAATTTAGAATTGATCTGCTGTTCTGACTTGGTATATATCCGCTATTTTAAATGAACGCACTTCCATTCGGTCTTTCTTGGGCAATATCTGATCGGTCTTTGTTGAGCAATTCTTTGGAAAAGAGAGTAACAACCCCACATTTCCATGCAACAGTACCGCACTAAAACACAGGATAAACACCTTCTGACATTTGCTCTAGGAAGAAGGTGAATGGGTGATTTTGAAACATTTTATTTGAATTTTTTGAATTTTTGTTGATTTTCTATTGATTGCTTACTGCCAAGGACGGCTCGCTACTGACAACGTTTGTGCGAGCAATTTCCTCGGAGCCATTTATCATACACTAAACGAGAATTCAGAAAATGAGCGTCTTGGAACAGTAATACGACGCTCTTCCTGCATACGGGGCATCACGAGACTCACAGGAACCGTCACGCAAAAATACAACGGGAAGGTTGTTCGAGAGCGCTGGTGCCTAAGGGGACCTCCATAGGTTAAGCTTCCGCGACTCTCTAGGTGGGCACGGAGTAACGCAGGTGACAGCAAAAAGAAATCCGCAGAAAGAATGCACTCGTTTTTTCTCTCCACGGCATTAAGCCTGCCCGCTGCCCCCAGAAAGCTCGGGGTTAAATGGTGCCGACAGTGTTTCGTGATAGCAGTAGCTTGCTAGTTAAGAAGCAACGCCGTTTCCGTCTTGCGTAGGTCGGTATATTCACAACGCGGTTCGGGTATACAAAAGAAAAAGCAACATCTTTGGCGTTTCAGGAATGCCGGACCATTCTCGGAGATGTGAAGATGCAGAAAACAAAAATAACGAGAAGCAGTAAGTCCATACAACCTTCCCTTATCCAGCAAACCTCTGCAGAGTGCACCCTTATATTTATGCCGAGCTGCTGCTAGCGTTTCAACGCCTTCACAGCGTAAAAACATTGGTAAAAGTGGGTTCACGGAACCTGAACTTCTCTTCATGGTGCTCGTTTATTTCCTCAGACCCCTTTCTTTTTCTCTTAAAAATTGAAGTTTGCTCCTGCACAGGACTAATGATTCCAATATAAACGATACGACCTTGACTGAAATCCCAGGAAAGGTGCGATTAACTCTAATTGAGTTTATTCGAATTCAGTAATAAGCAGCTCTGTTGGGATGGCCGAAGTTCAATGGACATAAAATAAAAATGGCTCTTTTTGCAGTCGCTTTCTTTTATTTATTTATTTATCTTTGTTTATTTATTTATCTTTATTTATTTATTTATTTATTTATTGTTTCATATACCGTCATGATCCATTCGCCATTACTGCGGGAAGTGGGGCGGGCAATGCACATAAATAAATCTACAACCTTGGTGAAAATTTTCTAGGCCTTGTCATAAGGGCAGAGGAGACCAAAAATGCATAGTACAGGTAACCTCTTCAGCGACGCTGAAACGTTTTATGACATGTCGTTCTTTCACCTGTCGTTGTTTCTGTCATAATATATTCTGGTCTCTGTTGATCGTTCACCTTTACGTTTGAATTTTTTGAGGCCCATAAACCTAAGCCGTGGGGCAGAAAATTTGGACAAGGGCTTTACATACAAAGCGCGAGAGAGTGATTGCGATGAAATGAAAGGAAAGCTATATACCAACCACTTATAATGCAGCAGGGCGGTGAACAACGCCCACGACAAATTAATTTACACAAAGGAAAACATAACGCAAATACCGCCCATCGGTACAAACAATAAATTAATTCAGTGCAAATACCTCACCAAATGCACAATATTTAGAAAAAAAAAGCAGAAGTCAAACAACTTATTCAAACTTAGCCGAGCGCAAAGCATTCGTTCAGTTTCCTAAATTGGTCGACTTTCGAAACAAGCATCAAGAAAGACAATAGTTGGTTCCACTCCGACGATGTTCTGGGAATACATAAATTGAACTTGGCCGCAGCACGTCATAAGAAATACCAGATTTTTTCAAATGATCAATGTGGCATGAAATGATTTTTGCGGAAATAATAATGTGCCCTGCAAAGAACATATTGAGTTTATATATTTTGACGAAAAGGCACACACACTCAATATTCCTGGGCACTGAGAGTGGTGGCAGTGATAGCGAGTTTTTGATGAGCTTTACGCTGAATCATTCGTCGTACATCGTAGGAATGAAACAGGTTGCGTGGTTATGTACATCGTCACATGCGTCATTTAGCGAGCTTGTCAGAGAATCCAATACCGAAACGCCGTATTCCGGTATCGTACGAACAACGTAAATAATCTAGTACCGTTGGTACCAACAGCGTTTCTAGATATGAATGCGCACTTTATACAGTTTACCAAAATGTTTCGTTTGATATGCCCGAGCATGCGGTTAGCACTGGCCTTGATAGCAGGGACGTGTGAATTGCAAGACTAATTTGATGTTGCAATGACGTCAAGATGTATATTTGACATTGCTGATGCAGAGGGAAAGATCTTCAGCCATGCCTATCGAGTGTTTGTGCAAGTTAAAGCATGTACAAGCTGAGTACAATGTGCGCGATGCAGACTGTCCTTTGTACCACTCCTCTATGATATCGCATAGAGTAGTAACCCTCGAAGACCAGTAGAGTTCCTTAATTTGGTGTGCCTAGGTAGGCCCGTGATACCTCGCAGGCACTCATGATGCAGCGTTTCTATCTGCGTGGGCTGCGCTTGAGTGAGCTCCAATCAGACCGCCCCTAGCATGCGGTCGATGTAAGCACTACCTGAGCCAGCGTACCGATCGCTTGCGTATCCGCACCGCTGAAGCGATTGCGTATCTGCAGGATGATATGGAGCTACTCTTGCCACGTCACCCTCAATGTCGGCCCCATTCGAAGGCTCCGCACTGTTCATGCACCGGCACCCCAAGAAACAGGGTCCGACGTGAAGACGCCCGCACGATGCCTCGAGCACCTGGTCTGATGTCGAGGGTCTCTATGGTATGCTCCTCCCCACCCAGGACATTGTAGTAGGTCTTTTCTGAAAAGGCGCGCATGCCGGTAAACGTGAGCCTTCGTTCAATTGCGTTCACTACACGCTAAGCAAGGCCGCACTGGCCGTCTTGACGTCGAGCGACCCCTTCAGCTAAATCGTTATATCGTCCGCATAGACTGCGTGTTGCAAGTGCGTTCAACTCGGGGTAACCAGCAAGTTCATTCATCACCAGACTAAAGAGGATAGGGGAAATGATCGCCCCTAGCTGCACCCTAACTACATTCGCGAAGGCCTATGGTTGGTCCGGAAGGACCGGAAGGAGGAGGTCCGCAGGAGGAGGAGGAATTAACGTCTCTGTGAAGCAGATAGCCCTGGGATAGTCGTTATTCCAGTACCCCTTGAGACCGTCCGGCTTCTTGGGCTCTCTTTACCAGCCACACCTGGTCGTCTGGGTCCGATCTGGACAGTGCTCTCTCCAAGTGCTCAGGAGAGTGGACGGGAAGATGGGTAGGTTATGGTTCTTATCACTTCCGCACATATTATAGTAGAGTGTCCGGTATTTGTCAGGTATCTGCATGGTGCTCCCTCTGGCGTACCGCCGTCATATTTACGGCATGAACGTGACACTAAATAGATTTCTAGCGACCATTCTTAAGGTTGTGGGAAAAGGCCAGTGGACGCTCACTCACAGTGCTATGTGAGTGGCCACTCACAAAGCAAAGCTACTCACAGTGCTATGTGAGTGGCTTGTGAGTGCTATGTGAGTGAGTGGACCACCTGGGGATCTTTAACGTGCGCGGAAATCTCGTACACACGGGAGTTTTTGCTGTTCGCCTCCACCAGAAAAGCGGCCGCCGCGGCCGGGAAACCGCAATATAATTTCACACTGTGGCTTCAATAAGTCGGTGTTTTCGAAGTGTGGCCTATTTTGACATAAAAACAGCTGGAGTTGTAGAGATAGCAAAATATAATGACCACAGTTACATGACCGCTCACAGGACGGCAGCTCTAATCCATATTTGTGGCCTACAAGTAATGACAGCTTACCGCAAACCGCAATAACACCATTTTTCCCTGCAATTACCCCACAAACCCCGCCCACGAACGCTTACGTGGTATTTTAGGACGTATAGTGCATGATCCATAACCGCCAAATAAAAGTAGAACAATGTATAATTGGTGCTGACAACCACCACGCCTTTGGTTCGCCTCCCACATGAAGTTTCACTCAAAAAACAACATCACGGGAACCCGAGTAAACGTAAGACGCGCCCTGGTCGCCTCGCGGAAAGTTGCGTCGTGTCGAACGGGTCGCTATTGCTTGCTAGGAAACCTTCTCTCGAAGCGTCTCACCACACCACCTATAAAAGAGAGTGTGCTACTACGACCTACAGTGAAATATTCTGGAGAGGCAATAAAAAACCTCACAGGCAAAGTGAACATAGCGGAAGATGTCAGCTACTTATACTTCGGGAACTTTGTTCTTGTTTCCCTTTTTCTCCGCAGTCGCAATCGTCCAACTACATTATTTTGTATTGTGAGCATTTAATAAATCAAACATGCAGGACCTCGACCGCCAGATTTTATCTATGTGGTAAAGAAACTGCAAACGCTGACAAAGAATCATCGCTAAACCGTTGTTCGGGTGTTATATTGATGATTTATGATAGTTTACAGCCCTGAGTCATCCCGCTTCGTTTTTTCCTCAACATTCGAGCAGTTCATTGGAGCCTCAACATATTTTATTCAGTGGAAAAAACGAACGCATATGAACCCTAACAAAGCCACCTGCAAGCGATGAAACACGACCATCTGAGCTTTAAAAGGAAGGAACGCTGAAGAAACAATCATCGGATTCTATAGCTGTTGGAATTAGAGAAGCGCAGAAGATTACAAGAGCTCAGAGAGCGACTCTTCCCGTGGTACATGCTGAGGCGTGCACTGAAGCGAATACTGCAAAGGAGTGGCAAATAAAGTACCGAATGGATGCGCGCACCCCTCTAAACAGCTCGTATAAAGGGAAACGACCTCATTCTATCACCATGGTGTGAACGCTCTGTTCAGAGTACCTGCAAACATCGAAGGCGGAAATTTGGGCCGCGGTAATTTCAGACATGGATTTGGAGAAAGGTGAGCCTCATGCCGCAAGAAAATGCGGTGAAAAGTCTCGCGACGGCTGTGAAAGTTTACACCTGCCCTTATTTGCCCTGTACCCTTTTGGCTGTTTTTGAGGCGAAGTGAAGGAACAGCATAAAACAGGTATATAAAATGATATATTAGTTGGTTTTGTTTACTGGTAATTTACTATTATGAAATTCTGTGTTATGAGATCTTTACAGTTAGATTTAGCCCCGCCAAGGAGCGAGTATATTTTCGATGAGAGTGACAGGGATGCAGAGCGGAGCTAGTCGACCTGCTTACCGTAACGCTTTGAACTGAAATAATGAAAGCGTCACGGGGTTTGAAGCTAAAACCTCAAAACGCGTTTTATACGTCTGTGCAGTGGTAGGTGGAGGAGCGCCAGTGTAGAGTGCGGTTAGATGTCATGGATGCCTCCTCCCGTTAGTTTAATTCAGCGCCCCTGAGCACTTATATGTTTCTGCTGAAGGAAAAGTAGTTGCACACTTCAAGCACCACTGCTCATTTTGTGGCGTGTATTGGTGCTAAATACGACGGTAACACACACTTGGGCGCAATGCCAAATGGGTTAGCGCGTGCGCTGAGAAGCAGAATTAGCCCTATACGAATTGAAAGGCATCAACGCCGTGTATGATAATTTAAAAAAAATCGCGTTAAATGGCCAAATCTTTACTTTTAGGGGCTTGCTAGCCGTTTTTTAGCAGCCTTGCCCTTGAATCGTGCGCGCAACTAAATCTTCGCTGCCAACTCGAAACTACGTCTGAGGGCAGTCACATGCGAGGGCTTGCCTTAACATGGAATACGGCAAAGTGCCAATTGAAGAGCGAAAGGAGGGACAATGACACTTCAGTAGAACCCGAAGAAATCATGTATAACTCCTGCAGGCATTGTGCCTGAAAACTGAAGTTTGTTTCACTCCCCGTGGTGGTCGCATTATGGACCTGTGCAATCACTCGCCAGACGGTAATTAAGGTAGGTCACGAATGACGGAACTGCGAAAAAAGAGAAAAAGCCTGAAAACCTGCGTTAGTTCCGCTCTAGTAAACTGACATCAAGTGGACCGACAGAAACACTGGGTGCTGCAGCCGAGCCATGACCGAATCGCTGATGAAGAGTTGTTTGGAAGTGGAGGGCACTTGTGCAACATACTTGCCGCGGCCGTTGTTGATGTTTCAATCCATCGTATACTCATTTATTTAGGTGAATGCATTGTCGTCAGACAAGCGAATCCAGAGTGATCAGAGAACGGGACGTGAAAAGCGCGTTTGGTCGGAGCAACGTTCTAATATAGTTTTTCATTTTAGTAATGTCATCAATTTTGACTGCCTCTGTCTTCTTTGTTTATACCTACAAAAGCAATAAAGGCCCCTTTGCGCGATAAAGGGGGCGTCGGGGATCCGCGTTGGCGTCTGCGACCATAAAGGGGTTTCTTAGGTAGCGTTCCAAAGGTCCAGTCATTACGCTTTAGCTTTGAAATTAAATAAAACACAACTTAACACAGCACAATTATACAAAGGAGAACCATTTAGAAAGCCTCAGACCATTGAAACGCTGGCTGTGAGTCCATTATTCAGCCGCCCTTCTATCAATCGGACCGCTGACCTGCCACCAAGGAGCAACAGTCACAGTTAAGGGCAAGGCAAAATTTGAAGGAGCAGTCAGCGGCATTCAACGGGAATATATGCTTTCGCATTCATGACTTGTAAGAAGCGCACATATGTATTCGGAGCTTTTCAAAACGAAATATTCGTCATAAGTAACCCCGCATCACGTCTGAGTAACGAAAGTTTGTCCCCTTTTAAAATCGAAGCACAGTCAGCTGTTTCTTAAGAACAAAATAGAAAGAACCACGTCAATGGTTTTATTATTAGGCCGTCGTTGTTCGTTGGAATACATGAAAACTTCGAAACAAAATTTTCTTCAGAAAATTCACGGGGCTTAGGGCCGCGCTGCAGCAAAATGTGTGTCTCATTTTAGCCACTTCCAAACATCTTCATTAGAATTCTATAGTTTCCAGTATTTCAAGCACGTATATACGGGCAATCGCTGGGCGAACACTGAAGGAGCTAGAATATTTCGTACAATCCCGTGAGCGTACACAAATTTATTGCAACAAAAGTAACTAAACATTTGTTTCTGGAAGGTCAAATCAAATATATGTACGCCGATTGAAAACAATTAAGAGACACCTCCAAGTCCGTCTAAGTACACGTGCTGCCTTTAGGGCTCAGTGAGATGGGGCAACACATGCATTCGGCGATCCGCGTATTACCTGCCTCTGTGTCGCGCCTTTTTTGCTTAGCCTAAAAGCAGTGCGGTTCACTAAGTTGTGTGAGCAACTAGCCCCACACCATGCTTGCTGCCATTTTCCAGTCTATATTCCGACGGCACTATAAAGCCCCAAGCCCCCCCCTTGTAACGTACGCTTCACGGACTGCACCACCCCGGACCGGTGAGGTGGTCTGAGGTGGCAAAATCCTGCAGAGCTGACGAGACACGCGTAAGGGTGCAAAATTGGCTTTGGTGTTCTCACTACCCAGCTTCTCGGTGGCATGTTGGTTTCAAACAGCAGCGGCTTTTACCTATGGTCGCTATCCCGCCCTGAAAAAGGGGATTTCCAGCGAAGCTGTTTTAAACTACTAGAAATGCGAAGGGGGAGGGTATGAAATGTTCCTCGTCGTGTTGGTGGGCTTGTCGCCTGCGCTTCGCGCCTCTGGTGGCCACCGCTGCGTCCTCCCTAGCCTGACGCATGCGCTGGGGGTCTTGGGCACGAACTGATCTATTTAGTAACACTGGCCCTGACTAGTATTCAAACATATACTGCAAACATCTTTACCAGGAGCACATGGGGAGTAGGGGAGTAGTCCCACTGATCACAGGGGCTTTAAAGATTTTATTTCCTCAGAAGTACGAGGAGGCAGGTTGGAACTAAAGGCTTCAAAGCCTGACAGAGGCCGCAGCCCCCTTTGGTACAGTACAATGATGAGCAAAATCAAACACGCTAGAAATTCTAATATGAGTTACAAAAATACAAGCAACATGTAGAGCACAAGACATTACAGAACAATATGGGAAAGGTACAGTAACGTACATTACAGTACCTAGGAGTAAATTAAAACAAAATACAAGTGGAAAGTCAGAGTAAAACTATGATTGAGTTTTAAAGGTAGACACAATTATAAAACCTGCGCATTTAACAGGTCTAGATGACATCCACAGTTCTAGCCACTGAAGCAGATATTCTGATTTAAGAGGTATTCTTTCGTCTGTGTTTTAAATATGTTTCTACGGCATTTGAAATCAATGTGGTCTCCAACTTTGTTGAGTATGTCGGTGCGTTGAAACAGAGAAGACTGCCTGCCGTAGTTTGTTCGCAATTTCGGTGTGTGTATTTTGGCACCCCTAAGAGGGTATATAGTGCTATTGTCGTTATGTTTGCCATGGAGGTTTTCTTTGTGTATAGCTTGTAAAAGCTTGATATTATTAATTTGGTCAGCCTTAAGCATACTATACTGTACAAATAGTGGACCCGCTCATCATGGTGCCCGTGAAAATTGGCGAATAGACGGAGAACTCTTTTCTGTAAGACGATGAGCCGTTTGTAATTTGTTTTCTTTGTTGTTCCCCACGCTAATATCCCGTAGCAAAGCCGAGAATAGACAAGAGTGTTATGAAGCTGTATTTTCAACCAAAGCGGTATTAAGCCTCTCATTCTGTAGAGAACGCTAGTATTTTTTGAAATTTTATTGCCGAATTGTGTCCTATATGAGGATGCCGAGATAATTCTTCATGAAACCATACTCATAAGAACTTCTGTTCTTTGACTAGGTTGATCCTATTTCCCCGACATTCAATATGAATGACTAGATCTATCTTCTTATTAATTGGTCTAAAAATGATATAGGTAGTCTTCGATGCGTTTAGCTGAAAGTTGTTTTCGTGCAATCATCCTTAATGCGGTTTCGATGCTTGTTTTGTGGTTTTGAATAGAATACTGAGTTCTATGCTGTAATGCTGGTTAGCCCGACGCAGGCGCTCGGCGTAGTTGGCGAGAACTGCTGGGTGCTGCCTGGGTTTTTTGTTAACGCACGAAATTTTTTGACCAACGAGAGGCTCCCATCTTCGCTTTCAAACAAGCTGCTTGTTATCATAGGCTGGTGTTTCTTGTGGAGGCAAAACCGGTACATATGAGGTACTGCAGTCACCTGGACGCGCTGCTACTAAAATAACTGAAACGTTAGTGCGGTAGTCCCGTGCCATTTGAATGGAGAAGCCATGCTATCCCATCGGCAAATGAGGAGGCTGCCACGCTCCCCGCCACCATATCTTCCGGCGCCCTGTCCTGCGTCCATGATGTGAAGGTCAGATGTGAAAAGTCCCGGTTCGTCTGGAAAAACGCCATTTCGTAAGGAAAAAATCTCTGCTGTCAGACTGGAACAAATGAAGAAAAGAGCCAACAGGCCGGTCAACCAACCGAGACCCCAATTAATCCTCTCCGCGTGGCCAAAAGACAAACCATCCTAGCATAGAACTCGACGACAACAGTTGCCCCGAAATTGAGACCGTCGTGCTTCACTTGGGCATGCTTATCCCATTTGTCATTGGTGTTAGCGGAAGGCACGTGCTGATACAAAGTTGTCTGGGAGACTGCTTTTTCGAAAGTTTTTTCAGGATAATTATGTGAACAATGGTATATAACATGTTTGCACGCCAGAATATCTTCATCGCACCTCAGGTGGCTCATTCAGATCGTTAGCCATTAGACAGTATCATCAACTTGGAGAACACCTGTGGTGAAATCCTTTATTGGGCAGTGACGGACGTGCTCTTTAAACGGCTAAAGCCCAGCAGAAAGAAACATGCCTTGTCGGAACACATATAAGCGATCATTGGGGTAATGGCTGTATAGAGACATCAAAGAGAAAAATGGCCAGGATGGAGTTGTAGAGGAAATTTCCGAACTTCTCTGTTTGTAATGCAAATTTTTGCAACGTCCCGTTTACTGGGAATATGCATTGGGACTGGGGGCGGTCGCTGCATCGAGTGAAGACGACTTGACAGAAACACCAATTTCTCCATCCCCGCACTCTACGTGCAGGGGCTTCACGATGCCCCGTTGCTCCCTATAGAGGAGAAAGATGAGAATCTCGGGATGGAAAAGGGGGAGGAGGATGTTATAGCCATTCGCACGGAAAACAGGTGATCGATGCGTCCGGCTTGCCCATATACGTAGTGTAAAATGGGCCCAGATGAGATGGCAGCGGCCACATCATTTATCTTACGCGCACCACATTTCTCCTGCAAACACTCAGCCTGACGATTTTCGGCGGCTATATATTCGCAGAAATATTTCTTTTCTTCGATTGAATAAACAAGCAACCTACCGTCAGCCAGCGCTTGTGAAGGTGTCATTTCTTTACCGAAGTATATTTTACCAATGGCACGTTTGTGATTGGCTGAGATTTTTTTAAATATTTATGGAAATATTGTTTCAGTTGAAACTACCAATTCAACCGTTACTCGTCTTTTTCCGTGGAGTAATAGTGCTCCAAGCGATCGCTTCAAGTAAATTTTATGTGATTCAGAAATGTGCAGCGCAAAGAAACTGTGTCACATAAATTGTGCCTTCTCTGGTAAATTCTTGAATTTTGTGGTGGGCGGTTTTTTATACGTCCAGCACAGGTGCCGTGCGAAGAGAGGTTAACGCACAGTTGAGAAATTCAGGGTCGAGGGCCGAATTTTCAATGTTTAGGCAGAAACCTTTGCGCGAACCACTCTCCGCGTGTAGAAAAGAATGTGATTCAGCATCTTGGTGCTGAACATGAATATATTTCTACATTCTCAAAAGCGCGTGTCTGTTGGGGCATTGGTAGGGTATTTGGTCAGCAGAGGATAATGTCACAGGTAATGTGGCAAGGATAATATTAAAATTAGCACGCTAACGTGTGTCGTTTGACACATTGCGCAAGCAAGCCACTAGGCAATAAAATTAAATCACTTCTACTAAAAGCAAAGCAGAGCAGTAGTTCGCATAAGGGCTGTGGCTCCCTTCTGCGCCCTCTTTTACCACCCCTCACGCTCTTGCACTCTCTGTATCACTCCTGTCTTGATGAATTGAACAGAAGTCACTTCAGTGCAGTTCAATTTTCCCGCCTTCGCAGTACTTGAATGCCTTCTCCTCGGACAGCTCGAATACTTCTCTTAATGTTTAATTTCTTGTTCGGCCTGCCAACACACGAGCGGAAGTTGTGTTCTTTTTGTGCTTGCTTTCACCTCGCACGGGCTGGAGCCTTTCTGTGCTATTCTGAACGCGTAGTGTTTTCCCCGGTGGCGCCTTTTTTATTTACTATCCTAAAAACAAACCCGATGAGCATTCCTAACTAAATAAACGCGAGGACTGCCGGTCAATTACGTATATTTTAAACCTGATTAAATGTACCTGCAGTTATCTTTTCGCTACATAAAGGGGAAATGTATGACAAGTGGAAGTGGTTGCAGGAGTTTCGAACGGTTCTGCCTAAATAAACCTTTTGTTCAAGTATACTCTTAAATTTTGCAGACGGCTTATTCTAGTGAATAGCGGATTTTTTTCAAGCCTCTCTTTGGGTGCGTGTTTGGGAGTGACTGCGGTGGCTAACTAGCGTGACATCTTGCGAGCTAAGACGAAAAGCTGGGACTCTCAAGTGGTCTGCACTTTGCAGCTTTAAACACGTTGCAAAACATTTGCGACCTCTCCGACATTGCGGTAGCTCAGAAAATGCAAGTGATAAAAAATCGTGAGCGACAGCGTTAATTCTAAGTCGAGAAACTGTTTTTGCACATACCTGCTGCACTTGAAGCAGATAATATCAAGGAGGATATCTAGACTCCCAAACATGGTTTTTAATACCTGTCGCACGGGAGAGACAAAGGTCATACTTGCTCGTGGTTGCAAGATTGTGGCAGCGGGGTTTAAAACGGGAAATGGAGAGTCGAACTAGCTGGTGAACATACATTGGTGAAAATTATGCGTGAACTACAAAACACTGACAAGAAAGAAGGACGAAACCAGCGATTATCGTTCTTTTTCCAGTGTCATACTTCTTTCTTTTCTTGGTTTCATAGTTCTCTCTTTATTTTCAAGAACGTTGGGAAGACTTAGCTAGAAGGCGATAGTGGGGGTGTTTCAATATGTTTATTCTCTTGCAGTGTGGACACACTGAACGTTTGGTGTTCCCTAAAAAGTTGATAAAGGCAGAGAGGAGGAATGGGAGCAAATAGGCAAACGTATGATAGGGCACTCCAAGGTGAAGCCCGACGTCCATGAGATGCAGCCCCTCAGTAATATGACGCTGATCTGATGAGGACAATCAGGTCACGGCAGCAACATATGTAACGATAGAAGCAGAATATTCTTGCGTCCTGCCAAACAGGGGCGCAGAGAAGTAGTCTTGGCGAAGACGCAGGGGCAAAGTATTTATTAGGCGAGGTGCCTAACTTGCCAGAGGAAACACACAAAGAGCACCGGTTGGTGGCTAGCAAAATGGCGACCAAGAACCGAGCACACGAGCCGCTAGCTAACGCGCTCCTTCGTCGTCCTCTGCTGTGCCCATCACACGGCACGTACCCAAGCGGGGGATTAGCATGTCTGTCCTACTTAATGCTCTCATCCCACAGACTGGCACGTGACATTTACCCCCTCTCCTCAAAAGCATCGACTCGATGCTACGGTTATGCGCGGAAAATGTAGTCCGCTGTTAGATGCATTGCGTGATCACCGCGAGAAGTATTGTGTCATGCGGACCACATGCACAATTTCTGGGCGAGATCGGGAACGTCCTGCGGTGCTTGGGCTTGCTGGAGCGACTCCGTAGGTAACATCGCTGAGCTGTCGTAACACCGTGTACGGGCCAAAGTAACGCCGCATAAGCTTTTCCGAGAGTCCCCGGCGCCTAACTGGAGTCCACACCCAGACTTGGTCCCCAGAGGAGAAGGTTGCATGTCGGTGGCGAAGATTGTAGCGAGCGGCGTCACAACGCTGGTGCTGTTGTAATTCGCTGGCGTGCCAGCGCGCGTGCTTCTTCGGCGCTACGCACAAACTCGTGAAGGGAGCCGGCTTGGTCGTCGTGGGTATCGGGTAGCAGCATGGCGTCAAGCATTGTGGAAGGTTCCCTACCGTAGACAAGTGCAAATGGCGTCATTTGCGTCGTCTCTTGTTGGGCCGTATTATACGCGAACGTTACGTAAGGCAAAACTGCATCCCACGTCTTGTGTTCCGCATCGGCGTACATACTGAGCATGTCGGCTATTGTTCGGTTCAGACGTTCTGTTAAGCCGTTGGTTTGGGGTGGTACGCGCTGGCCTTTCGGTGGGACGTGCCGCTCAATCTCAACACTTCTTGCAGCAGTTGCGCCGTGAAGGCCGTTCCACGGTCTGTAATCAGCACTGCTGGTGCGCCATGCCGCAGCACAATTCTTGTTAGAAAAAACTGCGCAACCTCAAGCGCTCTAGCCCGTGAAAGCGCCTTCGTTTCGGCATACCTGGTTAAGTAATCCGTGGCGACTACTATCCATTTGTTCCGAGTTGTGGAAGTTGGAAAGGGGCCGAGCAAGTCCATGCCAACTTGTTCAAAAGGCGTTCTAGGAACCTGAACGGGCTGCAGAAGTCCGGCTGGCCGGCCGGGTGGTGCTTTCCGTCGCTGGCAGTCCCGGCAAGTTCGTACATACTGCCGTACGGTGGCCGATAGCTTCGGCCAGTAGTACTTCTGCTTGATCCGTGCCAGCGTACGTGTGTAACCGAAGTGACCGGCGCTAGGCTCGTCGTGACAGGCCTGCAAGATTTCATTCCTGAGAAGGTTGGGTACGACAAGCAGTTAGTTACTCCCACTCGACGCGAAATTTCTCTTATAGAGAACGTTGCTCCGCAGACAGAATGAGGACAGTCCTCTGGCAAATGCCTTCGGCACGATGGTAGTGTGGCCTTGTAAAAAATCAAACAGCGATCGTAGTTCCGGATCAGCGCGCTGCTGTTCCGAAATGGTGGGTGCGTCCAGAACTCCGATTAGCGCGGCATCGTCGCTGTCGTCGTCATCGGCGGGGGCAAGGCCAACAGGAGCTCTTGAAAGGCAGTCTGCGTCTGAATGCCGCTTCCCGGATTTATGTATGATGGTCATGTCGAAGTCCTGGAGTCTTAAGCTCCATCGCGCAAGACGTCCAGTAGGATTCTTAAGATTCGTGAGCCAGCAGAGGGAACGGTGGTCGCTGACGACGGTAAAATGACGCCCATAAGGGTATGGTCGGAATTTGAGGAGGGCCCAAACAACAGCAAGGCACTCTTTCTCGGTGGCCGAGTAGTTACTTTCGGCCCGTGATAGTGTTCGGCTGGCGTAAGCGATGACTTTTTCGGCGCCGTCTTGCCACTGGACGAGAACAGCGCCGAGCCCCACATTGCTGGCATCCGTGTGAACCATAGTTGCGGCATCCTCATCGAAATGAGCCAGCACAGGTGGTGTCTGTAAGCACCGCCGGAGCTCGTCAAACGCCTCTTGCTGTTCATCACTCCAGATGAAAGCTACGTCGTCACGTGTGAGGCGAGTGAGTGGGGCCGCAATGTGGGAGAAGTTCGCTATGAATCTCCGGTAATAGGAGCACAGCCCCAGAAAACGCCGAATGCCCTTTTTGTCGGTAGGCGTGCAGAACTTCGACACGGCATCAAGTTTATCAGGATCCGGGCGTACGCCAGCTCGACTGACAACGTGACCGAGAAATAGTAGTTCTTCATACCCGAAGTGGCATTTTTCTGGTTTCAGTGTCAGTGCGGCAGATCGGATAGCCTGAAGAACGGACGTCAATCGCTCCAAGTGCTCTTGAAAGGTCCTGGAAAACACGACGACGTCGTCTAGGTATACCAAACACGTTTGCCAATTCAATACAGACAGAACCGTGTCCATCATTCTTTGAAATGTTGCAGGCGCTGAGCACAAACCAAAAGGAAGAACTTTGAACTCATAAAGCCCGTCGGGAGTAACAAATGCGGTCTTTTCACGGTCACGCTCATCGACTTCGATTTGCCAGTATCCGCTCTTTAAGTCCATTGACAAAAAGTAGCGGGCATGTCGTAATCGATCGAGTGAGTCGTCTATTCTCGGCAGAGGATATACGTCTTTTTTGGTGACTTGGTTCAGTTTGCGATAATCGACGCAGAATCTCAAGCTACCATCCTTCTTTTTGACCATGACGACGGGTGACGCCCAGGGGCTTGTCGATGGCTGAATGACGTCGTCGTCTAGCATCTGGTCCACCTGCTGCCTTATCGCATCGCGTTCTTTCGCGGACACTCGGTAGGGGTTCTGCCGAACCGGTCTTTCATTTGCGGCAGTAATTATTCGGTGTTTGACCAACTGGGTTTGGCGGACGCCCGACGTCGACGAAAAGCAGTCCCGGAAACTGTTTTAGAGCTCAGAAAGCTGGCGTTGCTCTGTCGGCGGGAGGTTGCGGTTAACGTCGATTTCGAGCTTATTTGGCACCACGGCTGACGCTTTGCTCTGTAGAACGAAGCAGTCCATTGCGTTGTCGATGTCTTCGAAGACGGCAACCGCCGGTCCCTTGGCGACTTGTCGACGTTCATTGGTGAAGTTTGTCAGCAGTACCTCCGCTTCGCCGCACGCTAGCGTCAACAGGCCCCTAGCAATGGCGATCCCACTTTCCAGAAGAAGGGGACTCAAGACCTCGGCAATACCAGGGCCGCTTAATAGGTTATCACACCTAACGGAAACAAGCATGCAGGATCTTGGTGGTAGGCTAACTTCGTCACCGACAATTCGCAGGTGTATGGGTCGGTTGCCGGTACGTTCTGGTGTGTTATTTTTCGTAGAAAAACTCACAAAGTTTTCGCCGACGTCGATTACCGCATCATGATCGCGTAAGAAGTCCATTCCTATAAAAAGCTCTCTGAAGCACTCCGGAAGGACGACGAACGTACCGACGAAGTCAGAGTCACCAATGCGTACCCTCGCGGTACATTTTCCGACAGGCGTCATTAGGTGACCCCCGGCAGTCCGAATCTGAGGTCCATCCAATGGGGTCTTGATCTTTCTGAGCCTGTGAGAGAGTTCCCGACTAATTATCGAGTAGTCCGCCCCGGTGTCCACTAATGCGGTCATTTCGTGTCCGTCGAGAAAAACTGTAAGTTCGGGCCGCGCGTTCACGTCGACGTCGAAGTTTTGGGCTGCCGGTTCCCCAACTGCCGGCGGTAGAGGGAGGCCTTCGGAGCTTCGACTACTGGCAACCTTGCCTCCCAAGGTTGCGTCATCTAGTTTCCCCGCGGTGGCGTTGCAGACCGCCGGGTAGGTGGCCCTCCGGGAGTGCGGCGGCCGGGTGAACGTTGGGGAGCTGGGGACGACGAACGCGATCGGCGGAGTGGTGCGGTAGCTCGACGCTCGGCGAGGTAGTCAGAAATGGCGACCGGTCTTTCTCCGAATTGGGGCCGAACAGCGTTGGGTGGGAATCCAGGCAGTCCAATTTCACGGTAGGGGCACCGGCGATAAATGTGCCCTGGTTCGCCACAGTGATAGCAGAGCGGCTGGTTGTCGGGAGTTCGCCAAAGGTCGGTCTTGCGTACTTGGGTACGATAGTACTGTTGCGGACGTACCGAAGAGTTATTACGAAACTGCTGTTGGGCAGTAAGAGAGACTGCTTGTTGTGGCCAGCATTCGGCTGGGTGCGGTGGGTGGTATGGGAGAAGCGGCGCGGCAGGTCTAGTGGTTGAGGCGGGAGCCTGGACAGTGAGAGCCGTGGCGTAGGAAACTGGGCATGGTGACGCTGGCTGCGCTGCTGGTAGGGAAATCGCGTTGCGAATTTCATCGCGCACTATGTCGGCGACGGAGGCCTGTATGGGCCCCGATGGGATGATGCCGCACTTAGAGAGCTCTTCTCTCAACACCGCGCGGATGAGATCCCGAAGGCGGTTGTCGTCATTAGTGGCTATGACAGCAGAGATGCTCGACGATGTTTCGGCGCCCATGCGGTCGTATTGTCGGGAGCGCTGTTGTAGTGCCCTCTCAATGGCAGTAGCCTCGCGGATGAATTCTTGGACCGTTCGTGGCGGATTTCGGACGAGGCCGGCGAAAAGCTGTTCTTTTACGCCATGCATAAGATGGCGTAATTTTTTACATTCTGCCATGTCTGGGTCGGCTCGCTTGAACAGTCGGGCCATGTCCTCCGCGAACATAGCCACACTCTCGTTAGGTTTCTGAGTCCGTGCTTCCAGGAGACGCTGTGCTTGTTCGCGGCGGTCGGCATTGGCGAATTTCGCTTGAACCTCGCGACGAAAGTCCTCCCAAGTGCGCAGGCTCGCTTCCCAATTCTCGAACCACGTCCTTGCACCGTCCTCAAGAGCAAAATAGGCTTGTTGGAGCTTTTGGGTGGCACTCCACTGGTTGAATGCAGCCACACGCTCGAACTGTTCAAGCCAGTCCTCAACGTCTTCGTAATCCTCTCCGTGGAAGTGGGCGGGTTCGCGCGGCTGCTGAAAAGTCACCGTAGTAGGCATTGCCTGCGCCATTACCTCTGGCTGAGAAGCGTGCCTTCTTGATGTAGACTCCAAGAGAGGGCCCTGTTCTGGAGGAAGGCCGAGTTTCCGGCGGCTACACCGATGAACCGGAGTGTGGACGGGCGAAGGTCTCTCGGGGCTAACGTCCGGGGGCGTACGGGGCATCGGAAGCACCCTCCACCAGTGTTGCGTCCTGTCAAACAGGGGCGCAGAGAAGTTGTCTTGGCGAAGACGCAGGGGCAAAGTATTTATTAGGCGAGGTGCCTAACTTGCCAGAGGAAACACACAGAGAGCACCGGTTGGTGGCTAGCAATATGGCGACCAAGAACCGAGCACACGAGCCGCTAGCTAACGCGCTCCTTCGTCGTCCTCTGCTGTGCCCATCACACGGCACGTACCCACGCGGGGGATTAGCATGTCTGTCCTACTTAATGCTCTCATCCCACAGACTGGCACGCGACAATATGAAGCACTTGAATGGTTCTTCAATTAGCATACCCTTGGAAATTACCAAACCAATTGGAAGAACGCAGAAGCATCTCCACAATTAGCAGTGTTTTAAGCAACACCTTCTCTTTGCTGTAAAAGTTTGAATGTTGGCGTGGCACCATATTCTACGCAGAGGTTGCGATGTTTTGGTGGCGACATCTCCACGTGGCACGAAGAGCGAGCCCGTTACCAGGCGAAGGATAAGAGTTTTCCTTATTTTGCTGAGAGGTGGAAACGAGCACATTCTGTTCGTGTGCTTCTCTGTCGGTGCCGTCGTTTGAATTCATACCGGTGTGTCCGTGTGGGCATTTCATGTTTCGAAATTTCTAAATTGTGTGGGGAGAATCGGTCTCAAGCATTTTGGGGTTTTGCTTGCGGCCAAACATCAAGAGCCTTTAGAAAGCCTGCAAAAAAGTTTAAGCTTCTATTTAAGTATTTTGGTGGGCGGATTGCCAAAATTTTGGCTCGAACTTTTTGCCAATTACATTTCTGTGAGTACAATTGGCCTGCCGTTACACTAATTTCCAGGTAGTACCTTCCATCAGTTGCTGCTTTCGCAGTTTCATACGCCCCACAGTCGTGCAGCGTTTTTCAGTGTTTTGGACATTTTCTCTCAGAAACTTGATCCTAGGTTGTCACTGGTTCTTGCGTAGGTTTCAATCGGTTTAGTCGGTTTGGGTAGACTTTTTATGGGGCATCGCTGAATCAGTGAAATGTCCATCATGTCGGCACTCATTTTTGATCCGGCGAAATGCCTATCTTCTGTAGCATGACCTTTCCTATATTTGATTTCCCAGACGTTCTGTTTGATGTGGAAGAGTGCATACTCTGCCTGCAAAGAAATCGAAATTCCCAGTTTTAGGAATCACGACTGTCAATGGAGAACGTTGATGGTTGAGGGCTGCCGTTTCTGCTGTCCTAAAACAGTTCTAATTTGCTGCATTTTGGTGTGGGTAAATTTGTTTAACAGTCGCGTGTACAGTATCCTGCTCATGACCAGCGCCTGCGTGCGTCTTAGTGTTTTTTCGCCGTCATGCAGTTCCCGTTATCTGACGTATTTCACAATGACCACCCTGGTGTAGTAGATGGCTGCAACCTCCCAAAACCGACCAACTCAACTCTCGGCCCTCAACCTCGCGCAGCTGTAGAGCACCGGTCCACTGCGGTGGTGAGAACAGCGATACCGCAGAGGGTGATTAGAATCTCTTGGTTGGCACAGGCCGTCATTGGAACTTGGCCGTGGTAACGTCCAACTGACGCACTCAGTCTAGCTGAGAGAGCTTAGCTGCACTACTAGAGAAGCTCTCCGACATTAGGTGGGATATTATAGGGTTGAGCGAAATTAGAACAGGTGCAGACCTCATGAAGCGCACTAGCGGACTTATTCTGGACTATAGAGGACCCCAAGAGAACTAAGAATTCAGGGTGGGAGTTTAAATACAATAAGAAAAAGCAGAAAACCTGGAGGAGCTTCTCAGCATTTGAGAGAGAGTCGCGGCTGTAGTGATGAAGCTAAACAAGCGATACAGGATAAAGATAGAACCGGCCTATGCACGAACCACCAGCTGCGATGATCAAGCCGTAGACAGCTTCTACGATGATGTCGAATCAGCACCGAAAAATGCAACAACACAGTTCTCGATTGTGATGGGAGGCTTTAATGGAAAAATTGGCAAGAAGCTTACCGGAGGAAGGTCAGTGGGAAACTTCAGAATTCACTATTGCAACAGTCGAGGAGAAACTCGTATACCGATGACATTTGCAGAAATAAACTAAGGTTGAAGAAAACGTTCTTTTACGAACGAAATATAAAAAGGACATAACAAAGTCCCGATGGTGCAAAAGAAAACTAAATTGACTTGAGTTTAGGGGAAAACCCGGCTGCTGTTCAAGACGTAGACGTGCTAAGTATGATTCCGAGATGCAACCATAGGATGGTTAGATGCAATCTAAGGCAGAATCTCAAAAGAGAAAGGAGTAATCTTGTAAAAACTAGGAAACCCTCCATGGAGTAGGACAGAGCTAGATCGCAGGACTTTAAAAAACTCTTCAAACAAATACGGGCTTCTAGATGAACACAACGAGTCCGGTGTAGGCAGGGTAATTACGAACCTAACATCGGCAATCAGTGAATCCGTAGTAGCAGTGGTAGAGGCAACATGTAGGGAATAAACTGGATAAGTAAGTAAAAAACGAAGAAACTCATTGCCATACGTAAGAACCTTCTTGTGTCAAGTGAGGCAGATCATAATAAACTAGGCGACCTGTCGAAACTGATTAACAGATGTAACACAAACGATATTCGCGCATATAAGATGGCAGTCTTCGAGAAAACGCTGCAAATAGAGGGAAGCTTTAAAGCAACTAAGAGAGAGATGGCCATCGGCAAAGACAAGATGTACGCCCTCTGAGACGAGCAGGGTAGAATAATGCACAACTTGGGTGAGATTGTAAAGGTATGAGAACAATTCTACACTACACTGTTTGAAAGCGACGTTATACCAGGACATACGGCTGAAAGTACAAGCTTAACTTTCGATGTGCAACTAGTAACTAAAGATGAGGTCAGACAGGATGTCAAGTTTATAAAAACAAGAAAGGCTGCAGGTGACGACGGCATAGCAGTGGATTATTAAAAGGAGGTAGGAGATTTTTTTCAGGAAATACTCGCTGTACTATCTTAGAATGCTTGAAGGGGACAAAAAGTGCTCCCACATTGAAAAAAACACCAGCATTGTTCCCATTTATAAAAAGTGAGTACCCAAGGGCCTCAGCAACTACAGACCCATCAGCGAAGTCTCTGTTGTGTGCAAGCTTTTTGCAAGGGAAAAAAAGTATAAAGTAAGAGAAAGAGATTGAGACAAGACAAAAGAAATTTTTGGGTATAACAGAAAAGTCAGGGGGAAAATCCCGAACGAAGATTTAGCTGTTTAGCAGGGCGTCCGGCCTGTCACCTCCACAAAGCAGTGAAAGGCGAGCACAACATCTCTGTGAGAAACTCCTAGGACTGAAGTACCCAGGGAAAGAACAACAAAGGGAGATTAAGTCGATTAAAGTTGTATTCAATGTGCATGCGTCGCATCCAGGAAAAGCTGTGAGTAATTTAAAGAAAGTGTTCTATATTTTCGGGAGCCTTTCAAAAGGGAAATCCAGGAGATGAAGCCTGACCAGCTTTCTGTGGATAAAAATTTAAGGGGTACTTCCGCATCAAATGTTTGCGATTGCAACCTCGCATTTACGAGATTCGCAGAATTTAGTATTCCATAAGTTAGAGAGGTCAATGTCGTCATAGCATGGATGAAGGGCATCCTGAGGATTAATTTGTAAAACTCTGAGGCGCCTGAAGCTCACCCGCAACAGAAACCTCTAAATTGGACACTTCGCCACATCAGGACCCTCAAGACGCATTCGTCCTGCAGTGGACCTGAGTAGGCTGATGATGATAATGCAAGGGGCCTGAATGTTTAAAATTTTCTCTAATTTGCCAATTGTGAAATAGCAGTCATCGCCGCTTGTCTACCAGTTCATGCCGAGGGTTCTTTCGCGACTGTTTTCTCAGAAAACTCCCTGAGGTATTTTTGTGCGAGTTCGTAACTTGGCCAGGTGGCACCATACTTTGTTTGCCAGACAGATTCCAGCGTTTACAAGGAGGCGTGCAATACGAAAAGGAAGGTGAAAATTTCAGCAGTGTGAGGCAATATACTATGTTTTCTTTCTTATGGCGGCCAGTGCTGGCGACCTTGTCTGGCGAGCGATTGCAAAGGCCGAGAATGCGACCACGCACGGGGCGTAGAACAAACACTTTTCAGACGCAGTGCCTGCAGAAATCACGCATCATTTCTTTGTACTCCACTCTGGCATCATTATCCTCCCTTTCAAATTTTAATTGGCCTTCCGCCGTATTCTAGATTCAGGTAAAACCTCGCAGTGGCTGCCCTCAGATGCAGTTTCAGGTTCGAACCAAAGACAGAGTTCCTGTGGACGATTGAGCAGCACGGCTGATAGAAGCCGGCTAACGTCCGCGGAAAATACAGATTTGGCAATATAAAGCTTTTACTTAAAAACGCTCTTCGCAGCGTTAATGCCAGGCATTTGCTATGAGGATAATGCTGCTTCCCACCGCGCGAGATAAGTCAGTTGGCACTGCACCCTAGTTTGTGCGGCCGTAGTATTTATCACAAATACCCGTCACGAATTCAGCAAGGGTGCTTGAAGTATCCAACCACTTTTCCCTCGGCGAAAACATCTAATTGCACCGGCGTGCTGTATTCAACTAATGGGAGCAGACATCCGTGACATCTCACCGCACTTTAACAGCGACGTCTCCCCCACCTACCACTGCACATAGGTATAAAAAGCGTTTTGAGGTTCTTGCTTCATACCCCGGGACGCTTTCATTATTTCAGTTCAGAGTGTTACACTTAGCAGGTCAATCACCTCCGTATAGCATCCCTGTCACACTCCGCGGAAATATTCTCGCTCTTTGCATGCCTAACTCTTACAGTGAAGAATGAGCACTGCGCGGCCCGGACCGGCCCGTGGGCCGGGCCGGGCTCAGGCTTGAATTCATAGGCCCGGTCTTTAATAGTTCCGACGTCAATTGTAGAAAAAAGCTAGAAATGGATATTCTGTGTTTACGTTTACGCGATTATTGATCTTAGTCGTCCACAGTGTTTTAAAAAAGTGTTTTACTAGGTCTGATAGTCACTATACTGTAATTTAATGACTTTAATGTACTGCATGAAGATTTCATATTTGGGTGTATAACATATAAAGATACGGTTACAAGGAATGCCCTAGTGGGGAAGGAATTAATTAAAACACCCTGGACGTGGGCACCTATGCCTATGTAGGTGTGTTTTAGATGTCCAACCAACCTAAATGCGGCTGCCCTGGCTGGAAATCAAACGCGCCTGCTGGAAAAGCGCCGCCGCTTAACAACCACAGAAGGGAAAAAATTTCGACGCACACACATGCTCGTGGATTCAAGTGGGGAGCAAGAAATTTCAGCAATACCAACTTGTGGCCGAGACAACCACGTGAAGTTGCCAAGAGTCTGGTTATCAAAAGTGATCGTGTCTCTCGTGTATGAATACGAGGTATTATTACGCCGATGTGGCGTGAACTGCAGATGGTGTGAGCTATATTACGTGCACTTTTAAACCGTTATTATTTGCGTTTCAATTCATGACGTGCTTGTACAGACTAGATGCCCCGTCTGATTGCCCGCTACGAAGACACTGGACTAAATATAATAAATAAATTTTCTTCATCGTCTAAGACCGCGTCTGGTCACCCACATGCGGGCTCTCCCTATAGGCTCAAAAATAAATGACTGGGCCCGGGCCTGGACAGGACTTGAGACGACGGGCCCGGGCCGGGTCCGGGCTAGTCTCTCTTATGAATGCCCGGCTGCGGGCCGGGCCCGGGCTAGGTGTTACGGCCCCGGGTAGGGCTCGGGCTTGACAAAGCGGGCTCGGGTCTATCTCGGACATTGAAATCAGGCCCGAGTAAAGATTTAGTAAAGAAATTGAAATTGAAAACAGCGCAAAAAACGGTAAAAGAAAAGGACGACACAAGGCGCTCGAGCGCCATGTGTCGTCGTTCTCTTGTCCCGTCTTTTTGCGCTGTTTTGAATTTCATTATGCAGCAACTAGCCCAAACCACCGTTATAACGCAGTTTATCTGGTAAAGATCTCCTAAGTAAAGATCTTATCTCTAGTAAAAATCTCATAGCAAAGAATTTTATAGTATCAAGTTATTAGTAAACAAAGCCAAAGAATACGTCTTTTTATATACTAGTTTTATGATGCTCCTTAACTTTGTCTCAACAATGGCAAAGAATGTACAGAGCAAATAAGTGCAGGTTTAAACTTTTACAGCTATTGCAGCACTTTTCACCTCCTTTTCTTGCGGCGTGAGGCTCACCTTTCTCTAAATCCAGGTCTGAAATTAGTGAGGCCCGAATTTACGCCTCCCATGCCTGAAGTTACTCTGAACGGAGCGGCCCACCCATAATAATAGAATGAGGTTGTTTGCCTTTGCACCAGCTGTTCAGAGGAGCGCACGCCATTATTCGGGAGCTTATTTCGCACTGCTTTTTAGTATTCGCTTCATTGCATGCTTGAGTATGTACCACCGTAAAAGTCGCTCTCAGAGCCCTTGTAATCACCTGCACGCGTCTCGACTTCCAACAGCTAGGGAATGCGAAGATCGTTTTGTCAGCGTTCCTTCCTTCTACCGGTAGGGGGGTCCTGTTTCATCGCGTGCAGACGGCTTTGGTAAGGTTCATATAACTTTGTGTCTTGCGCTGAGGAAAATGTTGGAGCTTTACTGAGTTGCTCTTGGGATAAACAAATAAACTGTACAAAAAAAAACGGTTTACCAATTCTTTCTATTAAAATTAGGAGGAGAGACCAAGTGCCGAGACGTCCCGGTGAGGCGATGGTGTTCTATTTTATAATATGGCGGATGGAGAAAGACGAAGCAGCTCAAGCGAGAGCTGCTCACGAGTAATGATGGGCACCGATGGTGATAATTGAATTGGTGCGTCGATAATTTTTTAAACATTTAAAATCTTCCCCCGCCACAGCAGAGGCTTGGTGAGTTCGCGTCCAGTGGGTACATCAAGTACGTTCCTGTCAGATCCGCTGAGGCAATCGGAAGGCAAAACTGTTCCAGGGGCCGCCTTCTGAGCACATGCCGTGAGTGTTAGTGGAGAGGATGCAGCCAGGTCGCAATTCGTAGACAATCTTCGACGCTTTTGTACTGAGATATGAGTTCCGCTATAGCAGATTCTCTGGTCTGAAAACAGTTTCCAAGAGAGTTGTGCTTCTTCCTGGAGCTTTGCACATTGACAATTCGGCTACAGATGTCAGATGTTTTCTGTTTCTTTAAAGCGTGGTTTCCGCGAACTTTCTTTCGTACCCTGGGTTGTCTGTTAGGTTGAGCAGCAGTCGTCATGGGATATCTCTAGAAAACGTCAGCATCCTGCCCTTCAGCTTCGTGCATCGGTTTTCCTTTTTGTGCCTTGTCTTGCCCTTGATGTTCTCCAGGTTCGAAATTCATGATCTCCCCATTCATATATTCGCCATACGGAGATTCTGCTGGTGTCTTGAGATTCGATGACCTGCTGCCTGTCTTGTTCCTGGACATCTCGGCACACTCTTTCAATTCTAGCGAGTGTAAGGCGCCTTGCGTGAGAAGGTCTAGTGCAGACAAGGAAGGTGTCGCATTCTCAAATCCTGTTGGTGTTTGGAAATCTGACTGAGGTGAGGTTTATTGTAATAAGGCATGTTCTGCGGGGGTCTCCGAGTCTCATGAGTGGTAGCACTGTTCAGTCACTGTAAAAACTCATTGAAGTTTGTTGATGAATGCGATGTATCCATGATTTGGCACTGTTCGATGGTGACACACCTTCTATCTTTCAATCGAGTACAGTCGGATCATAACATGCGTAATTTAATCTTCATATTCGATGTTGGTAGCGCATTCCTGATTTAAGTGTCCGATGCCAATCAACTGTTCGATTTCTTGATTCAAATATGTCAATTCTACTTCAGTTCTTCGTGGCTGCCACAGAAAGCTTGTCAACACATCTCGAAGATCACTGATTTGTCGGGACAAGTCCAACGTTGCTTTCGTGTCTCGGCACAGTTCTGAAGTGGTTAACTGCGTTTTTCTCTTTGCAATATTCAGTTCTTCAAGGTTGACTGTAGGCAGAGGAATACTTTGTTCGGGCATCAAAGGTGCTGAGTCTTCCATTGCGCGATGATCAGCGAAGTTGTCATCACCGTTTAGAATATCGGTGCCGGATTTCATCGGGGAATATCGTCGCAGGTGAGGAGTCATCGTCATGTCGTTCGCACATCGCGTTGTTTGGCTTTGGGTAGCACCGCCATCGTCGATCTGTCCATAACCAGGGGCCGTCGTAGGTATCTAGGTGTCAACCTTCTAATAGGCCAAAGTTGGGATGACTCCAAATCGCACAGGGCCTTCTTCCCGGGTTTATCGGCACCATATAAAATATATGTCATATATGTCATAACGGCTGCACCATATATGTCATCGGTGCAGCCGCGATGATGGTAAGAAAGTTTTTATACCCCCCCTCTCGGCTTTCGCAGTTTCTTTGCTTAAGCCCTGAATATTGAAAATACAAAATCAAGTATTTGGACGGTTGCGATTGTGAAGGAAAGAGAAAATAAGAACAAAGCTCCCGGAGTGTAGGTGACCAATATTGTGCGCGATGTTCACTTTTCCTATGCGGTTATTTGATGCCTGTCTTCAGAATATTGCACTGCAGCTCCTAGTAACACACTCCCCTTAGAGGTCGTTTGGTGAGACGGTTCGAGGGTTGGCCCCGAAGTAAACAATAGCGACTCGTTGCGGCTTTTGACGTTGCGGCCTCAGGTGTCGTTGATGTCGTTGACTCAGGTATCGTTGATGTTGCCTTTTAGCGCGCAGCCCTCGGGCATCCATTACCCGGGATTCGCGGAGTGGGCGTTCGCATAACCGAATGACCGAACGCAACAGCGACACAGAACGAAAACGGAGAGGAGCATCGGTGGAGGGTCAGGAGGACGGCGGCACGCGCTGCTATGGCGTCAAATCTCTCACTGCCTCCCTCTGACTATGTTTCATGCCTCACCGCCAAGGGGCGCCCTCGGCGCTCTTCCCCTCCCCAGGCGCTGTTCCGTTGGGCGCCATTCCAAACCACATGATATTTACGCGGGTGGTTCGAACACGAGTTGCAAACACAAGCTCGCTGTTTCACCGTGCGAGGCTAATCCAAACGGCGTGATATGTGCTTCGGAGGTTCAAACATGACTTGCAACAACACTTTCGCCGGCGGCGTCGACGAGCGGCTAGATAACAGCAGAGTGGGGCGCGCCGCCGAGCGTTCGTTGATCTCGCAATGACTTCCTGAGACGCAGCAGGTATGTGCCGTAATCGAGAAGACTTCAGCCGGCACTGCACCCAAATTTTGCATTAGGGAATGTCGTAATCGTCAAAGCATCGTTTAGTGATAGTTTGTTTGGACGCAAAGAAAAAGGCCGGATAGTTGTGAGCATGAATTACACATTGTTGATCCTCTATTGGGCTGTTATGAATCATGCACTACACATGCTAAAATTTCACATAAACGTTTTTTACCATGGTAATGCAAGGAAACATAATGCAAGTTAATGCAAGGAGCCATATGTTGTGAATTTGGTTGGAGGTGATCTGACATTCTTTGCCGTTCTGCACGGGGCCATGTAGCTGCTGTCACGCTTAATTTTGCTGCCTCTGAAATGCACAAATCTTTATAACAGGTGACACTTCAAGAATACCGCCTTATCGAAGAATCTGTGCCAAATTATATTTCTGTAACGTTCCCTATGGTATGAGAATGATTCCACTCTACAAAATGTTATCTACGTACGCTCTACTTTTGTAATTGAACATGATGTATGAAATTGACATATTTTATATGAACAATTATTATACCGAGGGTGAAATAACAATTGTGATTGCTTGATTTCTTTTCATGAATTGCTTCATAAGTGCTGATTTTCACTACCTAATTTCTTAGGAGAGAAATAACACACTATCCAGAAATGCAGAATTGCAAAAGAAATGACGTGCTGACCTTTCGTACCAAATGTGAATCAACAGACGTGAGTTCTTGATAAATACTAAGAGATTTGCTTAAACATGCCTCAGCTATAATTTAGGTATTCTGTTGATGAGTAAGATTTCAAGCAATCAATGTACGTTGCATTAAAATTTAATAGGCCTATTAATACAGAAATAATATGTGCCCTTGTACTGTGTGAGAAAACATAGCGCGCCCTGCGAGCGAAGTCGAAGCGCAGGAAACAAATACGTTGTTTGTAATTTTGGATTCGGTACATTTTATTGCTTATTAGCTGGATGAAACTCGAACGGATTAGAATTTCATTCTGGCATACAAACATGAGCCTCCCCATTTCCCTTCATGAAAATCATACAATATTGAGAGCCAACGCGAATCGTACAATATTTACAACCTCATTCTGGGCTACGTTATATTAAAACGTAGAAGAAACTCGGCGTAATGTTAGTCTTATTATCGGCTAATTGCGATACAATTCTTTAGAGATAGGTCCTAAAAAAGAAGGGTTGCAGACGTTTTCTAAAACCGTACTCCCTTCGTAGATGGCCATGTACTGACAGCAGCCGAGTACTCCGTAAGGTGTACAACTTCATTGTCAACTAATTTTGACCACAAGCTGTGACAACTAAGGAAACCCGGAGTAGTGATAGAATTGTCCTAGTGGCCAACTTCAGTGTCATTTTTAAAAAATACCTGCATTACAATCACAGCTACAGAAGAATCACCACAAAATTGTCTATACTGAAAAATTTTTATTTGCTAACGTGAATGTTTTTTGTACACGCCCTCTGGGCGCGCGTAGTTTTGGTTAAAACCTCGCCCTTCCCCGCGCCACTGCAATACGTCTGCAATAACGTCCTAAGCAATTAGAAGTAGTAAAAATTTAAATACCATAAACATATAGAGGTATAACTGTTAAAACTAATAACTAATCGCATTTTGAATTGTATAGGCACTATACAGACACAAATTAAATTGCTTGAATGTGCGGTGCATTAAAAGAGGAAAACGTTAGGAGACACTTTTAATGCTCTAAAAACAACTGGCCGATGGATATCCACGTCAAAAAATGTATGTACCCCCTGCGGCCAAATCAGCCAGGGTCAAGTGCGTGACAAGATGCATCGCCGCGACATATAACGTTGCACTTGTGTTTTCGAGACACCGACATGCGTATGCACGTCCAGCCGCTGTATACTAGACCTGTCGTTTCTTTCCTTCAATCGTCAAAGCTGATAGCATTGAGCGCTTTCCGCTAGAGGTTTATTTTTTATGCTCAACAAGTCTCGCTTCCTCACGCTGACCTCCGCGACAGTTTCAACATACTTCGTTAATTTGTTGGACCCGTAAAAAAGCCATAGGACAAAATCAAAGCACGACCCTCACCATTAACGTTTATAACTACACTCCGTAACAGCTCCATATAGGCTTAATGGCTAAATACCTCCATGCACAGACCTAGTCTCTACCACCATCTTAATCTGGTACACCCCGAGACAGCCCTGGACCGAGACATCAAACTGTTTGAACTGGAAGCAGCCCTGGCTGAATGTAAGAAAAGGAGTGCTCCGATTTTCCTACGTAGTAACCGGTCAGCTCATCTACTATTTAGGTGACGGCGAAGTCGCCATTCTGCTTGAGCACCTCAACCAATTCTGGTCATCTCACTGCCTACTTATTTAATTAAAACCGACGAAGTCCGCTTCATTCCTAAAGCGGGGAAATCCCTTCACATAGACAACCTCCGCTTATTTTCCTTACCTCAGGTGTTGGGGAGCAACTGGAACAGATTATGCAAAAAAGTCTGCAACCGTACTTGGAAAACACCAGCCAGAGCCCAACACGATGTTGGACTTTCCACAACATTCCATAACCAAATTATTATGTTGTGACTAAAGGAAGTGGTAATTGGACCTGCCACTCGCCATGACCCTAGAGCTATTCTGGGCCTCAACCTAAAAGGGGCTTTCGACCACTTGGGGCACGCAGAGATTCTTACCCGCCTTAATAAGTCTGGCTGTTACTTGTACATTTCGGACTTTCACACACACCTCCAGGCTGCGCTCAAAATTAGATATATTGAATCCAAACCAATCTGTCTTCGCAGTCACGATAGACTTCAAAGCTCGTAATTATCTCCGCTACTTCCTCAATATCACTTTCCTGTTTCTATCAAGACCGCTAGAACTGATACCGAAATGTCAGTGCGCTGTACGCAGACGACACCACCCTCTAGAATCACACCGGTTCACTCGAAGGGTACAGTATACACTGAAGCAATCATTACGCCCAGGCTTGCGACTTGTACTGGTCACCGCTGAAATTGGAACTCAACATCATCCGGAAACCCGCACCACGAGAGCACGTCGAGCGCTTGAATATAACCGTTGACGGTCATTCGACGTAATCTAGCCATTCACTCAAGGTCGTACCGTACAACCCAGTATAACAAACGACTTTGCTACGTTCATACTGCGTAATATGTATGATCAATTCGTGCACTAGCGGGCATCGAGGAATAAAAAAAAGGACGCAACGTGATTAAGTAAACTTTTTAATAGCTCGCCACACATATGTCGCCCGATACATTGCCCTAACAAAGTCTGACAGTGAAACACTTAGCAGGGTCATTTGAAGAGCATTGAAACAAGCCAGCGGGCTCATTATGAGTACCATGACAACCCAGCTCCTTTAAATAAGTCTTCACCATGGTATCGAGGAACACATTGAAGGTCATCTAGCAAGACAGCGCCTTCGTTTGGCACACACTCCAGCAGGCCGCTTTGCCCTTCACTGCATCAACTGGTCTTGGCAGAACAAAACTATACCCTTCTGCCCGCCTAGTGGCCTAAACAGGTTTCGATGAGACCCCTCCCGCATAATGTGAACCCCGACCTGCATCTCTAGCGCAGGATCGCCAGCAACCAAAGCCAGAATCCCTTCTACCACAATCGCTCTTAAGTGTGCTACAATGGTGGCACGAGCTACACTGACAACAAAACCTTGGTGGGAGTGACAAAATCCATAAACCATTAAATTGCATGCGTGTCCATCTGGGCGACGTCCCCTCGATGCGCTGGAGAACTCGCCATTTCCTTAGCCCTCGACCAAAGCTACAGTACTCATCCCTCATATTGAAGCAACCTGGAGCAGGTTTCTATCAAGGAGTGTGGCATCAACGACACTACGGGTATTTCAACACAACCGTAAAGCTCACCGAGTGTCAATCGTGGGGACACCTGCCCATGCCTCTGCAATGCGCAACAACTTCGCTCACCAACATGCTCGTCCACAACAACTCGCCCACCGAGCCCCGGAAGTCACCGCAGATGGGGCACCACTTCCCACATATCAGCGATTTCTCTATTTTACCGGACTACTAGAAAAAAAACTGCCTTGGCCTCACCCTCCTCTAGGAAAAACGTAGGAAATAACACGCGGACAATTGCAAACAGCGACATACACCTATTTGGAATGAATTGTTTGCTTCCCGCAAAGTACATTGCCCTCTGCAAATTTTGTCTACAGATGGTTTTCCTCTAAAGTTTAATTCTAGAAGGCGCTCGCAACCTAGTCCTACCACCCACCTCCACCCGTACCTTTCTTTAGCTGTTGGAGATACTGTTGTCCAGCTGTCAACTGGAAGACCAGACTTTCCTAGTGACACGGGCGAAGACCTCTAGAGCAGCGCATGGCTCCTGTGCAAGGGTTTCACTCTCACTTTCGAGCTGATTAAAAAGTTTTCTTTGTCCTCAGTTTTGTGCCGCGTTATGTGACCGATCGCTCTTGAGTATCGTCTCGCCATTCTGTGCGAACTCACAAGTGGTAGATCAGCTAAAAAAAGCTGGGTTACAACGGTAACCTTACGCAGTAGTAAAACGCGCCCTGGATACCCCTTCAAGATGCACCATACCTTCCTAACTGCCGCTAAAACTAAGAAGTACTTCCCCTTTCGTCTGAGGTGACACACCACCGGAATCAAATTAGGATGTAGGAGGTTCGACTACAACGTGATGGGGGGGGGGAGGCGCAGAGGGTGACGGAAGCGTTCTCCTGTTTCAGATCGCACAGCATTACGCGGCAAAATGCAAGAACTAGCAGCATCATCAGTCCGTGGATGGTGGAGAGGGTGCGGAGTACGGGGACTCGAAATGACATCAAGGTTGCGCCCCGAGTGACATCTGATTCGCGACCCGACCGTCCTTCAATTTGAACCGTGAGTTGAACCTTGATTACTCCCTAAATGAAACTGCAACTCAGGGCTCAAATCAAAGTTCGCTTGATTTTCGCTTGATGGTGGTGTGCGCCCGGATGGACGCGGACGGACATTGGGAAGTCCTAAGGTACTCCGCACCGCTACGGGCGAGGAACTAAGCCGTTTGACTATCGGGTACTAACTCACGGTCGTAGCCCACTGACACTAACTCTGTCTGGTCTACCAGACAGAGGCTGGAATCCTGCCGGTGCCAGTGTTATTTTTTGCGATTGTATATACTATGCGCACACGCGCACGGACATTGTGCAGTCCTAAAAAACTCCGCACCTACCGTAAAATCCCGAGAGATAGCCCACCTAAGATCGAGAGCAAATCGAGTGAAAATATGACGTGGGCTAACATTCGGTGCGCAGTAAAAAAAGGTTGATAAATGTTCAAGGATGCGTGGTGGTCGTGTTTCGGGTTCGGGATTTCGCTACGGTTCTACATGTGTGCGTGCTGCATTGCCAACCTAAACAGGCACACGTTGTTTTTAGATCCTGTGACCTGTTATCGCAGCTGGGTTTCAGGTTCCTGTGACCAGTCATCGCACCCTACCAACGCTAGCTAACCTCGTTTCCGCGGGCGTCATCCCCGGCTGGGATGATGATTGTCAGGGTTGGGTTATCTTTTGGTGTTTTTGAAAAAAATAGAAAATCTTGCCAAAAACAGGGGTGGGTTATCTTTTTGGGGGTGGGGCATCTCTGGGGATTTTAAGGTAATCCAAGTTCACATAGCTACATACCTGGTTTCTTAGGCAGCGCTCTCTCTAAAGTAAATATATTGACGCGTAGCCAAAGACGGCGCAGCTGTTTTGAAGGAAAAACAAGTTTACTGGACCGAGCTTGTGATCCCCTAACAAATCGAAGAATACACAGGCGTGAAACAGCAGTCAACAATGAGACGTGCGCAGACTCGTGTAGGCGAATCAAATGTCGCGACCTTTGCTCTGCCGGCATTTATCGTTCGGCGCGGGGGTTTCTACAATCTTCGAACCACGTCCAGAACACTGTGGATCAAAGGAGACTATTCTAGGCTAGGGACATTAGGGCGAAGCATTCTCCCTATCACATGAGATGACCCATGCGCCTGGAGGCACATGTGAGATCCACGAGAACCAAGAACGTATTGTGACGACCTGGTAGTTATTCAAGACCAAATTTTCGAAAACGAAAGGGGCTGAGCAGCAGCTGCAGACGCACGCGCAGTATCCAATCAATGCGTGCTCGTGTTCGTTGAGGAGTTGAAGCGACTGTTTCGCCGTGCGGACCAAGAAATGGGCACAGAAAAGAAAATACGGTTTCTGGTGCAAGGGCTTAAGACCATACGTGCAGTGGGGAAGGAAGAGCTTCGAAAACGTTTTGCAGCGACGCCACAATACTGTAAATCTCCGTTTCTATTTAAATACACGCAGGTTTCATCAAATATAGTCTAGTGCAAGTGGTTTCGTTGTAAGAGTATATTTTTAGTAAGAACAAATATAGTGTTAAATAGATAGTTTTTCCATCTGTATAATTGTAAAATATATCGTTTGTTCAAAGGAGACCAAGCTGAGTGCCCTACAGTCGGACATTCCCATTTCATGCGTGAGGTGTTCACATAAATGAATTATCTCGGCGCTTATTTCTTTTTTCTCACCAGAGGAACAGCGACCCGTGTTAGGCCAAGTTACACGTAGAGCATAGGCTGCTTTGCCCTCTAAAACTTAAAGATTAAATGCAAACGTGGAATTTACAATATAATGGCAAGTGTGTCACAGGGAAAGAAATATATTCAAAATTTCCGCTGCTTCGTAGGCATAAAAACGGGTTGAAAGTGCCATACTATTCTTTCATTTTAGTATTTTTGCACTTTATCACCTCGGACGACTCGCAAACTAGAAAATTAAGTGGTACAGTTCTCCGCTCTGCCGATATGAGGTGCCAAAAGTAGACACCTCTCTCCGCCGCTGAAATTGTTTTCGCCTATCAGAACCCCGCACTGCCGGAAAACAGTTACCACACGCAAAAGAAACACAAGCCTACAGACGAGGCAGCCATTAAAACCGCGCTTGGGGACGCACTAGCCTCATCACGCTATCGTCCTACATTTACGACATGCTCGAACAAGCGCTAAAACGCGGTGATAGAAAATGGAGTCCTTAAACAGCTTCGCTTTTATACATACCTCTTTGCAGTTTCAGTTTTTCACGGACGAGGGTAATGTAGGAAACCGTGCGTCGAGTGCAGAAGAAGCCGCCCTAGTATGCATACGCCAAGGCAACGTTTTTATGTTTTTATTTCCACGTCTGTTTCCTGCTCCGTAATACGAAGCGTTAAATTTATCTCTCCCGTCTCTGCGCAAGCGCCGATGCTCTGCGCAAGCGCCGATGCTCCGACGACCCTCAATATCATATGGTGCGGCAGCCATAGGGGCTGCATGAACATGACGGTAAATTGGCCTTCAACTTTAACAGCACACCGCACCCTTAGGTGTCTTTAAAGGGACTTACCTAGCACACCATTACAGTTCTGAAAACGCCTTTCAAGCTCTAAGTTTCCTTCACTAGTTACTAAATAGAAAATAAAATATTTTGTGTGAGAAAATTGGGCCCCTAGTCCCCAGCTTGATTTATGCTCTACAGAAAACAAGGACATTTCTTGACAAAGTAACAGATATTAGACGTTGTCCCAGCGACCAGGTATTTTGGCACAAAAAGCTCAAAAGTACGTTGCCTCCGTGATCTTTTAGCCGCTTGGCACCCGTAGCAGTAGCGTACGGAATTATTCTCCATGATATCGCGTGCTCCTTTTCTTGTTATTATGCACGGCATTTGTTAGCTTTCAATTACTTCTCTATGCATTTTTTTGTGTCTTGGCGTGCACTATGGTTTCTATCTCTCGACCGACCGACCGACCAACCGACTGACTCATCATCGGAAGCCCAAAGCCAAAAACTGTATACGTTACTTTAAAGTGGACCATTGCTGGCCTCTCTATGGCTTTGGTTAGCCTGCGTGCTAACAACACAACCAAAGAATACCTTATTAGCTAATAAAGGAATAATAAGGATGGTTTTCGAGTGTATAAAAATATGTTAAACATTTTCCCCACAAATCTCCGAAATAACGTTTGGTCTCATAGTTGTCGCCTATTTGTTTCTTCAACAAACATTTATTCGTATTTCCAAGACAAACTAAGAATTTTAATGCACTGGCACCATAAATACCAAGTAAATAACATTAGTCCTAAACCTTTTTTTAGAAGCCCCGTATTGTCTGTCCTTCCCGTATGGGCATTATTTAACCTTTGTTTTTTTTATTACTCCCAAAAAATTGCATGCGTGCATGCCTGCATGCATGCATGTAAGTACACTGTACGGGTCACCTTGTGTATTCAAGGTGACGGCATTGGCGACACCGCGAACTCCGATTCACCAAGTATAAGCTGAAACAAACTGTTGTGAAATTTTTATAGGTGAAGGATAAGCAGCCATGAACGGTGGTTGTCGGAGCCTTGGTCAAGCTCCGGCTGATGGCCTCCCTGTCTGTTTACCATGCAGGGAGCTCCGGTACCTGTCTAGCAAGCAGGATAATGCTCGAGAAGCAAGATCCCGCATTACCTGCTTTTTTCTATGCCATACGGTAAACCGAAAATCCCCCCAAACATGATTCATTCGTGAAGGGCCCGCACCACAGTTTCATGTCCGCCACTTCCAACCATTGCTTACCCGAATCCTGGTAACTATCCCCTCAGCTTGTTCTTTGAACCTATGGACTATTCAAAGCCTCTTTCTTCTCAATCTGTATTTCTTGTGTCAACGTTTCTTCAATGCATAATTGGCGAATCTTACGATACTAGGGAAGGCCGAATCGGGGTTCTAGTTGAAGTGAAAACTCAGCAGCAAGCCACAAGCCTCCTTGTTTAAACACGCGTGGAAGATCTGGACATCATGGTCACAGCCCACCGCAGCATCAGCAGCGCCAAGGGTGGGATCTCTGATCCAGATCTCATGACTGAAACAGATGCCCACCTTTTAAAAGGTGTGAAAGATCAGGGTGTCACTGCCGTTAGGCGCCTGTCTATACGCCAAAACCAGGGAATACACACCAAGCAGATTTCCTTGACTTCTGAAGGTACACAATTCATCGTCGCTGTCTAGCATGCGTAATCAATCTAACGGCAAATTTAAACTTCGCAGTTCGAAATCTCGGAGTACGGATGCGCTAGAAGAATTCTGACAAATGAAACTGAGTAGAAACACGATTGCGTCCATATTTTTAATATAAACATGCCTGCTTACTGCTGGCAATTAAAAAGTTAATTGTTAAATTTTAGTTAATTAAGCCATGAACATCAATAATTACTACTTTAGGGCGTCCTGACGAAGGCAAGAGTCTTTGCTGAAACGTTGGCAACAATCGCGGTTTCTATCTCGTTCCAAGTTTTTTTTCTTACATACATACATACATACATACATACATACATACATACATACATACATACATACATACATACATACATACATACATACATACATACATACATACATACATACATACATACATACACACATACAAAGACAGGCCAAAATGTTCACGATTCAGTGCCGAAGAAAGACTATCCTTTGTAAATGGATTAAACGAGCTCGCGCACATGCAGGGTATTTTCTTGTAATATGTGGATGTGAAAGCGCTTAATGTTTGCAGTATAAAAATTGTACCCACGTCCGTTTTCAATTTAAAGACGCCTACATATACCAGTTATGTATTTATGCTTTGCCTCAAATATCGTTGACGTTTACATTTTGCTGGTCCTTGTTCAAAAGTATAATGAAGTATGCTTCGAAATTGAGTTTTTCGCAAGAGGGTTGACTATATAAACGCCTCTTTTTAGAGT
>CM023449.1:157387102-157531489 GCA_013339765.2 Haemaphysalis longicornis | reverse complement strand
TTCCCCTGCGCGCTCTACACTTTTGCAGAAAATGAGTGATGTCCTCTCAAACGATAAACTCAGCCTCCAGAGAACTGGCACACCAAAGGTGAGCTTTAAAAGCGGGAAAGCTCAGGGCAATGCCGACTGCTACAGTTCAGTTCTCAACGCGAGAAGTGACATCTATAGGCGAGACTATCAATTGCTTTGTTTTCCTTGCGCAGGTTTTACCCGTCAAGACTGACTTTCTTTTTGCATTGGACATTTCTGTAAACATCAAATGTTAACCTTTCAGATTTGTACGGTAGTCTAACGTACTGCTGTTCTATAACATTACTCAGTGTGGCCTGGTAATTGCGTAATAATATCGCAACTAAACACCTGGTAAAACTACACGTCGATTTGTTTTTGCACTTGCCGGCGGTAAAGGTGTGTTTTTGTTGTTCTAACGGTCGCTTGCCTGAACAAACCAGAGAAGTTCGTGGGAAGTAACTCTTTGTCTAGTGACTGACCCGCTGAAGCTCCAGCCCGGTGTATTCAGCGGAGTTACCTGAGACTGGAAGGGTGTCATTCGGCCCAGTCCTAGAGTCGAACGTCGGCCGAGCACTTCTCTTCGTGAGCATCACTCCGAACAACGATCGCTAACACTTATTGATCGGGTCCTCCAACCGGCCGAATGACCGTCTTTTACATAGCTTTCGGCGATGAAAGATTATTCAAACGAAATTTTCTGCCTCTTTTTGTTTTCTTTGTGGCTTGAAACGACGGTTACAAAAAAATAAATGAACAGGCTTTCACTTTTTAATGTGCATACTACTCTTAGGAGTGTTTTGTTGATACATGCTTTGTAATCGCTACTGTGTTGAGAGAGGAATAGGTGGTGAACGCCCGGTATTCCATGCAAAGTACGCGAAAAAAACCTATTCAGCTAAGCATCAAACAGACATCGATAAAGCTACTGTTTTGTTCTTTAACCTTGTTTCTTTGAGCAGCTGTGTTTCCATTACGCTTGCCTTTTTTTCATTTGGCTTTTTATTACGCTCTCTGTTTGGATGATAATAGAAACAAACACCAACAGTGGAGTCCAGTGCTCTGTAGGGATCTCATGTGCACGTGTTTATTTTTTTGTGATTAAGAAACTCACACGGCAGTCCAAGTTGTGCGCGATACTGAGGTAATTAATTTCCTTGCTTTCCTTGCCCAAGTTTGAAAACTTATAACATTGCTCAAATGCTGCCGTCATATATAATTGTTGGGCACGTTTTTGATAAAAGAGCATGCTACAATAAAATTTTGGTGGAATGGGTTTTCAAGGTGAATTAGTGTCCACAAATGCTCAAAATAATCCAAAGGTGTAATAACACTTCTAAGCAATGAAGTTTGCGGGTTCCTGCTTTCAATAAAATTGCAATTTTAACCAACAGATTTAGATGCTTACCGGCTTTTGTCTCACCAACCACTCGAGGCAGCCAATTTGTGCGGGACGATTAAGTTGCATACACTGTCTGGTTATTTTAAACATGCGGTGAAATGTTTTATGCGCGGGCGTATATGCTTCTCGCCGCATTCAGCAAAACAGTTTGTCCCGCCGGGGATTTTTTCCGCTGTACCTGAATGTCTTGGCTTCTGCGTTATCCCGGCAAGAGTGTTTTCACCTCAGAAGCAATTCTGGCTTCTTTATGCTTTCTTGTAAACGATTTCTGTCGGTGAGAGAGGCGTCTTATACGGAGATGGATAACGCCGGATAAAGTATATAGAAATACTCTTTTTCACCTTCACTAAGTGTTATTGAGGTCGCCACTCACGGATGGCAAGCGTGAGCGCTTAGCGTGATAGTTTACCAGGTCTAAAAGAACCGCGCAAAAAATATCATTTACTCACACTTAGCAGGCGTTACCCATCCCTCTAGGCATGCTTAAGAAGCTTGATTTTTCAGCGTTAAATCACATCCTGCGTGGAACAAGCGTGCAAAATTCCCGGACACTCACGCTTGCTAAGCGCGAAAAAAAATTTAGAGTGTACAGCAAAGCTGTATACTTGCAACGGTTGCATCTCCGTCGGCGAAAACAACAAGGCGCCAAGAATATAATTACACACTACATGCTTCGCCCCTGCCCAGGTTTCAGGTTAGTGCAAATGGTACGAGATTTTCAAGCTTTCACAGTTTTCGCACTGATGGTTAAATTACGCTCTGCATTCTCTCCAAGTATGTTTCTTGAAACATGTGGCTGTGCCTCACTATTTTAAGAAGGATACTCTAATTCAATTCAATATTCAACGCTACCGATTATATTGAACACGCTTTCGTTAGAAGATCCCTCCTATATTGAAGACCCGATGGCAGAACATCACTGGGGAGCTGCATTTTCTTGGACCTTAAAAGTCATACTGCTGTACGGCTCTAAAGGACGCTTTTCTATCAAAAATCTGTTCTATCAAACGCTCTTCACATGTGTGGAAGTAATTTATTCCGTGTTAGGACCTGTACGATTAACATATCTTTGTATATAACAAAATCGACAGAGTTGTACCCAACAGTCCTCATGTAAGAACATGTTAAGTTCTTAATAAATCACGGTATCGGGCGTGTATTATTTGTGCCATTTCGGTGTGGTGTAACTCCGTCAGGCGGAAATAAAGTAGCGCTCATTAATCAGTATTACAAGCTTTAAAGTATTCTGTTTCATGCATGTTTGACTATGTGCGACACTCGAGCAAGCGAAAGTGGCAGGTGAATATCAATGTGAGCAGTTCGCTTGTTGGATTAGGAGAATGGGTCATTTCCTCAGCAGTTCTTTGGTACAGTCGAATGGCTATGTTAAACTGTTTCCGCTTTTTAGCCATCATAAAAATAACATTTCTAATTTTCCTGCCGTAAACACAGGCCGCGCACGTCCTCGTTTGAAATACTTGAATTCACGTATAAATGAATCGTGCGCATAATTGTGACCTTGGAGGCCTAAAACATTGTTTCGCATGCTTGTTTTTGAAGCCAAAATTGCGCATTCTTATTGCCTCAAAAAATTCCCGCCAATCAATCGTGTGAAGGTGGTTGCAAAGCGAAGCTGTAAATTACACCCGCAATAAATACCCATGCGTCTTCACGTGGCTCTACAAAGATGCATGATCAATGAATGGTGGTTGGTTGAGTTGTATTGATGAAGCACATGAGGGATAACTGTTTTGTATAAAATAAAGGAATCTCAAACATGGCGGTAGACGGTCTCACTTCTTCTCCGTCTCTGCCCCCGCCAAGGAGACGACGAGAGTGGCGGCAGAGACGGAGGAGAAGTGAGATGTTACGTGTTGGTGTGAGCGTCCTTCATTTTTATTAACTCCTGGTCCATGCACAAGCCTCGGACACGGTGGTTACACGTGCCGTGGACGGAGCGCACAGCGGCGCGAGAGGTCGCGTTACGCTATCACGTGGCATTAAGCGATAACGCAGGGGGTATACCCGAAGATGGGCTCGGTGAGTGCACCGTCTGTCTCTCCATCACTGCGTGGGCTCGTAGCTCAATCGGTAAGACAACAGGCTCTTGCTCCGTTGCTCTATTCGTTCCAGGGGCCAGTCGTGGTGTCAGTAACTCTTATTTGCTCAAGGGAGGTTTCTGTTGACACCAATAGTCGCGAGAGAACCTTGGGGGGTAGAGGTAAAAAGCTTCGCTTTAAAATGAGGCTTGTAAAGATAGGTCTTCGGTGAATAAGACCGAACCTGAAACAGGAATTCCCGCAACGCAACCACCTGTTCTCGAAGGGCTCGAAGCTACCTCGGTCTTCAGGGTCTGGCATCGTTGGCTGGTCTTGTCGCTTCTGGTCTCACATGTTCTGGATCCTCTGTTCACCGTTTAGGGCATGGGTGGGGTAAATGGTCGAGTTGTGGTTACGACAGGAATGCGGCTGCTGGTAACAGCCAGTTTTGCATTGACAATTGCGTCCCGGCAGGGGCGGTGCGATGCTGGGGACATAAATGGAGACTACGTTGCAACCTCAACAAAGCATTTAACGTGGTGGTAGGACCAGGGACACGAACCACAGAATACGCGAACTATGCACTTAGAATATTTCCAAGGTGGTGATGAGAGAGAATCCGCAGGCTACATATACACACCGATTCTTCTTCGTTGGGAGCTGGGACCACAGTGCTGCTCTTCGCTGCCCCCTTCATCGTCTTCTCATAATAGAGCGAAGAGATTCCATGGACAACGGGTCACTTCGTAAAGTATAGGAAAATGCTGACGACACCAACAAAACTGCAAATTTTCGTGGGCTGATATTTTGTTCCAATATAGGTATAATCCAGGCGTGCCCGGTTTGATATCGAACGTTCTGTAAACTTGTGGATATTCCGCGTCCCGCTGCTAAACTGACCTAAAAGGCACCAATCCTCCACTATTTACGGAAAGCATGCGTAGAATTACGCCGAGAGAACATTCTACTGAAAAAATTACGTGTCCTTCAAAACGTTTTGCTCTGCTGCGGCTAGAAACAAGATCCTTCGGGCCTGAACCAGCACTTGTACCCTAGGCCACGCAGTCCGACCAGCGCGGCTATTTTAGCTATTTTTTTATAAAAAAAACAGTGTTTGAATAGAACCAGTAGATGGAGCTGGGTGGTACATAAAATAACGAGGTAGTACCCACAAGGGAACAGAATGTCGCTGTCGTGAATATAGCGTATGAACATCACGCGGCGTACATTGAATTCCTTAGTGGCTGGTCTCCGTTTTGAGCTCATGCTGAGAGGACGAAAGAGACAGCAAGCTCCCAGCAAGTCACGCTTCGTGCAGACAGAGAGAAAGAGGGGAGAGAGAGGTACTGAGAGAGTAAAATAGATCGATGCAATTACACAAACTTAAAGACCTATAGTATAAGAAACCCTGACAGGATGATACCTTTATTCGTTTTTGTAAGATCCTATTAGAAGCAGTAGGCTGTGACACCGACGCCGTTTCATAAAGCACTAATTCTGGAAGCATCCCCATGGCCACAGTGCAGACTTGTTGGTCATGCTGATAGAGTATGGCGTAGTCTGAACAGGGTTACCTCGACTATCGCCGGCGGTCACCCCAGAGCTGCATAAATTAGTACGTCTTCCTAGCATTCACCCAAATGTGCTTCACAGCCGACGTTAACGTTGGCAAGGGAAAGACCAAACCGTGGTGCAGGGTAGTCGGCGGCATCGCCCCACCGCTTTTCAGAAAGCCACCCTTCTATTCGCAAAGTCAATTTAATTGGTATAAAAGGAAGGAAACGGTTTGACACCGATTTCCTAACTTCTACAAAATAATGCGTCACTGAAGGCGTTCCAACAAGCCCATAAACATTGTCGGCCAACTAGATATGCAAAGAAACAACAACACCCGGTGTTACGGTGTCAAAGATTGACATTCACAGAGTAATAGAAGGACGCAATGATATAAGGTGTGAAGGCACATAACACATGCGGGATTGTCTAAACAACGTATATATTCCGAGCAATAGTAGCTTTCACGATTTTACCATACTAGGCCTCCTGCGATGTATGTGCATGCCGTTCTTGAAAAGAATGTTAGAGATGCTCTTTGAACTAATTTATTCACTTGCAGTGGGGTGCTCATTTTGCCGGAGTAATTTTTCTTGGGTGGGTTTGTATGTTTGTAAAACGACGTTTCTGAAAATGTAAGAATACGTAGTTTATTTCCCAACTAGGAGCAGAGGAGTAAAGTTATCGTTTATGAAACTTCTGCTTGCAGTTCTTGTACGCGCATAAAGCATTTCTGGAATTAGTCTCAAACGATGCTGGAAAACTGCAACTAATGGCTTCTTTGGCAACGCGTTAAACCAATTTATACTGCGTGTAAAGTACGTCAAACAAGGAGCGGCTGCTGAGCGGAAGGTATATACATTTATGCGAGCCTGGAGTCAATACCCATACATTCCCGAACGCTAGTATTCATATTTTTGACATTGCTCGGTTCGAACATGGTGTTGAAAAATGGATACCTTTCACTTGTTCGCAATAAAACAAAATTCAGGTACAAACGAGTTTTCTATGTCAAAGGCGCAAAAAGAGCGCAATTTAGAAAACAAACACAAGGGCGCCACAAGTATTCCCAAAAAGGAATTCGGAAGGAAACATTTGCAGAGTGAAGCCAGCCTTGCTATCGTCTCCTGTTGATCCTTTTGTGACATTGTCGGCATGCCTGTTATCGCAACCCAGGCCCAACACGCCTGAGGGAGTTTGAATACGGTGTTAGATGCAAAGGAATGGATTGGAATCACAGACTTTTAGAAGGCCAACGACACTTGTCCTTTTCTGTTCATTTTCTTTAGTGGGTACAGAAAGGCAATTGAATAGCAAGCCACTCACAATCAACGTAGGTAGCTTTTTGAAAGCACACTTTGCCCGTGCACCATCTCCTTTGAGTGGGCGATAGAGTGTGAAACAACTTCATTTCGCGGCTCCGGAAGGAAATGATAGCGCAGTGAACTGGCAGCGGCAACGTACCATTTGAATTCACTTGTTTATTTGCCTCGCATTTTCCCTGTCAGGCTCAATGTAGCCACCGAGGTTAGTAGTACGCTGGGCTGAAGAACAGGGGCATAATCGAGGAGTATTCCCCGTCGTCATTTCTAAGGTAAACAATATGGATTTTTTTTTGTGCGGCACAATAGTTCACTGGCGTACTCGGCCATGCTTACATCGTATTAGGGGCGGAAAAGTGGAACAGAAAACTTTAAACAGAATGCTCGCCACATTCTTTCAAAGGCAGCTTAGTGTTCTGAGTGACGGCATCTCTAACGCGAAAACGCCGAAGTGAAAAAACGAAACACTTCCGGTGCAGGGAATCGAACCTGCATCCCTCACATTCTCTAGCCGGATTCCATACGATTGTTCTATTTTGACATGGTCGAAGCGGTTTGGAAAAACTTAGATGACAACCAAAGGATCTATCATAAGGAAGCCTCGCGTTCAACCATCGATGTCATTTGACGGAGGGGTGCATGGTTTTGTTGTAGTCGGCACAACAGATTGAAAAGAAAAAAAACGCATTAGGTTGGTTTGTGTAAAGCACATTGTTGTATTTTCAATCTTCAGGAAAGCATACCGTACGAACAAGTGATTTATATAGGGCTGTAGCTTGCTCTTTTTGTGTCCGAAACTAAACACATCTCGCTGGTAGTTACGTGCACAACAATATACTGCTTCGTTTTTAAATCGTGGGCGCATAAATTTGTCAGGCCATTTGACCACTGCGCAAATAAGACACTGCTTGCGGCCATCGCTTCTGATTTTAAAACTCAGTTGCTATGTAGGTAGGAGAACACATTGGTTAGCAATAAAAGGAGTTCAATACTGGCCGTTGTCGTCCGTCGCAGACGTACACACAGCCATAGCAGAGAAGGTATTCCGCGAATGTTCCCTGTGGTCTGTCTTCTTTTCTGAAAAGCTGTCTTAAGCAGAGAAGGAAAAAAAACAGTGCCTTTGGTTTCCCTGGGGTCAATATTGATGCACATGGGGTGGAACTGCGGGATTTCCTTTGTACACGAACTGCCAGTTTTTTATTTCCACTAGCCATATAAAGCTTTGCTTCAAAAAAGTGTTGGGGAGGGCTACTCTCTCTAAGGTTGTTGGGGGAAGGGAGTTAAAGACGGTAATGAAGGTTCAGGTACGCGTGAAAAAGTATACCGCTATATTTGTACACAAAATAATATATTTCAGCGCACAAACTCTCGCTGGTACAAAAAAAAATCGCCAATCAACAAGAAGTACACTGGAGGGCTTTGCTAATAACCCGAATAAGCCACTAAATATTTTGGCATTTGCTTCGGAAAATGCGGGTTATTCGGGAATAACCGATCCAGTAACAATTAGACTGTCAGAGGAAGACACACCTGAGTAATTAAACTGACCTATCGGAGAATAACCCTTCGTTCAAAAAAATTGTAGAGCGTTTCACAAAGGAACAGTAAGCAACAAATGGGAACGTTCAATAATAAGTACCATATCACCAAATGATGCCTGCGATACCATTTACCATCATTCAAGAGTAGAATGCATTTACAAAAAGAAATACCGCGGCATGCGTTGAAGCACCATTAAAAACCTCGCTTTCAGCAAAAAAGACATTACGCTGAAGGCAAGATTTATTTCAAAATATCATGCAGTAAGATGCCGGAATATCTCTGCACCCCACGAAAACAAGCGGGGACAAATAGAGAGACAGAAACATTTTCAAACATTTTAGATGTATACTTTGCTCGCTCAAATTTTAGCGCTTAAATGAGCCAGTTGTTGCACTAGGTAGCTTTTCCACTTTTAGCGGATCAACTTTTCTGCTTACTGAGAAACGTGAAGCCAACTATCTAGTCCCCCTGAGTTAAATTAGAACTTGCCAATTGCGAGAGCTGGCCGACAACTGGAGACGGCAAAATGCATTAGAAGAAAGTTTTTCCGTATTTTCGTGGATTTGTATGTCTGAAAGACGTTTCCTTCACACGTCTGCAAGCAATATCTTTTGTTTCACTAGCGGCGAATTCGGAATGTCCCCATTCTGTGTGAGGTGCCAAGACTGCCTTCATGTTCGTCTTCGAGGATGTTGCGCTCCACCCCGGTGTATCTCTCTGGGTGGCTAACTGGCTGTGTCTAGGTAACTGGCTAACTGGCTCTGGATATTTTCCCTCAACGCATCACTTATAATCTTAAATCAACGCGCTTTGCTTCGCGCCAGAATCAGCTACTTCCGTGTATACACCCTAACTACAGCAAACATACGATTAAATTCTCCGCCATTTCACTTTGGAATTCCCTAACCCTGATATTAAATCTGCTAATTGGCGTTTTTAAATCTAAAATAAAAACGTTCTTCTGAGGCCCTTTTGTTTGATTGAATTGTAACTGCAGTATCATGTATTTTTATTGATGTGGAATTCATATCCCCATTTCTGAATCTATTTTGGAGTTGCATTCACTGTTTAGTTGTATTCCTGCTTCTTAGTGTTATATTTTTTCTCTTTGGTTTTTGTATTCATCGTTCTCTGTTTTATCCTGAGTGGTGTTTATTTGCTGACATGTATTCTAGTGTTGCTTGATGTTTACTCATTTTTTTGTAATTTCTCAATCATGATGGGAGGTCCCGCCTGCGGTTCTTACCTTGGGACCTCCCAGTACCTCTGTACCCATTCGCAGTTCATGTTCACACTTGGTCAATAAAATTCAGTTAAATTCAATTCAATCCCTTCGTTAGGTGGTAATCAACTCCTCCAGCTGGAAGAGACGGAAGCCGAGTGCCAGCTCCTAGCTTCTGGCCAGTTTATCTCGACGGTTTCTCGCTCTAGCACCGTATTGAGATCGGTCACTAGTCCACCGTAGCGGCTCTTTTTGGAGAGCAGTTTCGCTTTTGTCTCGGTAATCAACTGCGGAAGTACGGTGGGGGATGAGCGAAAGCTTGCGTTTCAAAGGTTCAGTACATCTTTTGCCTTCACTTTCTCTACTGACGTGACCCTGAAAGATTCTTGTGCAGTAAAAGCCCCCCCTCTTTCGCCTCCCGCCCCCCATCAGCTTCCCTTCCCTGGTTTCCTTTCCTTTCTTTTCGGATATATGTGAACGTGACAACTTAACTGCACTCCTCTCTCGCTCTCTCTGCTTAGAAACAAAGGCATGAAGTGGGGTGTGGCGCCTGAAACTGAAACAAAACGTGTGTGAAAAGGCGAATCATCGGAAGAATTGTCCTCAAAAAAAAAAAAAAACGAAAATACCCCTAATTCTTGCCGCCTAGTTGAGAATATAGAGTGATTACTTTAGAATTATATCCAGACTGATTAGATGTCAATTTATTTGGGCCTCCTTTTTTATCTCTCAAGACGGGAAAGCAGGTATTTCAACAATAATCTTTGTTCTTTTTTTGTGGCACGGTAGTTTCGATCGCGGAGAGAGAAAGCGACTTGTTCGTTTGATTGCGTTTGTAGTCGCGTAAATTTGTCGAAAATGAGGTAAAGAAAACAAACAATAAGGAATTATCCAGATCCTTGTTTTCTAGATATGGCTCGGAAATACAGACGTTCCGTGTAACGAAAACTAGCCTTTTAAATTTAAGTTAGCAGTGAAATGGTTGCAAGTGACAATTGGGTTGTCAAACCGAAACTCACAAGGCTGCTTCAAGATAATTAAAGTCTTATTCATTACTTTATTTGTTGAGTTCTTAGATCCGCGCGAAAGCAATAAGATATTTGAGTGAGAACTCCTTCACTACTCTCTCATTCAGCGTTTAGGTAACGAACAATATAAACGATTACATAACTTAAAAATAGATTAGTCCTTTAGGATCTAGCTGTATTTGCCAAAATATGTTTTGCCACAACTTTATAGCGGGGTTATTCTTTGTGAGATCATTCAAACCTGTACATTGCTTAGTGATGTGTAACTGATAGAGGTCATAAGTTTCTGTGGCAAGCAGAAGGCATTCGGGACCGAAGGCCCCGTGTTATGCCTTGTTGGGGAACTCCTATCACTATTTATGGGGCTGTAACATCAAGCCAGCCAGACACAAACGAACTGCCATCACTCACCAAACGTGAAACCCAGAAAAGACCAAATCTGCGCAAGTATAAGGCGGGCCGCTCTGACAGTGGCTATCGCTGACACTAAACGGCGCAGCCACGGCCGTACAAGAGGAAGGGATTGAGCTCAACTGAGGCGGCACAGACGAGGCACCCTTGTGCTATGGCAATCACTCAGGTTGTCGCAAAATCACCCTCATACATCGTCACATAAGACCCAAAATAGCCGTTAAAGCTTCTTTCTTCATCTCATTTATAACGAAAGCACGGTGATTCTAGTGGCATTTTGACAAGGCATCGCTCCACAACAACGGATTTTCTTCTGATTTAGGCTCACACGCATTTAGATAACAGAAAGAAGAGTGATCTCACTCCGCTTTCTAAACCACCCGGTGTACAGGGCTATGAGCACCGCACAATCTATCCTCTTGTCGTACATCTATCCTCGGCCGCCGGTCACCACTGCAAGCATGCGTAATCATGCTAACGGCAATTAAACTTGTCACTGGATGTCTTGGAGTACTAATGCGCTAGAAGAATTCCACCAAATGAAACTGCGTAGAAATACGATAGCGTCTAACTTTTCAATACAAACATGCGTGTTTACTGCAGCCGCTAAAAAGTTAATTATCTAATTTTAAATAATTAGGCCCCCGACATCAATTGTTACCGCCTCATTCTGTGTCCCATTGGTGGGCGCAATAACCTCAGTGTAGAGGTGGTCTTAACGTACACCTAAGCGAAAATATTTTTAAAAACCCTGTCGACTTAACGTTCATCACCCAGTATATTTAGAAAGCGTTGTGCTTTGATACTACCGGGCTTGGGCTTATGTAAAGCAGCAGTCAAATGTTGTGCAAGAGCAGTCCTAATCGCCAAGTATTAGCAAAATAAACAAAAAAGAAGCGACTGGCCCTAAACGAATGATTTTGCGAATTTCATATAAATGAGAATGCTAGTGCAGTGAAATTTGCACCACGTTCAATTTATTTCCGTTGTTAAGCGTTGTGTTTCTTTGAATTCTACTCGATTTGTCTCTCTCTGAACACCAAACTATCCACAATAGCGAAAACGCACACAGAAACAATCCCGTGCAAATTTTTGAATAGGTCTCTTTTTTAGTTTAACTAGAATGTGGATTTTCTCTTGTAGTTACTAAGGAGGGTAAAAACAATCAAGCAGTAGTGTCGGCAGAAACGTCTGGCATAACGGATAGGACAATTGCTTTGGGTCGTTTACTTCGCAGAACACTCTAATGAGCATGGAAGGTTTGTTTGGGAGATAATATGACGACATTTCTTGGCAGAAGCCGGTTAAGTCCTAAATGTCTAAAGGCAAAAACACCGGGGAAGAAAACGAATACGCTGTTCTAACAAAAATGTTCAAGTGGTTGGATGCCTTAATCATGTTCGTGGACATCGGATGGCAGGAAAAAAAATGCCCAAGGGAACAGAAAAGGCCATACACTTTAGGCCTACTTGAACAGAAGAAAGACGGAGAGAACAAAACAATGATATTCCCCCAAGTGCAGCCAAAAAGAGTGCGCCCTAATCCGATTGCAAAATGTCCAGTGCCCTGTCCTGAAGCGCCGCGCACAGAGGACATGAACCTAATCCTAGAACACATGAAGTTGTAGTGAGTCACAAAGACGGCGACGACGTCGCCCCGTCAAGCCCTAATTACACAGTCGATGCCAGTACCGCAAGCCTGTGGAACTTAGAAGAAGCACATGGACAATAAGCAACGGAAGGTTTGTGGCCTATGTGCTTTACAGGCTGTGAACACCAGACTGGACAAAAATTTTAAATTGACAAACTACACTTACCCTGAACTAAGAAGAACTGATATATACTGATACAAAGAGGGAAACAAATGAGCGGAATACTTCGAATATGCTTAGGTGATCAAGAAGCAAATATATTGCGATTGGAAATAGAATCTCATGAAAGAAAAACACAAAAAAGCAGCCAAGATTGGAAAGTAGGATTTAACACCTAGCGTTTAGGGCCCCGTATATCAGAAAAGCGAGCACCGCGGGGTCGTAGGCATTGGCCGTGAACAAAAAATTGATGGGAAGAAAAAAGAACAAAACGGCGAATCTTGCACTAGGACGCGCAAGGCTTGAACAATAGCAAAGCTGGAGGATTTATTTTGATGTAGGCACTGAAGGATACCACCAACACGCACTGCACTTGGTTTGAAATTGTTTAGTTACATGATTCCGCCGTCAGTTTTCACTATCGTAGTAGTAGTCATCGCTATATACACATCTTCCTGAGGTATGACTGTCAGGGTAGGAATATTTTTTCCGCAATCTTTCACACTTGTCCGAAAGCAGAACGCGGCATCAGCATGCTGTAGAACCGGCTGCAACCGGCTTTGTAACTGGGCGTCTTTTTTCGCGAAATTCTTGTGCCGCCTTCTTGGAGGCACGGACGCACGTGAACAGTTTTCCACGCGTTATGCCCGGACCACGCCGGACGCACCTCGTAAAAACGCGTGCTCACATGCGCGGTAAAAAAGCGGAGGGAGTAACTAAGCCCCAGGGCTTTCTGATGAAGCCGCACATACTACGGCGAAAACAACAGCTCCTGCTGTTAACAATTCTCCTCTGCCACCTACCACCCGACGAGGGCGCCGCTTAGGGGGCGCTATCACTTCAGCGCAAGGGTCTATGCGCTATGTCGCGCGGCTCACTTTTGTACGAGTGCCATGGTTGCCACTGCCATATATCGGGCTGCACGCAAACATAGGCTACCCATTCAGTGAGTACGATGGGACTATCGCGTTCGACCGTTAGAGGTGAAGCTTGGCTGTCGTGAATTTTTCAATATTCATTTAGAACTGCCTCGCAGCATGGTTCATTTCAAAACAACCCTAATTAACAGAATTATGTTTTGTCATGCTACGAAAGATGAAGACGCAACAAACCATGCGAAAGAACGCCGGTAACTGGCAAGTAGAGAATAGGTACGCACAATATTCTGTCACGCAATATCAGCCAGAACGGCGATATTTTCGCGTCCGCAATATTTGTGTGCAATAATGAGTCGGAGTACAGTTAAACCTGGATGTAACGAAGTTGACATATGCTCTCAATTTTTCGTTACACCCAGTTTTACGTTACATATAGGTTTCGAGTTAGGGCTCGCGGGAAGGAAGGAGAAACGAAGCCGAATGCTAGACATCAGGAAAGGTGAATCCATGGCTGTGTGCATTTATTTCAGAGTGAAAAATTGCGGGAGTTGTGCGTCCTGCTTTCGCATGAGCTACGCACTGCACAGCGCTTCAAAGAAGCAAGGTCACTTACCCCCCCGCATTAAAACACGGCTTAAGTATCACTTTTGCCTAATGACACTTTCCGGCGCCTTAACGCGTTACAAGAACCGAAGTTATGCTGTAAGGGTGCCTTTTTGCGAACTTGATGCTCTTAACTGCACTCCAGATTGTTGAGAGGGGCTAGCTAAGATACTATACAGGCGGCAACATTCTTATTCTCGCCAGCGTAGACGACATTCATAGTTGGGCGCGTTGCTAGAAAGGACACAGCTTTTTGTTTTCTAGCAGCAGCACTGATCACACACGAACCGATACCACAGATACAAGTGGGAGACTCGCGACTACACGTCGACAGGACAGCGTTACACCTCAAAACGTAAGTCTGGAGGCTAAACCGCAGTCTGACGGTGAACGCATAGTTTGCGTTGCGGGCGAAAAAGACGTGAAGGGTTGTTACTTTTGCTAGCTGGAGTAGTGTCACGCTACACAAGCAAAACGAGAAGGGACTGCTACGTTAGCCACGAGATGGTGCTATCCTCTCCATTCGTCATCACCATCATCATCATCGTCGTCACTATCAGCATCATCATCATCCCCGTCATCATCATGGCAATCATCGTAATCATCGCCATCATCCTTATTTTGTGCTTTTACATACATTTTCATTGCTGCTTGCTCCTTACGGTAGTGCTAGTCATCTCTGAGTTATTTATTTTCTCCGATTGATTTTTCAGTAAAGGAGCAGAAAACAACGAAAGATCAGCTCGCCGACTTCACCCCATCAAGGTTATCTGCAACTTCCGCAACAGGGTTATGCGCAACTTTGTTAAATCCAAGAATTCGTGATATAGACATTCGTTACATCCAGGTATAACTTAATTTAACCTGCGTGCTATATTTATGTCTGTATTTGCGTGAGAAGGTGCATTTCTGACCGAAAGCACGTCAGTTATTTATGACTCAAATTTACACGTATACAGTTATTGGAAAGAAATGAGAAACGGGGCGTCGGTTATGAGAGGTTTTTTGCTCCCAGCAGACGACAGTCTGAAATAGTAATTTGCATAACGCATCCATAATCTTTGAAATATCGATATTTGCGCTTACTCAAAAATCCATGTAATTTGGTTTGATTGTACTTGTATTGGGGCACAATGCGGATTTCGAAGAAAAGTTGTGTATTCTGCGCCATGTCGCAACGGCCGCCACGTGGTGTATGAGCAACGGCAGTTGACCTTCCTCTCATCAAAAAGTCAATACCAATTCAAACACGAATGTTCTAGGAGCAGAGCTTTTTTTCTAATAAACTACACCTGAACATCTGTTAGCATTGATAGCGAACCGTTTTGTGTATGACACGAGATCTCCCGAAGTGGCTCAGTTTTGTACATGATGTTTGATCTGCCAAATGTTTGTTTCTATGAAGAATGTCGGAAAATGTTCTACGTTGTGCTCAAGCATTTTACGAAAAGTACAATGATTGAAATACGTTGTTATTTTAGGCGTCACCGGAATGTTATATAAATGTAGTTTTGCGAATTTTTGACTACATCGAAATTACATCCGACTTTGGTTCTATAAATAGGGTGTTATTCTTGTGAACTGGCCGAGCCTTGCGCTGTCACTAGGTATCTGTAATGCCATCCTGAGGCCAATTTTTTTTTGCATCAGTGATGTCGAACATGAGGGAAGGTATGCGCCCTGACAGGTTGTATAACGCGGAGATTTTTTCGCCTGTGCTGTCATTGTACGGAAAGCAATAGATCTTAAAAAAAAGCAGCGCAAAGAGGAGACAAGGACGGTGAAGGGGGCGACAGGGACTGCGCTGAGCTTCTAGCAGGTTTTATTGCTAATGGACCCCAATGTAGATATTGTGGTCGCATTCCGTGTCTTAATTACTCGTTTCTTGCCTTTTTTTGCTCCGCGTTTTCCTTAATCCTGTACGCACAGACGCAGTTTTTACGGATTGACTGAGAGAAATAGATTTTTGCACCGGTAATATCATATGAAAAAACGAGGGGAATAAAAGTAAAAAAAGTAATAGTTTGTTTTTTATTCTCGCGGCTTGTGTGTCGGATATTGGAGTTTTTGATGGGATAGTTCCGGAATTTGTTACTGGAAGGTTTCAGGAATTCATGTTGTGTTGTGTTCGACAAAGACTGGCAGTGAAAGCTTGTTGATTCTTGAGCGATTCGTTGACGCACCTTTATTCGACTTGTATCCTTGAAAAGCACAAAATGTACGGCACTACTGTTTCCATAACGTCACTGGCTTGAGATAGAGAATTCACGCGCACTCTAACAAATGGATTTTGTTTCCTTGTTTCTTTTTATGCAACTGAAAGTATTCTTTGACACTACAAAGCTCCCATTAAGTTAACATTCCGCATGGCGGCGTTGACGTTTAGTAGTATGTCAGACAAATCTCAAAACTCTTGAAAATCTTGTTTAAAGGAGTGCTGACACGAAATTTTTATGTTACGTTTTTTTCGCTGCTATGCGTGCCTACCAGCCCACTAATCATAGAATGCAGATTAGACGGTCGAGCGCAGCGTAAACATTCATTTACGGCGTCGTTTATTCGTGCCAGTTTCGGTTTCGACAAAAAACGCCGAGCGGCCGCCATGACAGCATGTATCACATGGCGTCACCGTTCTTGCCGTATCGCTGCCTCTCTGGAAGCGCGCGCAAGCGAGCGCACGCGCGCGCCCAGACCGGCCGAGGTCTTCGCCGTCCCCACAGGCCCGGGCAGCATGACGTCAGTCCCAAAACCATGACGTGTACACACGCCCGAGCAGCGCGCGCCAACCACAGCCAGCGCGTCGGCTTCGTCACGGGAGCCCCGACGTCGACAGTTTGGGGCACGTAGCAGATGATGTCACGTCGACCCGCTCTGGCCTTTCTCGTGCGGGCGAAGATTAAAATGGATTTTAAATATGTTTCGCTGAACGGTTGCTGTTGAAACTTGCTGGGAGATATATCCTGATAAAAAGGAAGCGTTTTACATAGTTATCTCAGCTTTGAAATTTCGTGTCAGTACTCCTTTAAGGTAAGCAAAATTGGCGACGTCGCTTGCTTTGAACGAAAATAAACGCAAATTAAAGCGCAACAAATTTAGACAAATAAAGAATGACACAAGGACAAGCGCTACCTGAGCACCAAGAGAGTCCTTCGCCACATACTTTCTGCAGTGGAGTCGATTTGTGTCTTGTATTCTTGCCATCTTCTCTTCTTAACCAAGGGCGAGAGCCGCTGTGTTTGAATCTGGTTGTAGAGCAAATCACGGTACAGGCGTCCTTGCCTTCCCCATTCCGAGCGAATCATCCTGCACATGCTTGTTCCATGGTGACGGTCGTGAGTGAAGCCGCCTAAAAGGGCACACACTTCCTGGGCAAGGACGCCTGTACCGTGATTTCCCCTACAACCAGATTCAAACACAGCGGCTGTCGCCCTTCGTTAAGAAGAGAAGATGGCAAGAATACAAGACACCAAATCGACTCCACGGCAGAGAGTATGTGGCGAAGGACTCTCTTGGTGCTCACGTAGCGCTTGTTCTTGTGTCATTCATCTTTTGTGTAAATTTGTTGCGCTTTAAATTTCCGCAATGACAGTACCAACAAGCTCGAAACCCTCACGTTGAAAATAAACGTTTTTAATGTAGGTAGGAGTAGGAAAACATTTGGAAGACAACGGACATAAACCATTTTGGATCGTTTGGTAGTCGACACGCGTGCGTTGTAACGCTATTTCAACTTTGTTTCTGAAGAACGTGTTTTGAGCGTAAAGATTAAAGAAAGCGATTAAAAGACCTGCGTACACACTTACTTGCTGCTACATTAGGCCGTACTAGCAATACTTGCGGTTAATGGTGACAGTCGGCAGCCCTGTAACCCGTCGCAGAAGCACGTTGGCTCTTTGTATGAATTTATCCCTTCTTTTAGCGTTCTCATCAAACGCGTGTTGCTCCACTTGGGCGTCCACTATGAAACCTAACCCTAGTATTGACCGTTTGCCGTTCGTTCCCCTTTGTCCCGTCCTCTTTTTCGGTCACCATTGTCACTATAAACCCAGTTTTTGTGTACGCCGGCCTTTAACGTCTTTCTTCGCCCTTAAATTTTTTTGTGTACCTTTGTTGCATGGTATATGTTCAGCCAAGATTTCCGCATTTGTTGGTTTCCTCAGCAAAATGAGGCGTTTAACTTCAGACATGTCGACTTACGGCAGCCAGTTTAGATATGAACGAATCTTGTTTTTAGGGGTATAATAACTTTACATTGCGCTTATTAGAAGCACATCTTGGCGTGGTCTGGAAGAAGGTAGTGCCCACTTTGCAAAGGAACCAGTTTTTTCACAATATATAGCAGCAAACCAAAATAAGGTATCTATATTGCGAAAAATATCCTTACGCTGGTCAACCACAAAGCATATCATTTATCTTGCAGTTAATAATGGTTTTAAACTTTATCGTGCAAAAAAAATACCGGTGTTGTACTTATTGCATCGCTGGCAAGTGATAGTAAACCGGCTGTTGTTTAGCTTCCCTCACCTTGAAAACATCGCCTTACCGTTTCCAGAAAGCCCACTATTGTTTTAATGCGGACGTTTTAGTTTCCTCAGTGGTGGCGTCTGTAACTCGAGACGGCCCGTGCAGGAAAACCCAACTTTCTCTCACGATTTTGATGAATGTAAGGGTGAGTGAAGTGAAAGAGACAAACTCTTGGGGGGTATGAATCGAAACCAAGGTCCTTCGCGTTATGAAGGCGGGTGTATATCCGATTTAGACCTGTTCAAAACTCTTTCTTTTATGTGAGTGATTTGAATACGTTGCTTATACAATCTCGAGTCACTAGCAGCTCAATGACTAAAATATGTCCATTTAAAGCCAATCCTTACCTGTTAGTGATTGAAGGAAGTGCTTCTACTCCATTTTTTTTCTTTCACTGTGTCGTGTATCTCCGTGCAACTTACAATAAACGTTAACCTTCTGCAGGAACCTAAGTGTGGTACAGTAAACATGATCGTATTACGCCCAACAACACAGTGACACCTACCGTCAACAAACCTCCCTTAAGCGTGCGTGGTAACTCACTGCAGGTAAGGACTTCTTTTCTCGCTTAGGAAGAATACGAATGGTAGCTCTTCCGCCGAACTATCTGCGGTTTAACTCCCTTAAGAGCGCCAATGGCGCGTCGGGGTTCGCGGTAACATTCCTGGTCAGCAGGATGGCCTTAATTGCTCGCCCGTCGGTTGCAAGCGTAGGTCATAAGACGGCTGCCTCATTACAAACTAGCGGTTCGTGCTGACCACGCTCTGCAAGATCACTCTGCGAACGCGCGCACCTTTGGTATTCATTATGCCCGGAAGTTGCACTGAGCGCTAGCTTCAAGCCAAGTCAGCGGCCCTTCTGCGCCCCCTTTCAAAAATCATCCGCGTGGTTATGTTGGCGCCAATGCGTCAATAGGCTGCGGTAGTTTGCAAATTTTAAGGACGATACTCCCGGGGAAAAGCAACATAACCAGAAAAGATTCCTCTAAAACGCCACTTCGACATTACGCAGCAGTATTCGGAGCAGTTAGAAGAGGCGCACATACGAATATTACTTACAGTGAAATAAGAAGTTGCTAACTGAAACGTGCGTGCTAAAAACACTGTTACAATCAGGATTACTTTTTAGTCCCGCTTCCTACTTTACGCCGCAGATTAGAGCCCATTCGTACCAGTTCGAAAGTGTTGAACGTACAAATTTCACCTAATAACAAAGGGCTAGAATAATTGTTAACGGGAACATTTAACAGCAAAACAGTTCTTTGTCCTTGGTAATGTAAGCGAAGCCAGCCATGACAGCTCAGCGTGTGTAAGCGCACTTACCTCTCTGTGTCGTCCTTCAATCTTCCCACGTTTAATTTCTTGTGGCGGTCTTCCAATTTCAATTATACAATGTCGGGTTTTTGTTTCTGAGACTTCAGCATACACATCAAAACAAAGAAGCAAATGTTTTTCAAGGTACTTTTTTTGTCAAGCGGTCAGCATCTATATGTGTACAGTATGTAGATCTGTGTGATGCATGCAATAAAATATTTTTGAATCAATTATTTCGAGGCGGAGAACTATTTTTCCAACAACCATTGCCGAATTGAGGTCTTAATAGGCTTTTGTGCCTAGTATACTTCGGCTACCATAAGCGATTGTAGGATAAGCTATCAGGTTTACCACGGTCTGGATAGATAATCTTGTAGAATACATATGCAGAGTGCAATGGCATATAGTACTGCACAGTCTTTTTTCTCGCAATTACGCTTTTTTACCGTACAGTGAAATTTTATACATCCTGGAGCACTGTCATTTTTTGTTGCATTTTGTATTCATGTTGTTTTCTGCATAACAAAAACTTTCGCCTTTTCACAACAAAGTTAACGCAATCGTTCGCAGCAAATTGTATGTGAAGTTACGTCTGCTTTTTTTTCGCCGAACGCTTATATAGATGTTCAACATTTTTCGTGTTCAGTTTTATGCCGTAAGGTACTCTGAAAACTACGACTAAAGTGTGAACAGTAGTTTTTTTAAATCTGAAATTGCTGGTTAGTTATGGACTCTATCACGCATTTTGACGCATCACCCGAGTCAGGCGCCCCAGGCATGTTCAAATTTCATTATCGCGCCGCATGTCAACTGTTAACTAGATTCTTCTTGGTTGTAATAACCCTGTTTCCATGGTTTCCGAGAGAACGTAAGCAAATACATTCCGCCGTTTTTATTTTAAGTGGCCAGCACTTTAGGGGCCGACCCTGTCGTCATAGTATGACTGACGTCACCATACCTAGCCACCGCAGTCAAGCCGCGTAACGCGCACAAACAGCCTCGAGGTGTCACACACCCCTATAGAGGCCTCGAAAAGATACCCGCTAAACAAAGAAACATTTGTGCTTGAAAGCAGATACATAACTTGGCTTGGTGGAACTATGTGTCGGGTAAGAAATACATGTTACAAAATGGAAACACACACAAAAATAACAATCTGAAATATGTTTCTCTTGCCTACACAGATATTGAAACTACTTGTACGATCCAGGGTCCGACATATGGTGGAAAAGTAGGTTTTCGACAACCGCGAACAGTAAAAGACCGCAAATGTTAGTGGCGGTGTTACAATCATAGATCATTACATGTTTACATAGGTTGCAGGTTTTCGCAGCTTTACACACACCGGATAGAGAAAAAACAGCAGATAACTGCTTGGCGCGTTTTTAGAAGAGTTAAGAGGCTAATATTCTACAATTCGCATTTCCAAACTTGTGCTGTGCGCTTTTATGAAGCAGCACGACCAATACAGGAGGAGCGCCTCTTCCCTCCACCTGGCGAGCTCTGCTTCTAGGTTCTCGAACAGACGCGTGCGCATGCGGAGCAGCATTATGAACAAGACCTTGTGACCCAGGTAGCGGGGGGCCGCTACTCCACGACACGTCGATACAACCAGAGCCCAACACATAACAAAAACGTCACTGCGGCACCTTGCGATTTTGGGCGCTTCCTGGCCGTACATACGCATTCTAGACATCAATGTCCAAAGCGACTTTGCAACACAACACCGAAATATTGCATGCCGCAGAGTTTGATTTTGTCCGCAATGAAGACACCGCACGTGCGGTGTTTGTTAACGTTCCGCCTTGTTTGTTTTTTAACGGACCGTTAATACCCCTTTGGCTTGTCCGTTTTTCACATGGGTCCGTCTTCCTAGCCGCAATCAATAGGACATCGGAGGCAGTTTTTGTACTTCAACACGTCAATATTGCTTCCGTTCCCCGCGATGACGCCGCTGCAGTTCTTTGTCTTGGCTCTTTATCACATGCGAATAATTCATCACATGTCAAATTCCGCTATCTTCGTCGTGCTACAGTGATCAACCCTGACAACCCCAGAAGAAACCAAGCAATTGTTGACCCTGCTTACAAAGCACAAGATAATATTCGACTCTCACACCTCTATTTTGGGGTAGATTTCAGTGGACACCCATGGAATTCAAACGGATTATTCCTGATTTGTACGCCGACGCTCGTACCATATTTCACATGAAGAAAGCAAAATTATCCCAGAAAACTTTGACGGCGTACTCAAGAGAAGCACTGTTCGTCCTTCCGTGAGTTCCTGGTTATCAACCATGCTGCTAGCTCAGTGGACAGACGGATGCAACAGAAAGAAGGAAAGCCGCAGAGGCCTCGATGCCGTTACCTGAGGGCGCATACACGTTCATGACGCAGAAACCTTCGCACGTATTTCCGTGCTTCGCATAAGATGACGAAGACATTACAGCACCATGAATAGAAGTCGACATGCGAGCTCAACGCAAGGATCAGCACCAGGCCACGACTGCGGTAGGCCGAAGCCCGCTCAAACTGGCAATCACGGCAACCCGGAACACCCAGCTAACTTAAAGCAAGCTGAAATCACCCCCCGACTTCCGGAGGATGATTACAAGATGGCGATTCGCCCGCTCAGCGGCCTAGCACTGAAAAAAATCAGCCCGTGAACGCCTGCTAGCAGCTCTTTGCACGAAGCAAAGCTTACAAGGAGAGAAGCCGACGTAAAGGTCTGAAATAATGAAGCTAAAACTATACTCGTCGTTAGCATGTTCCCGTTCATTCCCGTCGTTAGCATGTTCCCGTCCTCGTCATTAGCATGTTCCCGTTCAGTGCCTACGGAATGTTACCCGACAATTCCTGCAAGAGGGTTATCCACATCTCTACCAGCGTCACAACGGAGCAAATATTGGCGGTCTTTTCTTCTCTTTATATGAGCCTCTCGCGTGCGGAAGACAGGGCCAGTCAGACACCTCGCTAATAACATTTGCAGGAATGAAAGATAAGGCACCAAATTCATGGGGCCCTCCAGAGACGGGGACAAAACACGATCAATTTCCAGAAGGCGCCCAACTATAAAAAAAGGCAAAAAAGTTAACGTTCGCTAAAAATGAAGACAACCTAAATGAAAACGGAAACAACCATGCACCACCTTGGCTATAGCAGGTTAATGCGGAATAGAAAAAATAGAAGAACAGGAAGCCGAGGCTCCAAAAGATGCGAAAGCCGAGGAAGCACAGCCAATGGGTTTCAAAGAAAGGAACAAAAAATGAAAAATTGAGACTTGCTTTGCTTGGCGGAAAAACAACGCAACTGAGCACCCGCACAGAATTGAGTAATAAATGCAAAGACGAGAAGCGCCTCAGATAACACACACGGCACATAACCCGCCAGACCCCACTATTACCCCATACCACCCTGAAGGCCTCCATACATCACTGAAAAGAAAGATGCTCAGTGCGCAGTGTACAGCCCAAATCCCAAAGTAAAGAATAGTACTAATGAAGTCCCAAAAAGTCTTAATATACAACGCCCAACCACCACAAAGCCCTAACAGTCCCCCGACCACAATGTCCAGTATCAGGAACAGAACACCGCCGTCCAAATCACCCACAAGCACGACCCACTGCACGGAATCGCTCCTGCCAACACAAAACACAGGTTCGTACCAACAGTCCACAATGAGCAGACTTCAGAGTCAGCAGTTGAGAGTCCATGAGCAAGTACGATCCACCTTAGAGTCCATAATGAAAGCCGCAACCCCTATAGTCAACGGTTTGCCACGAGGAGTTTCCCACATGCAGCCGTTTACGGGGGCAGCTGTAAACAAAGAAGTGTCGTCAGGCCAGAACAGTGCACAGTTCAGATAAGCCCCCGAAACATCGCTGGAGCTGCACCACAAGAACGGCGCCGAAAGCGCCTCACTGCCCAGCGCGCAGTTCACCGTCGCGGAATCTCCACCACGACGGATCTCTGCAAATAAAAAAACGCTGCCCCACCAACCTACCCACAGCGGTATGGAGGCACCCAACGATGTCAATTTCCGAACCTGTTTAGTTGCTGTTGCAAATATAACTAAGGGCAGCCTTACACAAGCAATGGCAGCAAATGCGAAAAAAACAATTAATGCCCCTCGTTCCAAAGGAAAAGTACAAAACTTCGGTCAATCCCTCCGCATTTTAGGAACATACCCTCAAAAAAAAAAAGGAAAGGCAGGACAAACCTAAAATACAAATGCCAATACATCAGCATGATGGACGAAGGCACATATCCAAGCGACATAAAGGCCGTCAGAAATGGCGCCTAATGAACTGAAAGAATGCCTGAAAACGCCCTGGAGTCTCTAATGAAGTACTTGGACGAAATAAGCGAAAAAGAGACATGCTGGCCAATGTCTACCTGTAAACACACTGCCACATACCCGTAAAGAGTACGTGTCATCTGCAACTGAAACATGACATTAAAGGGAAAATGGCTACATGAAAACAAGGCTATATCATCAAGTCATTTTCCTTCCGATGGCATCCCGCCAGACCCAATCCACACCCCTACAACCAAAGCCGAGCTACCATCTCAGCAGAATAAATATCTGCGTCCTTGTAGCCATGTGCACCCAGCATGTATACAAGCAAATGAAAAATGATGCCAGCTGCAACCCACAGACACTCCCATAGAAACCACACAGTTTGAGTGGGTCTCTTCTAAGATTTAGGACTTCATCCACGTGCTTTCCAACATCGATAGTCATCCAGATGCAACACTGGCGCGTACGAACCGATGTGGAAAAACCGAAGGCCGGTGCTAAGGTGGGAAGAGTGGGCGCTGCCAACATATACCACATACCCGCAACCTTTCCACGTATGAATCACTGCTAAATGAGCATTGCGGCGGGCAGATGTAGGTAGGTGTAGGTGTAGGTACCAGGATTAACCAGGAATAATCCTGGGGCAAGTTACAGGATTAACCTGTAGGTGCGGTACCAGGGTTAACTAGAATTAATCCCATAGGTACCAGGATTAACCTGTAAACATAAAAGGCAACAGAAATGTGTTTGCCTTCATCACTGTTCCTCGACCTTTATAACAAATGTTAATTCCCCCGGCTAGTGCATGCTCCCACACACAGAAATCTGATTTTATGTGCCACCATCTTTACTTTGTTTTGGCCTGAGTCGGTGATTCAGCATCACAGAGATTATCTGATATTTTGCTCCGTCTTGCGGCAGTCCTAGGCGCGTGTGATCATAATGACAAAAGACGTTTGAGTTGTATTTGATAGAATTGTAAACTTTGGCTCTTTGTACTGACATCTTAAAAAACACCGTTCGCGTTTACAGATGCGGATGGCAGGTTCGATCCGGCATATTTGAAGACACGTAAAACCGTGTTCCTTCTTTGAGGAATTTAATGTTATCACGCTGCGTATCACAATGTTGGTATGGGGGAGCGCGGATAGAGTTTAAAGACCTCAGGGAAAAATACCTATAAGAATCTCGCTGTCTCCAAAAGAGCGATGCGTGTCGTAAAATGACGTCAACAGAAATATCCCCGAATATCAAACGAAAAAAGTAAAAATGGCAGTCGTGTGCGCTTGAAGTGGTTTCGAAAAATTAATCTACAACAATTTGCACAATAATAAAGTTAGTTCTGAAACCATGACGCAAAGAGTGGATATACCTTCAAGGTTCTGGTTTAGCTTACCGGGTAAAATATATTTGAAGAATGATATTAAAGAAGCCACAATAGTCGGATGTAACGTTTCTTGTTCCAGAAGTATTACGTAGCTGGATTGTTTGCAACAATAACAAAAAGCATTGTTTTAGAAAAATGAGCCTGCTCTGTAAAAAGAGGCCTTAGGTCAAATGCAACACACTATACACCAAGAGATCCTTTTGGGCATTGTCTATTCATCGCGGAAAAAATGTGCTGAATGCCCAAAAAATATTATGAGCATAGCTTGCAGCCCTGCCCTTTATTTTAAAGTTATGGTGTCTGCTCATGGTTGTATAGCAATATTTTCTCACGAAAAATAAAAACATCCCCCAAACACACACATTTGTCTGTTGAACCTTTCAAAACACACCCGAGAATTTCAGCGACCTATAGTAAAACGAATAGCCTCCTCCAAGGCGAAACTGATAGTCTGGGCCTCCCTTTGGCTCATTAGCCTGTAAATTACAAAATCTCATCCATAACTATCTAAGATTATCAAAAGAAGAGTGGTCGGAAAAGGGGGAATGGGGAGAGTCATCAACGGCCAGCCAAAACTGGTGTAATGGGGACTTGATATTCCGGGAGAAAAATTTCTATCATAGCGTTGGCAATCAATATTGCTTGATTTTTGGTAATTGCACCAGTAAAATACTATATTGTGTTAAACCAATTCGTTAGTATCCCGCATGCCCATTGGATCAATTGACAGGGTTTCATTGCTACATGTAAACTGTACAAATGTCTCAACAGTAGTTTCAGGGTTACGGCCTACCCCACAAACTTGGGACGTATCGCAATTTGGGAGTAAATTCTGTGTTTTCACTAGTAATACTGGTTGGGCCCGTTGATATACATCCAATAGAGTTTTGCTCATAATATTAGTGTACAAAAAATACCAATCCTGTTCAAAGAATTTGCCCTAAGCTGATATAGAAGCGCGAGGGCGATTTCTTGCAACTACCTAACTAACGGGGTTAGAATGAAAAAAAAGCTAAATCAGCGCCCAGTCAAACTGTTGTACCTGATGATTTTGAATGCGGGGAATACATTTCCTATGGAGTTTCAGGAGCTCAGTATGGGTTGATTCATTAAAACGTGTTCCCTTTACAAAGTGAAATCGCTGGGTACCCAGCTTGTAATTTTGCATGTAAAATTGGTCACATCAGCATGAACTTGTTCGAACGTATTATTTCCAACATGCTGCAATCTTCAGAGGACTGGTTGAATTCTTAATTTGCGGGAACGACCTTGCAACCCAACAAAAAAAGAAACTTCAAGGGCACCCAACACCTTTTTACGAGTTGTCAGTACAGAACCAACGTTGCCGAATCAAACCTCGCTTAATGCTTCTTTGAGATTTTCGTCATCTTTGTTACCTAGCAAAATTAAATTGGATTCAGGTGTTGGCGAATAAACCTTGGTAGTTATGTACTGATCTCCATAGCCAATGAGAAATTTAGGAGCTGTTTTAAAGGAACGCTTCACTAATTTAGTCGACCCGGGTTCCGCGGTCACCAGCAATTTGACCTTCATTTTACCGCAGCTGCGGCGCAGTCATGGAAACACATCATGTGACTCACTACGCCTAGCTACGCCGGCGCCGCATGCACTAGGGGCCCCCGCTAGCTGAGCCCACGCGCTCGCCGCAGCTGGGTCGCCGCCGGACCACGTGACTTGGCGCGTTCCTGGCTATGAGGATCCCGACGGTCACCTAGTCTGTGCGGGCTCGGCCTTGGATGAGAGCCAGCCGGTCCCATCTCTCTTGCCTCGCCGCTCAAGCGGGAGGCTTATGAGCCGATGCGTGTCTACCCAAGCCTAATCGCACTCATGTCTAGCAAACCGACCTAAGCACAGCCATCATACCTGGCATAAGGATGAGTATTTACCTAAGTAGAATAATTACAAACACATCAAAGTAGCCAAGTGAAAACAAGTCGTAGCCAGGCTAAACAAAGATCTCGCTTTGCGCATCCAAGATCAGCGTAGATAACCCACAGCCACTTTTTTACTACGAATATTGTACACATAATATGGAGCGCCCACGTGCTATGGTACGGTGTTCACCAATAGGAACAACCCTTTCCAAATTTGTTATACCGATGTACGTCATCTGTATTTCAAACCAAGTCCGTCATGCCGCTCCACCCTACCACTCCACTTCAAATAAGGATCCAGCAACACTGGGTCTATTGGAGAGAAAGGAAGTCGTTTACCTTATCCTGTCAAACAATAGGAGCGACAGAAGTCCGGCCGCTGTATGCCCGCTCGCTATTGTCATTCTGCGTCTTCTCCTCACTTAAGAAATACCAATCCCTCCAGCCTAAAAAACCTGTTTTTTTTCTACGGAATTGGACAGAAGTCGTTATTTGTAATGCATTTCAGCAACCAGTTTTAAACATATTCGCTACTCTTTAGGATCATGTGCTTTTTTGGCAGTTTTAATGGTAGTGTGGAAAAATAGTTTTACCATTCAATGAACGACAAGAGAAAATATTCCGCATATGTCCAAATGAATGAACACGTGTTTCTTGAAAAAAGCGGGAGAGAAGTCCCCTCAACATGACCCGAGGCGTTAGTCATGAGTCGGAAATGGGGATAGCAAGTAAGCTGTGTGGGAGGACATGGACGGAAAGGCAGCTAGAAGAGAGTCCCCAATGCTGGCTTCTCTGATGAAAATAAGCAGTGTCCAGCAAGTGCTTCCTGTGAAGTGGGGCCCCGAGTGGATGCCGTGGAAACTTCACTTTATGTGGTTCTTTTTTCCCGCTTCTTGTGCCTAAATAAACAAATAAAAATAAATTAAAAAAACGAAAAAATAAATAAGTAAAATAAATAAATAAATAAATAAAAAAAATTGTTGTCTGCCGGTAGTAGGGAGAGAAGTGTTTTTAGGCAGCCTTCTCTAGGAACACTGAGTGCCGAGCATTCCCCCAGGAGGTGTAGCGCAGTGAAGACGGCCCTGGTGCCAGATTTCTGGCAGTTAGGAGAGCTGTAAGGGTTTCCACGCGCAAAGTAGTGAGCCGTATTAGGCGTTATGGCCGTGCTTGTCTTTAGACGCCTAAGCCGCACAGTTGCAATTTTCTCAGCAGTCGGCCGTAAAACAGGCGTTCTCGCTTGCCCAATATTGATCGCTCTGACCAGGTGGGATTAAGATTGTGTAAAACATAAATGCAGGCTATAGCGCCGCCAATTTACGGGTTCCTCACCTCTCTCTCGACCTAAACGACTTCCGTGCCCCACGTTGCTCCTTGATTTTACAGAGTTCGGACAGGTTCAATAGACCCATTATTATAACTGAGGCGTTCGTGGCTGCCATCACAACAGCAATTCAAATAAAGGCTTTCCGTCTTGGTGTGATTTTTTTTGTGATTTGTTTAGATTTTTTGCTTCAAGTTTAAACGGAAAAGTTCGCACTCCCATCGCTCGGTTACGTTGGTAGGCATTTGCGCTAACCGCTCAAGCTGGCGTGGGAATTGTAACAGTATTTTGTATGTAATTTTAAGTTCAGGTAGAAAGGGAGGAAGAGGTTGACCATGTGCCAAACAGATCTAACATCTCGATGAATCAGAGCGTTTTTGGGGAAGACATTCAAATGACCGTTGTAAAGTTCACAACCATACGTACGAAACATTAGCCCGGGTAATGACATTCAGAAGACTTTTCTACGCGTTTATTTAATGATTTCACTACAGAGTGGGTGCTTCTGAGGCACACATTCTCACTACATATCATGAAGTTGAACAGCGCAGGGACGGGACTAAGAGCAGAGGTGACAAACGCGGGCACTGACTAACAACTGTTTAGGGGTCGCCTACGAAATACCGCTGTCTCGTAAAACGTTGTACATCATCCAGACGGGACAATGTCTCAATGATGGCCTGCGCGAACATGCCAACACTCTGAAAACCGGGCCAGGCAGCTTGCTTGTCTAGTATGTGCAAACTTTAAATTCGTGCGTGCCTGATTTGGAAGCCTGCCGTGCCCTGAAGAGGTATAGAGGCCAGCGCACACGTAAAATATGCGGGGCATTCCTCATTCTGAGCAGAAGATCGTCATGCGTCAGCACACTGTCAGTGGCTTTGCTGCATAAGGAACTCGTATATCTGGCCCGATAAGAGGAGCCCACGTTTCGCCTATATCTTCGCGCGCATGCTGAGTAAGAGCGTCCCTGCCTGTTTGCCCTGGCTTAATCCGTTCTCTGATAACCATGCTAATTTTTGTACCCGTATAAATGTTCTTTCCTTCCAAAAATACACAGTTTGTCAGCGCCCGTGTTTGTCGCCTCTGCTCTTAGTCCCGTCCCTGCGCTGTTCAACTTCATGCAATGAACCAACTAGCCCCGTTACAAACCCTCACTACATATTGTTGCCCCCCCCCCCCAATGCGTTTAAGTGTCGAAGCTTCGCGCAAGAAATTATCATTTATTAACAAGCTGTACAGTTATATTGTCTTTGGTGGCAACTTAATATATCACGAGGAGCCAGTATTGCGGGCTGTACCAGACTGAGTCATATGTGTGCTTTGTGACAAACAAAAACGCTCTCTAACACATTTGTTTTCGTTTTGGTGCCATACATTGTCGTTGATTATCAGTGCACAGAAAAATAGAAGTTTTTTTGGACGAGGTTGGGCTGTCCCTAATAGTATGGTGCGCGACTAGACGGGAGCCATCGTATTGGCATTGTGACGTAACCCACGGGTTTTTAGGCTTTGCCGCTTACGTGTTAATTTTACTGGTTTTTGCTTTGCCAAATTCTCAGTGCGCTTTTTTTCTCTGTAGACGTACAAAGTGACTCGGCTAAATGTCTTCATCATTTAAAACAGCACCCAAATGTGCGGCTTATCACACATGAATTTTTATTTGCGAAGAATAATGCCCACCCGAATCGTTTTCAATATGGCGTTTTCTTGCCTCGTGTCATCGCAATTTGCAGGTTTATTAGTTCGTTTCTTTACTTAGAATTTCCAATATTTTTTTAGGTGCTCCATGAAGATCGTCGGTGAAATTTCTTTTCCGGTGATAATTAGTACTGTCCTGAACCCCAAGTTGTGTTGGCACAATTTTTGGGCTTCTCTTAGGTGTTGTCTTGAAAAATTATTTTCCCAGTCATTAGTAAACTACACGACCAACCAAGAGCCCCGGTAAACTCCATTTAGCGCTTTACATTCCCTTCTATATCTGTCAGAGGAAGAGGGAATATTTACTCCAATTTACCTCACGCGTTTGCACATGCTCAAAAAGCTTTACACACAAATGATTTCTTAGACGACCAGGAAAAGCTTTTACTCGTCTTCTTCAGGATGATTGAATTAAAGTGGAACCGCACAACTGCTGGAGTAGCATAGTACGGCAGAGAGTAAGTACTTGAAATACAACGTAGACACATCGAACGCGGCCGCACCCAACAAAAACTTCCACAAATATCAAAGATAGTTTTTGGGAACAACCGCCAGTATGTTCCTAGCATTTATGATTGATCATTTCATTTCAAGTCTGCATTTATTTCACGCTTTTTTGTACACAAGGAGGCGGGAGAAAAAGCCATCCAACGGTAGCTTGACGAGGCCGCGCTTGTGCAAAGCTCCTGCTTGTGCAAAGCTCTTAAAACAAGACCGCCCTTAATGCTACCAAACTGCAATTAGGAGACTCCAGCACAATTGTTCCGTAGCATCAGCTGCATTGGTTCCCTGGAAGCGTTTTCGTGTAAGAAAAACCTAAGAGCATATCATGAAAAGTGGCCCCCATGGCTTCACGAATGTGGTGAATGGAATCGAAGGAATGGAAGAAATGTGTAAGAGAACACTGCATTTTTGCATGAAACGTTCAAATGCGCAGTGCTACGTGATATGTGTAGAGCGCCGACAGCGGAGGGTCTCGTCCATTGAATTGTTATCTAATGGTTACTTTGTGATGTCTACCTCTGCCATAAATTATTGTTTTCCGGCTGTTGCTTTCGTGGTGTGACTGGCGCGATAGGTGCAGCGCGGGGTCGCGTTCTCAGCGCAGGAACTTTGCAGGCACTTCGCGGGGCACTTATCGCGCCAGCCACACTGTAAACACAAAAGCGAAAGCACTCCTTGCAGTTTTTTTAACCGCGCAACCAGCCGACTGTGGCCACCGCAGCGGACTGGCTTGGAAGTGCTCCAGCTCCAGCCACGATCACCATGGCGTACAAAATTTTGACAATACCTGTACCAGGGTGGCGCAGTATAAAGAAATTGCTTTGATCACTTGCGTGTAAGAGAAGGTACAGCCACCTGCTTCAAGGATATTTTCTTCCAAAAACTTGAACGTTCTTTATGCAAAAAGATTATTAATAAGATAGCAGACACAGGGATGGTTTCTTGTAATACTGTCTTACAGATTATACATAAAGAGTAGAACGGAATGTAGTTCAATTCTCGTAAGAATTGTAAATATTGCTGCGCTAGAAATATCCAAGCAGACTTTCAAGGGATCAAACACAAACAGAACAAAGTACTCAGCCGGTTCTCCTTCTGCGTATGTTGGGAGGTGTAAAACACCTTTATGTCGATTTTTATTTTCCTCACCTAGAAATTCATCCCGCTACGGTCGGCCTTTCTAAATCTCCGTACAGCTTGTTGGCGGCTCTGGCAGAGCGGGACGGAATATTTGCAACAGCGTGCGCCAATGCAGCCGCGTTATGCTTTATGGGTAGCAATTTCAAGCCCTACGGGCGCGTTCAGAGAGATAGTCGAATTGCTGCCATCTGCCCCAGCCACTCGAACATTCTCGATTACGAACGTAAAAGTGTGAAAGGGGCTACTGACAGTGCTTGTGCTTGAAAGATGCGCTTGTATCTTCGGTGGTAGTGGCCATTCATGCCCCTTCTTTTTGTGCACCTTTTCGTGGTCCCTGTTTCTTTTCTGTTTGTTGTTCGTTTCAATTTCCGAACCCCCACTTACGCTGTGCTAAACGCGAAAAGAAATTTCCATGGCAGTGAAATGAGAAGCGTGAAATAAACGTTATGCATACCGAAATGGCGGTTTAGGGAGATTTAGAGGAATCAGTGTCTTTCTTTTGGGCGCCCATGAATGGCTCAAGAACAGGCAATTTTACTTAACCATGTTTTTTATTCTCTACGGTTAGAGTGTCCAGACCAAAGGAGCAAGTGTTTTTCGTCTGTTGAAAAACATGTAATCAATTTTCGTAAAAAGCCTACTCACTTTACCGGCACTCAAGTTCGCAGTTCGCTCTTATCGGAGGCAAGGAACAACAGGTGGGGTTGATTACCGTCCTTATTTTGTTTCTGCGGCACTCCAAAGTTGGAGAAAAGCATACTCGTCCTTCTTCCCAGAAAACATCTCGTTCCTCCTAGCGGCAATCTGACCTCCAAGCTTAGCCAAGGTGAAGCCAACGCTTCATGCAGTTGCGGAGTGAACGCATCTCATTGGTCGTTCGTTCCAAGGGGAGGTGTGATAAGATGGAGATTAGGAAAAAGAGTAAGTGCGCGTGCTATCAGGAAATGCAAGGAGGCGACGGCTGCATTCAAGCAGTGCTTGTGTTTTGCCTTTCGCTGTAATTGCGTGCCCGTTCAATCCGTGCTCCTGGCGTGAAAACCGAGCTATCACTCGACAATCTTAGATTCACCGGGTTCAACAAGGACACGCATTGGTGTTTCCCAAGAGATCTTTCTACCTTCTACAGTGCTAGTTTCGGATAGCATCTGTTTTCACTGGAAATATGAAAATGAATCAAGACGTACACAGATACATTTCAGGCACATAACATTGATTCCATGTGATCCTTTAAAAACAGGTCAAAAATGTGTACCCTCGTGTTAAATAAATGTTTTTCTCGATATGCATCGTTAATCCTAGATACCCGAGCCATTAAAGAAATTCATTACAGTTGCAGACTTTGTAGCAGCGTATAAAGTTTATCACCTCCATCCGCCAATAGAAAGCCGCCCCCTTTCTCAGTAAAGCCTACGCGAAGCAAGCACAGAAGGCAGTGTTTAGATGCTTTAAATTACGTAATCCTGCTTGTGCAAAGCTTTTAAAACAAGACTGCCCTTAATGCTACCAAAATTCAATTAGAAGACTCCAGCACAATTGTTCCGTAGCATCAGCTGCATTGGTTCCCTGGAAGCCTTTTCGTGTAAGAAAAACCTAAGAGCATTCTTTATAAAATGCACAAATTATATTATCACTTTCCCAGAACTCGGAGTTTAATCCTAGCTCAAATGCTTCCCGCTACTCGACTTAAACTGACATCCAGGAAAATGTGGTCATATTTGACCTTTTTTGGCGCTGTGTAATGGACACGCAGACACCTGTAGTGCGCTTTTAGTAAACGTTTATAACATTACCAAACACAATTATCGCATTATTTCGGCTTAACGTTAATTTTAAAGGCTATAATGAGGTGCTGCAATTCATAACACCTCAGCATTTCCTGTACCCCGGCTCAAGATTAACTTGGGCCGCAGAACAACACCGTTGTGATATTCTGTTCTATTTGATTGTAGCCTTACGGCACCTGAGAACTGGTTCATATGAATCGAATTTATGATACTGATAATACGCGATAATTATTTTGTGCCTGCACACAACATGTTCTAGATAAACAACATCTAGATAAATCCAGATATCTAGATAAATAATTATCCAGAAAGAAGACGTCATTTGCGGTGTACGTTTGAAGTGTACGTGCAGCAGGCGCAAAGCTGCTGCGAAGTCCGCTATGCTTTTTAACCATTTCCCTGCGCAGAACTTGTGGGCGGCAGGGGTCCCAGGACGATATTCTTTGCCAAGTCAGCTGAAATTCTGGCACGTTTGTGAAAAATCTACGTTCCTGTTCTCCGCGCTGCAAAATACTGGTTACGCCATCTTTGTGATTTCCCAACTGTGATCCTAAAACGTAGAAATTATGAAAAATATTTTTCAAACTACTACCGCTGCTCAAAATCAGGGACAAAGATGACGACGCATACAAGACGGCGAAGGCTGCGATTAACATCTAAATGACTTTATTTGGAATAAAACCATTGGCTGACGATTACGGCACTCCCTTACGCGAAATTTCAGCGCAGCGCAAACTGCAGCTTTCTCGGTTACGGCGCATAGCTGGTGCGATTCAGGAAGTGATGCAGACACGGCTGTAGTTGCGGTATTAGCGCCCCTATGGTAGCATAGTTCCTTGTCAATCAGCCATCTTGAGTCACAGAGTCGTACGACACTGCCGCCCGGACACCGCGCAAGTTGCAGTGTCGGGCGATTTCGGCACGTGCGCGAGCTATCGGCTGCCTGGCTGATGCCGGAAGCAACCACCACTGCTGAGCTGCACACAACTGGAAAGGAAGTTTGGTGTGCAACACTGAAAGCGGGCTTTCCAGTCAAGTGGGAGCCGGTGTTGTGGCCGCTCGTGGGAATCATACGTGGAATTCTGCGAACCATATACACGAATGTTAATCACCACAACAGTAGCCCCATGGCTGCAAACCGCCTTCGACAAGTTTAGCTGGTTCTCCAGAAGGCGGACAGTGAGGAACCTACTCGTCTGCCCTATGTAGTGTTTGCCGCGTGACAGGAGTGTGGAGCCTCGCAGGGTGGTCCCTCATGGATTTTTATTGCCTCAGGGGCTGTAAGGACAACCTGACATCGCGGCGCTGCATGTTTCATCTTTTCAGAAACTACTAAAAGGCACTTGGGCTATAGTTGAAGTTTATTACAAAGAAATGTATTGTTTAAAAATCAGCACAATTTTTAATAAACAGGTACCCCATGCCTATATTATGAACAAACCTTTCTAATCTCCACTTGTAAATTTATTCATGGATATTCAACAAAGTTAGCCGGAACGGGGAGAGAGTGCAACGTTTGGGGGGCCCCCTTGTCACTGTCAGCATTTTTCTCCAGAAAGACAAACTGTTTCTAAGAAAATATTCATGCCTTATAAGATCACTTTTTTCAGGCCATTAAATAAATATGAGAGCAAGTTAGCTATATCAGCCTGCCACCGTTTGTATTATCCTGACTGAAATCACATATGCCTAGGCATGTAGCCTAATGTTAGGTCCTGCGCCCTCGGGAGTTAGTGTCTTGTTTCAAGTTAAAAACGCGAAATAGCTGTGAGCCTAATAAAATACCCAAACGACAATAAAACTCGAAAGTTTAGCTAGCCCAAGCAACAACCTGCTTTAAAAGTTTTATTCTATTCCTTTTTTGCAATATCAACGCCTAGGGCGGAACAAACTACCACGTGCCGTCGTTTTCGCCAACGCCTCAGGACAGCCACGTGGTGCCGCATTTACACAGGGCCTCAGCCTCCTTTCTTCGAATGCGTCATGTATAGTATATCTCTGTTTTGCCACCGACATAAGTTTCGAATTGCCTCCGTTTTTTGGGCATCAAAGAGATGCGAATGACATCGAACTCCCCGCGGCTCAACACGTTGCCACATCGGCTCTAGGTGTTCAAAAAAATGAAGGGTTTAGTTTCGGTTTTTTGTGGTTTTTATCAGTTACTTTCACCTTTAAAAACTGATAAACCACTTCTTTTAGTTCCTTTTGACAGCGCGCTCGGTAAATATTCCTTTTTCCTGCTGCACAAATCGAAGGTCAGGGCACACAAAGTGGACTTTTGTTGTCTCCTTCGACGTCTGTTTTGATGCTTCGAAACACGTTTGGTCGTGCATGAATCCTTTCAGACACGACATGTTTTTTCCAGTTTACGAATTCACATCAAGGAATTTCTGTACCAGTGTTTCCGTAGCGACAGACATTACCAGTATCATACAGTTTCTTCTCTCGTTTATATTGTTACGTGGCGGCAGGACAATGATGAGGCGAACCATGGGCGACGATGAAGTGGTGTATTTACAAGATGTTGCCGCAGAGCGATGTGATCTATTTACAAGACAAGCGGCCATGATCGCTCGGGCCAGCCGCATCCTCTCCGTCGTCTTCGGTGACGGGTTATGGCGCTATGGGGCATTGTCCACATAGGTGTTCCGTGACAATATTATGAGAGACTGCTGTTCAGTCGTTTAATGTTTTTCCTCATCTGTAGCCTAGAATATTAAAGGTATAGTTGTATGCTGACTTTCCGTGTTACTTTCATAGTAAAGTTCCCCACGCAAGATAAAAATCTAATGGGGATGGCAGATGACTCGCCAAGTCAAAATGCATTGCTAAAAGGAAGGCATACGTATTGGATAACTTTCCGTGCGCCTCTATACTACGCTTTTTGAAAAATGATAAGTTGCAGTGTTTAGAAGCTGTGGGAGAGGCAGTGCCGTCATTTGGCACTCTGCCATTATACGTAGCACACGTGGGAGAACTTTATGATGCCCGGTTGAACTTAGCCACGTTCAGATTCGTCACGCGAAGGTGGTGTTTATTGCGAGAGGACTCTTCCGTGAACACCAAGCACCAACCCAGTAATATCTTGTATATCCGCGAACAGACATCATTGAAGAAAGTAGTAGGTCATTGTTCATAATAGTGTACATGGTGAATACAAAAAAATTACAAAACCAGAAATACACAATAAATATGAACAATTCATATAAAAATTCCCATGTTATATACCACCCTGAGGCAATAATGACAAATCAGGCGTTTTTTTTCTAAGAGCCAGATCCAGAAACAGGAACTACATCGAATAAAACTGCAGCGACAAGAAAAACTCGGTAACATTTGCCTGAAAAAGGGGTGGCAAGGAAAAAGTTGAAATAACGCCCTTAAAACGTGTACGCAAATCGTTTGTCGTATCGAAAATGTGCCAGATGCTGCTGTTTTACGGATCCAAAATTAGCCAAATTCATTTGCCCTATGGTAGTTTGCTCTTGCCTTTACTTTTCAGTCTGGTACGTGGGTGTTTTCGGAAGTTTTTTCCGCTTTTATGAACTGGCCTATTACGAATTCAAACGGCAATTGGGAGATCGGGGAAAGATCCGTCCGCAGATGTCAAAGACGAAATGAACGGAAGAAGTGAACGAAATAAAAGCGAGACCACAATGAAATCAAACAATGAGTTCTTTTCGTCTCACCCGTCCCCTCGGAATATTCATGGTTATATTTATTTTTTTCAGCAATTTACTACTTTAGTACCTAACTAAATAGCTGCTGCTTATAAGCCCTGGCTAATACCCCCCCAGTGAGAGTAGGAACCACTCCTTTGAGGTATAGAAGAAGATGTGAACAGCCTTCGTGTTAAGCGTTTTGGAAGTTCATGACAAAGCAATGAAAAGAGTGCTTTCTACGTGAGTGCCGTCAGGTGTGCCCAAGAAAATTATCGTAGGGAGGAAATCCGAAAGATCTGCAATGGTACCAAGGAGACCCACCTGCTCTCCATAAATATTTCTACTGTTCTTGAGGCCCTGTTGGATGTTTTCAATACCTTTTACACCAAACCTCAATCGCACCATGCTTGAAAGTCAATTTAAATAAGGTTTTCTGTAAAATACCGCATCGACTTGAGTGTTTTAATTCTATTTTAGCCAAATTCAAACTTATCATCACAAAATGGCTTACATTTGCGGCATTATTTGTAGTAACTTGTGGCCATAAATGTCGCCATCTGACATATAAAATATATCATATTTATACTACACTATATAAACTATCCCATTTGCCAAATATACCATATACCTAGCTTACATATAAAATATACTTTGACAGCGTCGCATTTAGGTCCGGTAACAAATTCGGCTTGTTTCTCGGATTTGCGTTAGGTGTATCTGGCTCATTACGGAAACAACGCCTCAAATATTCAAAACCAGGAAGATATAGATGCACATGAAACCATATGTGAAGCAGGTTTGTTTTTATAGGGGAGGAGGGTTTAGTTAAGTCCAATCCTGTGGAGAGAACACAAGGCGATTTCACGACGAACAGAAAGAAACTACTAAAACGAGAAAATTGTTAAATTCACAAATCGATATTCAACGTAATCTAGAAGTAACTGTCTTGCACAAACAGCTCTGTGCGCAAAACAGTTAGCGCTCACGTGCGGATACGAAGTCTTCGGTGCTGTGGCTCGGTGCGATGGTCGTTGGCGTAGTCGTAGTCGAGAGATTCCGCGTCGTGAGAGGTGCCTTCCGATGTCGCGACGCTGTTGCCTATACGATCGCTGATCACGGAAGTAGGCTACTGTGAGCACACCGCTGAGGCGACGTTGGCAGTCATCAAGGCCAGGAGGGAAATGTCACTCGATCTGAGTCTCCTGTGTGTTCGTGTCCAGCAGAGAAGTCACCGAGAGGCGCGTTCCTCCTTCCTTCACTTGTCACCTCCGTTCCACCTCCCCCTATTCCCATTTGTCTCACGCGCTCTTCTGCGGCGTTAGCACGCACCTTGTCTTCTTCGCTCCTTTTAGCCGTAAAAAGTTCCTCCTCACACCATAGTAAAAACCACAACCCATTGAACGCCTCTAATGAGCACAAAAACGTTCGCCCATTTATTTGTCATAGCAGTTTCAACGCCGAATACATTTTATGTTAAAAACCAAAAATTCAACTTTTAAACAAAAAATAAATTAGTAAAGCCATAAAGGAATCTTTTGAGCCACCTCACGTAATTCGGGCCCCAATCAAAGCCTGTGAAACACTACTACAAGCATGACAAAGACGTCAAAGCATTACCGTGTAACGCCTTCTACATACACAAAATATCATAATTGGTGAATATATTTAGTATTAATTATAATGCAAATCTACAAGATTGGGAAATGCATAGAAAAGGAAAAATCTGGAAATAAAACATAGCGAACTGGAGAATTATTGACAAATACAGCTTAACGTGAACTAACACGGCCACTCAAGTGTTGTCCGGAACGACGTTCTAAGGAACGGCGTTACTGGAACTAGTTCCTTTTTGGAGGAACAGAGGAACGCCACCATTTCATTACGGATCGGTGGAACTGTAACGGTAACTCGTTAGGTTTGTAAAGGAACGGCAGGAACGGCGTTCCTTCTGCAAACATTACATCGCTAGGATTTGGCTGTCTTTGATGCCAAGACTCGAGTACAAAAATACGCAAGTCGCAACGGTGTTTGTCTTTCCATAAGTTGGCCAGTTTGTCCGCCCTACAGCGGAACGTGCTTCCTCGAAGGTCAAAGGGTGGCGTTCGAGGAATAAATAGGGCAGTCACGAGAATGCTTTCCAGCTTTCATAGTCTGTCTTTGCAGGCCAGGATACGCGTCTGGCCGATAGAATTGTTTCCTGAAAGGTTGCCTAAGTCCGAGCTGCGCCGCACGTCCCTTGTGAAACCATCGTATCTGTACATTGCCAGGGGTGATTGCCGCATTAGCGCGCGTAAGGCGCGATTGCGTTTTTGTTGGGGGAGTTGCGCTCGCTGTGAAGTCATTCGAAGGATCACCGGCTATGGGCGCACCGCAGTGTCGGGAAGTTGTACTGCTCGAAGGTGCAGAGTACACACGCCGTTCGTCACGGCGCGGTTTACCGCCGATCTGGCGGGAATGGGTCGACGGGAGTGCCAGATCCTTTTGTATTGCACGCGTCGTGTCGACAAAGGACAAGAATTTCGTCATTGTTCGTACTAATTTCGCCGCGCGCCGTATGGACAATACCTGAAAGAGGCCGCCCGAAGGTCGACAACCAGCGTTCAGAGTTGCTTTATTTGGTCGGTTTCAACCTGTGTTACAGTTGCGCTTTGATGATTACCTGGGAGTGAGAGTACGAGAGAGGATTACGGGATTGTTTGTGTACTAATCTTTTGGGTTTTGTTTACCTGGTCAATCAGCGGCCCAGTGTGTGGTAGTTACTAGATCCTGGAGACGTGGGTTTTGTGTAATCAAACCGAAGTCTATGGTGTTTTTGGACAATCAGAGCGAGAGCTAGAAAGTTAATACAGGAAACGTGAGTCCGGGCACTTGAGCAGACGAGAGTGAACAAGGAGCCCCTCGTGAGTTAGAGATGTTTAGCTGAGATAGTTTAGGCATTTCTATGTTTTTTATATGACCTTTGTATATCATGGGCGCAGTTAGACATGTATGTAATTTTGTCCGGTGCTTCCTAAGAAACTTCGTGTAGGAGCGGTTCTTTGGATTCTTTTCATCTCCAGATAATCTGCTGCCGGCGGTGTTCATATTCGTATAATACACGCAATTCGATGTGAGTTTTAATTTTCGCACTTTATTTTGCCTCAGGATTATCCCACACCATGTTTTAATTTTTAAAAATGAAATGTAACGTTTATGTAACGACACGTTTCAATGTGCGAAGTGGAACTGGAACGCGTTCCTTTCTCAATAAAGGAACTTGTAACAAGAACTCGTTTTAAAATTGGCAAGGAACGAGAAACGAGCGGCTGTTTTTTGTTTTAGAGGAACGCGTACAACACTGAAGTCTGATACCCGAATTTCGCTACAGACGCAAATCGGTCCACAATAAACTCGAAATAAATTGAAGCGGCATAGTAATTCTGGATCATTTATGACCATTTGTCATTGCTCTTTACCTTTTTTTTTTTCTTTTTGTGTGTTATAGTATCACCAACGCTCAGCTCAATACCCTTTTAACCGCCATCGTAGCACGCTACAATGCGCCACAGAACCAGTGGGTCGTGCACAGAACCTCCCTATTACCACCTCTACTGATGAGATCTTGGCCCCGGGCCTTTTTAATTTCCTTCACTCTCTCCTAAATACCCACCGTAATTCCCAGCTGTCGCGGTTCTGCGGGAATATCTCCAATGCCCGGCTTTTCCATTGCCCCTCCCTATGACATTTGAATGCGCCACCTTCGTATCCATCCTATCCCGTCGAACATGTCCCCTTTCCTTTATGATGGCCGTCGTCGTGCGGCCCGCAGCATCATTATCCTCTTTTCGCGAACCAGGGAATTTTTTACACAGATGCCTCCTTTGTGGCTCCCAGATGACCGCGCTCTTGCGTTCTGTACCACCCTCACGCTGCCTAAGCCCAACCCCACCCTTGCGGTCCCCATCTTCACCTTCTGGAAGCGATGTCTCCCTAGGTTATCGCCATTTCCTATGCCCTCCAGTACTTTTCTTTCCTACCCCCAGTCCTGGAATGCAGTCTTTTGCGATTTTCACGACGCCCTTACACACCTACAAAACCGCTCCCGACCATCTAAACTTCAACAGGAGGCCGAACTTGGGGTCTCCGCCCTACAGCCATTCAGCGTTGTCTTCCGTTGGTTCCCTGGAAATTTCGGGAGTGACGGCAGTGAGTGGGCGCATCAACTCGCTTGCGATACTCGTTACCGGGCATTGTTGATACCCTGGCTCGGGTCCCCGGAGTACCGTGGGACGCTCTCTCTTCGCCGCCATCATGGCTATCATCATCATTACTATGACTGAAGAGATCTACCTCCACTTGCGTCTGCACAGACGCCTCTAAAAGTCTCCTCATTTATCACTTGCCGTAACGGAGGCCTAATTCTACTCCCTTCCGCGTGTCTCTCTATCGCTATCTATCTTACTCACTGACTCATTTCGTCCAATCTATCCCACTGCCTGTGCTCATTTAGCTCATTACCTAGTTTAGTAAATGGCGACTCTGCTATCCGCTCGTATCCCTCCCCCTACCTATCCATGACCACCTGGACCGACAGGCTTCGTTCTGAAGGGGAAGAACAACGCAGAATTGTCGCCATGGCGGCCAACGTGCTCGGCCTGTAGTTTTGGCCGAATAAAAAGGTCTCACTTCTAGTACTATTTAAACGTTCCTCGTCACTTACGGTATAGTACAGTACTGCAAGCTCCTTTTTGCTTGGGTTGACTAGTCCTGTTTTTAATACATTACAATTACTCACGCCTCACTTGGCGGGCCAGGTGACGAGCGCGGTATGCCGTGTTAAGTACAACCAATGTCGGCCTAGCGAGGTCGGGAAATAAAGGTCCTGAGCCCTCCCTATATCCACGTGACTCCTGATGTTTCTTCATTAAGAACACGTTGTAAGCTATAAAATGCTGTAAACGTTAGACGCCAACCTTAAAGGAGCTATGTTGGAAGCATACTCATTAAGAATACGAGTTTTTACACACTGCGCGACGTGTTACAATCTTTCTGATGGAGGCGAAAAGCAAAAACGCCCGTGTGTACAAGATTTCGGTGCACGATAAAGATCCCCAGGTGGTCAAAATTAATCCGGAGCCCTCCACTACGGCGCGCCTCATCGCCTGCGTTGCGTCGGCGCGTTAAACCCCATAATCAATCAACGTGTTACAATCAGCAACTCTATTGTAGCAGCAAACATATTAGAGATACCAACCCCATCGGGATATATCGCTGACATACCCAAGCGATACGGGATAGTTACACATTCAGATTATTGGGATAATACTTTGGTGCCACCGCAGTTATGTTTATTTTTTGGAACCAAAAAATGATTTTCTTTATTGGCAGAAAATCTCCCGTCACAGGTCTAAGCCTAAATTCGGGATCAAGATTATATAATTTTTTATCATGTGTTCTGTTTACTAGACCAGGAACGTTAGGTAGAAGAATGCAGTTGCACAATTTCGGTATTACATCAGGTTTTGAACATTTTGGTCGTGTAACAGAATTCTGCATAACGTGACGCTCGACCTCCCATTGACCATTCGCAGGCCGTGTAACTACTGAATCTTAAAAACGTGCTATCTCGGAACCAGTCACGTTGGCGACAATACACCGGTGCCAAATGTTTTAATACCGATACCGTGAGTGCTGTAGTGTGCGAAAAACGAAACACTTTCGATAAACGCTTTCACTCTTCTTACGGCTCTGGAAGCACTGCAAAATATCTTGCTATCTGAAGCACAAAGCGGCAGTGTGTAATTGGCTCGTTGCATAACAAGGGCCTTCCGTTTATGCTTTGCTTTTGTGGCGATTTTAACAGTGGCTACAAATTTGAACTCAAAACAGCGTAAAACAAAGGGACAAGAAACGACGACACATGACGCTGATTAGCAACTGGTTGCTTTATTCCGCGGTTTCGAAATGTACCCAACAAAGGGGGGCGAGAAGGAATCATGGAAAAACAAGTACATCAAACTGATACAAAACACTAGATCTATACACGTGCAATCACCAAAAATGAGCAACGCTGATGCAGCGCAGCTCTGACGCAGCGCTTCCGGAATGGCAGTGGTGTGTACATCAACCCCTTCTTGAACCTTTTGGGCTTCTACCTCTGCTCTTCTCTTGTGGAGTCCAACAGTGAGCTCTTCATTCAGAAGAAAGCGGTCGCATAGGGTCGCGCTTTGCTCTTATTCTGAGCGACCTCCTGCTGGCGCGATACGGGTGGCAATTGGTGGTTGTGCCTCGGGCCTCAAAAACCGTGCGCATTCTCCGCTACGTAGATAACGTCTTGGTGCTTCTTGAGTGTGTGACTGACGACTTGGACGAACATGTGCAGCGCATCCCGGACTTGTTCAAAAACAGCATAGCTGGTCTCACGCTGACAAGGGAAGTTCCTTCGACCAATGGTTTGCGGTTCTTGGACCTCCTTTTTCATTTCATGCCAAGCCATGTTTGTTGGAGGTATGAGCCCCGCTCGAGGAAAAGCTTGCTTCCGTTCCCTTCTGCCCATTCCAAATTAGTGAAACAGAGCATCGCCTTGGCTGCTTTAAGGGCTCCGTTAAGCGGTCTTGCCCGCAAAAAGTAGAGGCCAGTTTCAATTCGCAGGTTGCGAGGCTTTTGTCGGCAGGCTTCCCAGCTGTGTTGCTTAGTGACTCAGCTGAGGCGTTGATAGGGCAGATTCACAAACGCAGCGAAGGTGGATCAGTGAAAGCCAGGCCGGCGAAATTCGCTGTCGTCCCCTATGTGCCCGGGGTTTCACACATGAGTTAAAAGATAGCGTGACGCGGAGGGGTTGGACTAGTATTTTCTGTGCCAAACAAACTTGGTGGCCTTTGCAGGCGAGTGAACGCAAATGAGCCAAAGTGCACCTCTTGCGTGAAAGCCTACACAAAACCCTACGTAGATTGTAGTTCCTCTTTCCTGTGCGAAAACCTACATTGGTCAGACGGGGTGCTAAATGATGGACTGCGCGAGCACGCAAACACACTTGAAACGGGCACGGGCTGCAATCTTGCCACACACTGTAATGACCACGGGTGCTCGCCCAGATTCCATGATACGCGTGTTGCACGAACATATTGTCACGTAGCCAAGGACGAAGCAGTTGTTTGGAAAAGAAACAAGTTTATTGGAGCGAACTTGTGCTCCCCTAACAACTGAAAAGAATACAGAGGCGCGGAAGCAGTGGTCAACAAAGTGACGTACGTGCGTCGGCGAGCGTCGCAGAATAGAATGCCCCGGCGTCCGCACTGCAGGCTTTTTATCTTTCGGCGCGCGTGGTTCTCGAAACGTCGATTCACATCGAGAACATAGTAGATCCAAGAAGATTATTCTGGGCTGTTCACGTTAGATCGGAAGGCTCTCCCTATCACAACAGATAACACATGAGGAACAGAAAGAAAGAAAGAAAGAAAGAATGGAACACGCGCTTCCCTTGGCGCAGAGATAACACAGACCGGCGCAGCCGGGCGGTAAAAGCAAAACACAAATAAACAAACCCAATGTATGGTTCGGCGGCATTTCCCCCCCTCTAAGAGTGCATCGACCCGATGCTAACATAAGCGGCAGTCCGAACAAATGAAAATAAAAGTTCGTCATCGTCCGTAGAAAGGTTTTAAGCGAACCACGTGGACGACTTCGGGCCGCGTGCGTCGTCGTGATGTTCCGGAATCACCATCGGGGATCACCTCGTAGGTAAGTTGGCCGACACGTCGTAGAATCTGGTAGGGTCCGAAATACCGTCGCAGGAGCTTCTCACTGAGTCCGCGTCGTCGGATGGGAGTCCAAACCCACACACGATCCCCTGGTTGGTACTCGGCGTCTCGGCGTCGAAGGTTGTAGCGGCCCGCATCCACCAGCTGCTGGTCCGTTATACGAACTCGAGCGAGCTGGCGGGCCTCCTCTGCACGTTGAAGATATCCGTGGACGTCGGTGTTGAGGTCGTCGTCTTCTACATGCGGAAGCATGGCGTCGAGTATCGTAGTCGGCGCCTTCTACCGTAGACAAGCTCGAACGGCCGTCAGCTGCGTCGTCTCCTGGATAGCCGTGTTGTACGCAAACGTGACATACGGGAGCACTTCGTCCCAAGTCTTATGTTCAACGTCAACGTACATTGACAGCATATCTGCGATTGTCTTGTTCAGACGTTCTGTTAGTCCGTTCGTTTGGGGGTGGTACGCCGTCGTTCTTCGGTGATCCGTGTTGCTGTAGCGTAATACTCCTTGCATCAACTCCGCAGTAAATGCCGTTCCGCGGTCTGTGATTAGGACTTCCGGTGCTCCATGTCGTAGCACAACTTGACTTATAAAGAACTTCGCCACTTCTTGTGCAGTCCCCCTCGGAAGAGCGGCGGTCTCTGCGTAGCGCGTCATGTAGTCTGTCGCTACGACAATCCACTTATTCTGTGCTCGTGACGTAGGGAACGGGCCTAAAAGGTCCATTCCAATCTGTTGAAATGGTCTCGATGGGACGGCGATCGGTTGCAGAAGTCCGGAGGGTCTTGTCGGCGTAGTTTTTCGTCGCTGGCAGTCACGGCAGCTCCGGACGTAGTGGGTGACGTCAGAGGTAAGGCCGGGCCAGTAGTACCTTGCCTTGATTTTTTCCAATAGTGCGGGCTGTGCCCAGATGTCCGGAAGACGGGTCGTCGTGGCACGCTTCCAAAATTTCGTCACGAAGGTCCGCGGGGATGACGAGAAGGTAATTCGCTCTTGTTCCGGGGCTGAAATTCTTCTTCACAAGGACGGAGTTTCTCAGGCTGAATACTGGTAAGCTGCGTTTTGAAGGTCCTAGGAACGGCAACGGTTGCATCCCTCGAGGTACTCGATTATGACGCGTAAGTCGGGGTCGGCACGCTGCTGGGCGGCTAGGTCGCTCTCCGTCACGATCCCGAAGAACGCGCTGTCTTCATCAAGAGTCTTGTGGTGGTGGGTCGACGGGGGCGGCGGGACAGGCAGTCGGCGTCGGAGTGTTTCCTGCCGGATTTATAAACGACTGTAACGTCGAACTCCTGCAGGCGCAAGCTCCACCGCCCAAGACGGCCAGAGGGGTCCTTCAAATTGGCGAGCCAACACAGCGCATGGTGGTCTGTTACAACCTTGAATGGCCTTCCATACACGTATGGGCGAAATTTTGAAATCGCCCATATAATAGCCAAGCACTCTTTCTCAGAGGCAGAAAAGTTTTTCTCCTCCTTCGACAGACCACGGCTGGCATAGGCGATTACCCTTTCGTAGCCGCTTTGTTTTGGACAAAGGACGGCACCCAAGCCTATATCACTGGCGTCCGTGTGCATTTCCGTTTTCGGCATTTTCGTCGAAAGGTGAGCGAGCACGGGCGGGCTTTGCAGGCGTTGTTTGCAGCTCGGCCGAATGCTTTTTCTTGGTCGTTTTCCCAGCTGAAAGGGGTGCTATCTTTCGTCAAGCGCGTGAGTGGCTCTGCAATTCGTGCGAAGTTTGCGACGAAGCGCGGTAGTATGCGCACAGCCCGAGAAATCTTCGCACGCCCTTCTTGTCTTTCGGCCTTGGGAACTTCGCAATGGCTGATGTTTTTGCCGGGTCAGGTAGGGACTCCCGCGGCGTTGACGACGTGGCCCAAGAACTTGAGTTCCCCGTATGCGAAACGGCACTTTTCAGGCTCAGCGTCAACCCCGACGTACGAATGGCCTCGAGTACAGACTCCAACCTTGCAAGGTGTTCGTCGAAAGTCCGGGCGAATACCACTACGTCGTCGAGGTATACGAGGCAGGTGTGCCACTTAAGGCCAGCTAGCACAGTGTCCATGACTCTTTGAAACGTCGCTGGTGCTGTGCACAGCCCAAACGGCATCACCTTGAACTCGTATAGGCCGTCTGGGGTTATAAATGCAGTCTTCTCTCTCGGTCCCTCTCGTCCACTTCAATTTGCCAGTAGCCGGTCTTCAGGTCCATCGATGAGAAGTACTTCGCGTGGCAGAGGTGGTCGAGGGCGTCGTCGATTCGGGGGAGGGGGGTACACGTCCTTTTTCGTGATTTTGTTTCAGTCGCCGGTAGTCAACGCAAAACCTTAATGTGCCGTCTTTTTTCTTTACGAGTACGACGGGTGCAGCCCAGGGGCTTTTCGAGGGCTGTATAATGTCGTCGCTGAGCATGTCGTCGACTTGAGTCCGGATGGCTTCCCGTTCGTGTGAAGAGACGCGGTACGGTGACTGTCGGGTAGGTCGGGCTCCATCTTCGATTATTATTCGGTGCGTTCGCTAGAGGGGTCCTGAACGTAGTTTGCGCTCGACGAAAAACATTCGCTATAGCGACGCAGCAAAGCCAATAATTTGTTCCGTTGTTCTTGCTGTAGCGCCGGATTTACGTCGAAGGGCTGCGGAAGCTTGAAGGTGTCATCGGGTGTGCGTTCAAAGTCGGCAACCGCGATCACGTCACTTGCTTCTTGCGTATTTTCGAGGAACGCAATTGCAGTTCCCTTGTTTAAATGCTGGTACTCTTCGGTGAAATTAGTGACCAAAACGTGAGATTGGCATTGCTTAAAGTGCGCAATCCCTCTTGCGACGGAAACACCGCGGTCGAGAAGCAACCTTCGATCACTCTCTACGATAGCGTCGATGTTCAGAAGCAGCATCCTCACAGTAGACGGCGATCATCAAGCTTGCGCGGGGTGACAGGGTGATGTGATCGTCGGCGATCCTGACAGCAGCACGGTGACCGGGGTTCGGCTGCGGCGTCATGGAGTAATCGGAGGAAAAAGTTATCGACTTGGTCTGCAGATCAATTATTGCGCCGTTGTCCGTCAAAAAGACCATTCCGAGAATTACGTCGCGGGAGCAGTTAGGCAAAATAACGAACTCAGCAGCGGTACGTGGTGCCGCCTATGGTGACGCGTGATGTGCACGTTCCACTTGGCGTTACGAGATGGCCTCCTTGCTGTGCGTATATGCGGACCAGTCCATGTTGTCGTAACTTTCTTCAGCTTCGACGCGAATGAGCCGCTCATACCGAGTAGTCGGCTCCCGTGTCGATGAGGGCGACTACCGTCACAATCCGTCGATGGACAGCTGGACGTCGGACGCCGCTTGTCCTGGAGTTTCTGGTGCGTCGGGGCGTTGTATCTCGGCTTGTGCGTGTTGACGGGCGGGCACCATGCGTCGTCATTCTCGTCATCTTCTCAGCGGCAGGCTCTGTCGTTTCGGGTAAGCGTCCGCGTCGTGTCGTTGTCGGGTTCGGGAGTCACGTCCGGGTTAGATCGAGTCGTTGGCTGCAGGTACGGTGTTCGGTGCGTCCATGCGTCGTTGGAGGGTTTTTCGTTTTTTCGCCGTTCTGCAACTTCACCTCCAGAAGTTGCTGCTTTTAGTTTCCCCCGCGTGGGCTGGGGGACCTTCCACGGGCGAAGTCAGCATTGCTACGACGGTTCGGCGATTGGTACGGGTAGGGCGATGGCGAGCGGTTGAAACGGGATGGGCCACGGCTGGTTTCAGATAGATACTCGTCGATCTCACGTGGTCGATGGCCAGGGAGAGGGCGAGGTGCGTCGACGGAGAAACCACGCAGTCCGAGTCTCTTGTATGGGCAGCGACGGTAGATGTGGTCGGCCTCTCCGCAGTGGTAGCACAGAGGACGATTATCGGGAGTTCGCCATACGTCCGTCTTCCTCGACGTCTGGTTTTGGGCTACCGGGGGTCGGGGCGGGTGACAGTGGGCGGCGGTACGGAGGGGCCTCTTGACGGCGTGTTGGGGCAGGGCGGGGTCGACGAACAGCCGCAGAGTAGGTCATAGCTTGTGGCTCTCGGGGTACCTCGGATGGCGTAGAAGTTCCCAACGCTTGTTGCACTTCTTCTCTAATCACGTCGGCGAGGGAAGCGACTTGGGGCTGCGGCGGCGTTGGGAGAAGTTTCCGCAGCTCCTCTCTCACTATTGCGCGGATAGTCTCGCGTAGGCTGTCGGCCGGGATCCGCGTGCTGCCAAAGTCGTTTGCATTGGCCGCGCCAACAAAGTTGCAATCATACTGCTTAGCACGCATTTCGAGGGCTTTCTCAATGGTGCTGGCTTCGGTCACGAATTCGGCGACGGTTTTGGGCGGATTTCGGACAAGTCCAGCAAACAGTTCCTCCTTCACTCCGCGCATTAAGAAGCGCAACTTCTTTTCTTCCGTCATTTCGGGGTCCGCGCGGCGAAATAGCTGCTTTCATCTCCTCAACGAAGATCACGACACCTTCGTTGGGGTGTTGCGTGCGCGTTTCCAACAAAAGGGCGGCTCTTTCTTTCCGCACAACGGTAGTGAAGGTCTTAGTGAACTCGCTTTTGAACTGAGCCCAGTTTGTCAAGGAGCTCTCGTGGTTCTCGAACCAAGTGCGAGCCGAATCTTCTAAGTAAAAGAAACGTGCCGGAACGTTTCTGCGTCGTCCCACCTGTTGAATTTCCGGACGCGCTCCAGTTTCTCCAACCATTCTTCTGGGTCTTCTGCGGGGGCTCCTCGGAATGATGGCGGTTCCCGTGGCTGCTGCAGAACGACAGGAGGATTGGCTTGGTTGAGCATGGTGCTGGTTGCGACGTTTTTCTTCTTCGTCTTCTCCGGTAGTAGACCGAACTCGGGTGGTAATCTTGCACGCGGAGGCTGGCTCTTGTTGGGCTGGCTTGGCGGCTTCCAGAGGTTGTAGTGGGCATGAAGGGTGCGTACCCAGCACCTCCACCAGATGTCACGTAGCCAAGGACGAAGCAGTTGTTTGGAAAAGAAACAAGTTTATTGGAGCGAACTTGTGCTCCCCTAACAACTGAAAAGAATACAGAGGCGGGCGAAGCAGTGGGTCAACAAAGGTGACGTACGTGCGTCGGCGAGCGTCGCAGAATCGAATGCCCCGGCGTCCGCACTGCAGGCTTTTTATCTTTCGGCGCGCGTGGTTCTCGAAACGTCGATTCACATCGAGAACATAGTAGATCCAAGAAGATTATTCTGGGCTGTTCACGTTAGATCGGAAGGCTCTCCCTATCACAAACAGATAACACATGAGGAACAGAAACAAAGAAAGAAAGAAAGAATGGAACACGCGCTTTCCTTGGCGCAGAGATAACACAGACCGGCGCAGCCGGGCGGTAAAAGCAAAACACAAATAAACAAACCCAATGTATGGTTCGCGGCAATATAAGGGTGAGCCTAAAATCTGTGAAACGTGTCTCATTTTCAAGGCAGGCGACGCTTGCGTTAGTAAGCCTTCCGTTGAATTACGACGTAAGGAAGTACGTGATATTGATTCATAAATACTAAAAAAACACAAGTTGCACTGTTAAGTTTTGCCTTTCTTTGCTTCGCGCCTCCGGCCACCTTTTAGATCGCTGCATGCATCGGCTCTGCTCATTTTTGGTGGTTGCACGTGTATAGATCTAGCGGTTTGTGTTTGTTTGATGTACTTGTTTTTTTATGAATCCTTCTCGCTTTCCTTCCTTGGGTATATTTCTCAAACCACGGAATAAACGAACCAGTTTCTAGTCAGTGCCGTCTGTCATCGTTTCTTGACCCGTCTTTTTTGCGCTGCTTTGAGTTCAAGTTAGTATGGACCAACAAGCCCAAACCACCATTCTAACCCAGTTTAAGAGTGGCTACCTGATGCCTTTATTGCTCCAACTGAAACGAATCCGCCCGTTAGCCGCTATATCGCTCTAATGACGTAATTCAAGCGCTCTAACAACGCCGATTCCGGGAAACAGAAAAAAATTTTTGAGCACGTTTTCATGTTTCTTGATGTGCTCAGCTCATTCATTTTTGGCTGACGTATTTTGAGACACCCTATTCGAAGTACAGGATGTTTGTTTACTACAGCGGGAAAATGTCGGGTAATCCAATGCTGCGGCTTTGGAATACCAGACGAAGAAGCATCCTCCAAACCACAACAGCTTGGAGCGAAGCCAACTGCATCTGCACCTAATAAACACAAACCTATTCAGTCGGCTTTTCTCAATTGTTACATACTGAATGCAGTTCCGGTCTAGCAGTAATAAATTCAGCCCTTCCTTGCCTATTATGAAAGTTTTATCAAATTATTAATCAGTTTATTCAAATTGTAATGCTGCCAAATGAAAAGTTACAAGTTTCAGACGAACAATTAGAAGCCGCACTTGCGATATCGGCGGCGCATCATATCAAATCAATGTTTACTGCAATACCGCCACATTATTCGTTTAAACTAATGCACAGATATTCCATGCAAGAAGTTTAGAATTTGTCATTTACAAAAATTTTCGCATTCGTCCTTTTGTCGATGTTTTCCCTTCCTCCTCTCGATTTTGCACGTGTTTTGTATTGCGCTTCCGTAACGGCTACACATGGTCTTTTTTGCGGTACCCTACTTTTCCGCTCGCCAACAAATTTTTATTCTTTTTGATAATTATACTTCTACACATTATTTACGTTTCCTGTATTGCACTTAGGCATACAATGCTTCAAAGAGCACAACTTATCTCTTAGTGGCGGCTTGCCTGTCCAACGTGGTACCCGCGGTCACAAAACAATACCGGGTCACCTCCACTAAAGTCAAACAAGGGGTGGGACGAAGCATGCAGTGCATAAAGGCATTCAAAGATTGTAAGTCTCTCTCTTGCAATATAGTCCCCGCTGATTGCGCACTGGAGAAGCACCATTGGGAGGAGCAATCGCGCCCTTGCATAGGCGGTGGCGCCCTCTCTCGTGTTGAACCGCATTGAATCAATTTGTGTTCCCCATCTGCCTCACTTTGGAATAGTGAAAGTGGTCAACGCGAGTGTAGTGCAATGCCCGTGCCTCGCCCTGGGGGCTCATCCTGGGTGATCAACGAGGTCCCGGCACAAGATGACTATGCCTTTTCATGCTTCTACCGACCACTCAACCCGATCAGGCCTAGCGTCGAGAGTCGGTGGGCACATGAGTGCAACACACATTATAACCCATCTAGAAACAGCTTCTGCTTCTGCTTGCTGAAGCGGTTGGGGAGCATTCAGAAAATCTTTAAATTGGGTTAGTTTTTAAATGCAGAGCATTTCAGTAACTCACGATGTCACCCGCGTTGACGTCCGTAGTCGTAGTCAGCACCCCTCCCCCTACACTATATAAAAAAAATACTATCCGCCACCTGGTTTCGATCCCTCGACCCTGCGGGCGGAACGCAATGTACATGGTGCTCTACCCCCTGCGCCACAAAGCCGACACAGAATGTGAGGCTACGAACGCGCCTTATATCCTTGACTCATTCAACTACGTCAAGAAGCTGCTGATACAACGCATTCACTACCACCAACCCCCCAAACACAAAACTTTAACGCAATACACCCACTCCCTACGCGACGCATTTACTCGAGTCCCCCTCGCGGGGAGATGGGCCGAATTTTTTTTAATGCAAAGCATCTCTTGCTCGGCGCTATGTCCGGCGTCCGTCCGTTGTCCGCACCTCTCCCCCTACACTATAAAAAAAAGAAACAGTTAGCGGCGCCCGCTTTCGATCCCACGACTCTCTGGCCTCAACGGGAGGGACGCGGCGCTCTTCCAACTGCGCTGCAAAAACCGAGACAGGAGCAAGTGCTACCAACTCCACTGATGTCCTTGACTCATTAAAACTACGTCAAGAAGCTACTGATACCACGAAGGCGCGCGAAGTTGAACGTCAATGGAAACGACGAACTGAAAACTTTAGAGGAGGATGTTGAACTTCCCGTTGAAAAGCTGTGGCGGGAAGCGCCGCGCGTCTTGCAGCTCAACCAGAGAAGAGGACGAAGAGGGCGGGCAGCGGGGTAGGAGCGCGAGCACGCAATAAAGAAAGACGAGAACCGGAAGGTTTTCGATCAGCTAACGCCGGTGTCGGTCTCTTCATTGTCTCTAGATTTCTCTAGATTTCTCTGTCTCTACATGGGGGTTCACACTACGTTCCCATTCGTGCTCCGATAAATGAAACAACATAAAGGGAACAGAATGGAAGCTACACGGAAGCCCTATGATGATTTGCATCACCACATAGTTCCCTTCGGGGAGATGGTGTAATTTTTTTAACCAGTTTTGTCTATTATACATTTTTCTTGTAGTACACGTTACGCTCTAGCGTGAGGCGTTTGAAAACGAGTGTGGCGGTGTTTTTTACCGCACCCACATGAGGCGAGAGGAAACACCGATAGCCTGAGCCTTTTAAGGGCTTCGCCTCTAATAACATAAATGTGCATATGTGGCATAGAATTTGGGGATATATGACAGAGCTTGAAAAAAAAACTGGTGGTGTCAATTTCTGGTGGTGTTGGTGATTATATATCTTGCCATTTGCGCTGACCGCTATATTTCGTACAAACAGATGCAGGACCATTGAAGTTTGTGTCGCTCGCCTTGTCCCTAGCAGAGCTGACCTTATCAGTCTACATTGAAGAGCATTCTTTCTTTCTTGATTTTTTGCTGGTTTAATTGGTATTAGTCGTGGTTATGAAATATTCAAATGAATCCCATTTTCAATGCAAATATCTTAAGCAATATCAACCTCTTTATAAATGTACAAAAACTGTGCTCGATATCCGGAAAAACGTTCTTTAGTAATCTCCACTGCCGAAGTACGCCCACATATAAACATCTGTACATAGAGTGAAACTTTGGCGGAATCACAGTAAAAAGCTTTATCATAATATTTTTTTCATGTGCTCCCTCAATGAGATTAAATAGGCGGGTTTGGCTTGGTGCTTATTATATAACATTGAAACACCGCGTCAAACACATTTCCCTAAATGAGCAATTTTCCCGGATCTCTGGAGGAATAAAATACCCGGGCATTTCAGCATATTTCGTTTTGTTTTTCTGTTATCTATCCCTTTTTTGCAAGTTCACTTTTTATAGAGCTTCCTTCGCTCAAATGATAATATGTGCTAAACGAGGCAGAAAATTAGTAAATAGTTTTTAAAGCCTCAGATGAACGATGAGCGCAAAAAATTAAACAGCATTTTAATCTCAGCCGTAAACTTTACAAGCCTCCATCTGTCCACGAAGGCTCCGGTGTTTACGGTCCAAGTACTTGGTATGCGAATCATTCTTTGGAATGATGGCGTCTTCCCCCTCTGCGTCAATTAAAATCCGGCATGTGCCACCCTTAGATATATGCCCAGTCATTCAGCATGCCTGGACGCTTGTTGTCGATGCGTGTCAGCGTTGCTGTTTTACACGCTTTAGGCTCATTTGGTCAATATTCACGTCCTTTCTACTGGAGAGCGGACGTTGTTGGGCTTTTCTCGCTCATTTCTTTTCATTTTTTAAACTTTGGTGACAACGAAATGACTTTTCAAGCAACAGAATGTAAATTTAAACAAAGCGCATATTTATTATTGGTGGGTGTACGACACTCTATATCCTCGTTTGTCTTCGAAAGCAGTACAATGGCACGTGCACTGCCAAGCAGCGCTGAAAAAAGTAGTCTCGTTTCGTATTGTGGTCCTACGTTTTTTTTTGTTTATCTAGGTCATAGATGCGTAATTGTGGTTATGCGAAGAAGAACCAGGGAAGACACTTATGCAGCCCACAGTTTATTACAATTTAAGGCGGTATCCTTCGCAGGTAGCACTGTGAGCGAACTGAAGCTGGTGAGGTTGAGGATTATATTTGTCAGCGTGACCGAGCCAACTAAGTCTACCTACCAACTGTTACAGACGCTGCCTCCCGTAGAAGACGTCTCCTATGGGCAACTCACTATCTAATAAACTGGTAGAGCTGGAAGTGCGAATAATCGGCAACCGGCTTCCGCTAAAATTGCTGCCCAAGAAACGTTCTTTCGCACGGAACACCAAAAAAGCGTGACGTGCATTATGAAATGTTTGCTTCCCTGTATAGAACCAAGTGGTTTGCACTGAATAAATAAAGAAATCTGAAGACAGACAATGTTTCAATGGCGTAGGTAATAACACAATAGCTCGCTCCATTCTAGGCGAGAATGGCGCTGCTAGATAAGGGTCTTCTGCGTGTGCGCTGAACAGAAAATTGCCGTATGAGGTCTCCAGTAATGAGTACATAGACAAAAGGAGGTGTGTGAAGTATCAGAGGGTTCTGTTATATCGCGCATACTCAGATAGAGAAATCTGGCTTTCACATAAAAGGACGCATATCGCCATACGCTGACGCCTGGGCAGTTTATTTGCTTGTTGACTAAATCACGCGTCTTGGGGTTTTTTGTATCAGTCACCATCAAAAGAATATAACTGTAAATAATAATTTTAGAATTGATCTATTGTTCTGGCTTGGTTCATATAGGCTATATAAATAGCATAGGTACTTCCATTCGCTCTTTTTTGCGCAATATTTGTTTAGCAGCAAGGATATAAAAATAGAGTAACTATCCTATATTCACATGCAACAGTACCGTGCACATATCATAGAATAACTGCCTCTGAATTATGCTACAGAAAGCAGAACGTGAATGGAAGATTTCGAAGATTTTTATTTGAACTTTTGTTCATTCCCCTTTGCTTTTACACTGCCTTCGACGGATCAGTGTAAACAAGTTTTGTGCCAGCAATTTTCTGACAAGCATATAGCACACCCTAAAAAGGATTCAGAATATCTGCGTCTGGGGACTGTGTTACGATGTTCTTGCTGAATACGGGGCATCACGAGGCTCGTAAGAACCATTGCAAAAAATACAACGGGAAGGTCGTTCGAGAGCTCTGGTGCACAAGGGCAACTGTGCCGGGTTAAGCCTCCGCTTCTGTCTATGCGGGCACCAAAGGGAGCACTTGACAAAGAACAAAATCACTGCAAGAATATGCTCGTTTTTTGTCCCCAGGGCATTAGGCTCACCCGCTGTTTGCAGAAAACCCGAGGGGTAAATGGTGCCGACCGTATCCCGTTAAAACAGTAGCTTGCCGGTTAAGGAGCAACGCTATTTCCGTTTTGTGTAGGAGCATATATCTGTAATGCGGTTCAGTTATACAAAAGAAAAAGGAACTTCTTTGGCGTATCAGGAATGCCGGAGGATTCTCGGAGATGTGAAGACGCAGAAAACAAAAATAACGAGAAACAATAGGGCTATACAACCTTCCCACCTCCTGAAAACCTTTCCAGATTGCACCCGTATAATTATGCCGAGCGGCTGCTTGCCTTTGAACGCTTTTACGGCGTAAAAATAAGGTAGGAGTGGATTGACGAGACCTGAACTTCTAGTGATGGTGCTCGTTTATTTCCTCAGCACCCTTTCTTCTTCTCTTAGTATTGAAGTCTGCTCCTGCACAGAACTAATAATTGCAGTACAAACGATACGAACTTGACTGAAATCCCTGGAAGGGTTCGGTTAAGTCTAGTTCTGCTCATTCTAATTCAGTAGTCAACAGCTTTGTTAGCAAGGCTGAAGTTCAACGGACATAATAAAACAAAAATATCTCGTTTTCCGTCACTTCCATATTTTTATTTAGTTATAACTTTTTATTTATTTATTATTTTATTTATTTATTTATTTATTTATTTATTTATTTATTTATTATTTATTTATTTATTTATTTATTTATTTATTTATTTATTTATTTATTTATTTATTTATTTATTTATTTATTTATTTACGCATTTATTTGCACCCACAGCCAAGCAGGTGTTTACCTCCTTGTGGGACATCGCTCCCGCCACTGGCGTCCACCTGAAAAAATAAAGCTGTCAGCAACTAATTGACACCACCCACCGACGCGCCCACATATAGGTGTAGTCCCTATCCGTATATTAATAAGGTTTTATTTATTTATTTAATGTTTTCGGATACCCTATGGCATTTGCGGCATTATTGCGGGAAGTGGAAAAGTGTAAATAAATGAATCTACAGCTTTTCTCAAAATTTTTAGGTCATGTCATAAGGGCATCGGCAACAAAACATTCATAGTACAGGTAACCTCTCGAGCGAAGCTGAAAAGTTTTATGCCACGAAGCTGGAGAAAACACCCGTGTTTCTTACTGTAGTAAAATATCCTGGTAAATGTTGATCGTTCAGCTTTGGTTTTGTGTTCTTTGTGGCCCATAAACCAGAGCCATGGCCTAGAAAATTTTGAGAATGACTTTACATGCAAAGATCTGGGGAATGATCGCTATGAAATGATCAAAAAACTGCATGATGCTCGCCTGTTTCACGTTCGCGTTCGCTCCGAGAAAGTCGTTCTCCCGTTGCTCAACACATCGCATGAGCAGTTGGTCGCCACCGCTGCATTCGACGTTGTTGCGGAGCAAGCGCAGAACGTGACGTGTTTCTGTCGTCGTAGGCACTTCTCGAGGCTCTTCCTCGTCTGCATTGTCGTCTGCGTCGTTCACGGGCATCTCAACGATATTGGCGTCCGACAGCATTCCGGTAACGGGCACGTCCGCCTCGTAGAGCGCATACTCCTCAAAGGCGATCTCGCCGTCTTCAGTATCGCTCACGCAGCCTTGCCCAGCCTTGCGCACTTCACTGGACAGCTCATCACAGCCGCTGAATTCTGCGCCAATGTCTTTTCCGATCGATTCCGGGGCGCGACAAGTGGACTTTGCCTTCTGCCCTTCCGGTCAAGATTTCGAGATATCCGCTGTTCCCTCCGAAAAACGTTTCGAGAAATGACGGGGCAAATACATAGCACCTATGGAGGTTAATGCACGGCGAAAAAAAGTTGCGACTTTACCGAGATTTCGAGATAAGCGAGTTCGAGTAAACGAGAGTTTACTGTATATATACTAACCACTCGAAATATAACAGGGCTGAGAACAACGTTCATGACAGATTAATTTCGGCTAATGAAAAAATAACCCTAATGCCACCCATCGGTACAAACAAAAAATTTAATTCACTGCGCAAACCTCTCCAAACTACAGAATAAGTAGAACGAAAAAACCGAAGTGAAACAACTGTTGCAAACTTAGCCCAGCGTGAAGCATTAGATTAGCGGTTTCCTAAATTTGTCGACTTTCTCAACAAGCATCAAGAAAGACAATAGTTGGTCCACTCCGATGCTGGTCCGGGGATACATAAATTAAGGTAGGTCGCAGTACGTCGCAATGACACACAAAATGTACCTAAATGATCGATGTGGAGGGAAATTGATCTTATATTTTGAAGAAATGGAACATACACTAAATCTTCTTGCGCAATGAAAGGGGGGTTTGTGATATCGAGTTTTTCATGTGCTTTACTCTGAATCATCGGTCCTAGATCGTAAGAATAAAACAGGCGGCGTGGTTTGGTACAGCTTGATATGTGTCGATTAACGAGTTTTTCAAAGGGTCCCGATACCGAAGCGCCGCATTCCAGTATAGAAGGATTGAGCGATTTATCGAGACGTTTACCGTTTCATATGCCCGATCATGCGGTTAGTATCGGCCGTGTTAACAGGGACGTGCGTATTGCAAGATTCGCATGATGTGACAATGACGCCAAGATGTATATTTTACATTGCTGATGCACACGAACAGACCTCCATTCACGCTGTCGAGTGCTTGTACAAGTTAACCCTTGTACAAGCACAGTACAATATACAGGATGCTAGCCGTCCTTTGTACCACTCCTCTATGATATCGCATAGAGGAGTAACCCTCGCAGACCAGTAGAGTTCGTACATTGTGGTGTGCGTAGGCAGGCCCGCGATAGCTCGAAGGCACTCATGGTAATATCTGCGACGAAGGTACTATCTCCGTCGGCTGCGCTTGAGTGATTTCCAAGCGGACGGTCGCTAGCATGCGGTCGATGTAAGCACCACCTGAGGCAGCGTGCGTATTGCTTGTGTCGCTGCACTGCCAAAGCGGCTCCCAATCGGTATGATGATATGGAGGTGCTGGTTGCCACGTAACCTTCAATGTCGGCCCCATTCAAAGGCTCCGCAGTGTCCGTGCAGCGGCGCACCAAGGAACCGGGTCCGATGTGAAGCAGCCCGCACGATTCGCCGACCAACAGGTCTGATCTCCAGGGTGTCTCTGGTATGCTCCTCCCCACCGAGGACATTGTAGTAGGTCTTATCTGAAAATATACGCATGCCGGTAAACGTGAGCTTTCGTTCAATTGCGTCCACAACATGCTGAGCAGGCCGCAGTGGCCCTCTTGACGGCGAACGACCCCTTTATTCAAATCGTGATATTGTCCGCATACACTGTGGGTTTGAAATGTGTTCACCTCGAGGCTTCCGGCAATATCACTAATCACAAGATTGAAGAGCATACGGGACAAGATCGCCCCCTGCTGCACCCTGACTACATTGGCGAAGGTGTGCATTTGGTGGTTGTCGGTGATGGCATCGAAGGTCGGGAAGGAAAGAGGAGAACGCATTAACGTCCCTATGAAGCAGACAGCCCTGGGAGAGAGTCCTTATTCCAGGGCCCACTGAGACCGTCCGGCTTGTTGGGCTCTCTTTACCAGAAATACCTGGTCGTCTGGGTCCGAGCTGGACACTGCTCTTTCGCAGTGCTCAGGGGAAGGGAAGGGGCGAGGGGCTAGTTTGGGGTTCTCATGACAGCCCCACATAATATGGTATAGGGTCCAGTATGGGTCCGGTATCTGCGTGGTGCTTTCTCTTCCGTGTAGCCTTCATATTTCCGAAATAGAAATATCCCAAAATTGCAAACCAGCTTTCTAGCGACCAGTCTTACGGTTGTACAAGTACCCCAGCGGGCTGGGCTATTAACAGTTTTTCAGTTCGCTACATGCGTCTCCAAAGTAGAAATCATGCAGATATAGCAAAAGAGGTCTCGAGGCAGCTGGCTGTCGCGCTGCTTTATAACAGTAACATTAGAATGCAGGGTGAGCATTTTTTTCTTGAGAGCGTTGCTTTTTACCACCATTTCCTATGAATGGTCGGCTTAAATATGATAACTATAAAAATAAATAACTATTCGGTTCAAACTACAGCTGATAGTTTTGTCAAGAAAACCTGAATAAACTGCCTACAAAAACCTCAACGGTTGAAAACAAACACGCAACAGTAATATTCTTGAATATGCGGGAAATAAAATACCCTCCAATGAAAAGGTTTGCGCGAGCCAGTGCGCCATGAATATTTAAAAATCCGCAGTGGCGGAAACCACAGAACACGAAAGGTGAAATCATGAAACAGAGCCTGTATTTCCTTCTCGATTCTTTAATAGCAACTGTTCAAAATTATGCATGCATAATACCATTTCATAAACGACCTGCCCTAGAGGAAAGCGAACAATAAGGTGTTGTTAGGGCACCCCAGCTGAAAATAAATTGAACAAAATCCCCGCGGCATAGAAGCTTGCATGTAGCTTTTAAATTTACGCTGTCCTTGTCGCCCATTGGTGCTTGTAGTTCCACCCCCAGCTTGCCCCTCAAAAGTAAAACTCCTAATATGGTCGTCCCTCATGCTGGCATATGCACCCGAGTGGCGTTACTTCATGGTACCTACAGCTCAAAACTAGACGAAGTTTATGGATAACGATCTTTACCAAAAGAGTCGGCCCCTTCTCCGTGCAATCATTGGCCTGCACACGTTCCCAAGGGTAGACACTCAACACGAAGCAGTTCTGCTTCCGCCTCTCACCGAAATAATCGAAGGGACAAAACTACGCGTCCAATATCACCTGGACCATTCACAACAAGTTAAAAGACCCAAAAAATGGGGCCAAATAATTAGTAACTTTGACAGCACTGATTGTCCGACAGCATTCCTTCCGTGGAACGCCCACCCATCGCAATTCTATGTGGACGCCCAATCCACCGGAATAAAAGAGAAGTACCCGAACATCACGTTCGCAGTATCGCAGATGACATGGCAGGCAACACACGTGACATGTACACCGAGGCGGCCATTGCTTCGAAATCTGCGGAGCTGCTGGAATTGAATGGATCCAGGCCAATCTTTAACACATACGGCTACGTAGAAGAGGCAGAACTTCTAGGAATTCTGGGACCAGCGCGGCAAATTTATGACCATTTCGGCCATCTATCCACCAATAAATTTCGCATTATCAAGGATTACTATGTTGCTGTCCGAGAGTTAAATCGATTGTTTTCATCGAACAGTAGGGCACCCACCATCCTTACCATGGTAACAGACCTGCAAATTGAAGGCTTCAAAGGTCGCATTGTTTGGGCTCCAAGACATAATACCGGCGCAGAAGGCAACCGAAAGGCACACGACGCTGCCAGGGAGAGGTTACAATCACCTCCCACGGTGCCCGCGATGCCCGTCCCCCTCTCCAAGCAACTCGAGCGTCACCGCCCCCCAAAATAGCTGCCAGCGCTTGCTGGCAGAATCTCCGCTTGGCATTCTTGCCCGTCTCGCGTCCGGGGGAAGTTTTCGCCAATAAAGGGTAAGCGAACGGGGCGCACACCCCCGCTCCCCCTGCCTTCCCCCATTATTCATAATTGGACCGCTCCCGTAGGGTCTGAATCACGCCGATGCCTCCACTGTAGTCATGAAGGCCCAACAAATATTTACCACTATACCATTTTACCACGCTTTTGTCCATAATTCGACCGCAATCGCCACCAGCTTTTAACTGTAGGTCCCGCCGCTGCGAGCGAACAGCAACATATTAGTCGGGTCCGTGGCGATCCCACCACACTACAAGCAATCACCCAGTACGCCCTTCAAAAAGGTCATTACAAATTGGTGTAACGGCCTTATCGACTTCCCCGTACTGTCTACGGTGTGAACTGTCAGCAGCGTGCACTGTGTTCACTGTTAGCTGGACATTTCAGTGTGAACTGTGCATTTTGGTACCACTGACTGACTTAAACCTGTTAATTTTGGATTAGGACCGCAAGACTACAACTGTGTTCATTGTGCGAGCTGTGACCGTCCCCTTTTCCCCTCATCCTTGCTGCCCCCAGAGCCTCACGGCCTCTTGTGTAATGAAGTGTTTGACTCACTTACTCAAGACAACAAAGGGTTACACCGCGAAGCGGTTGTTCTCAAATGAAGTTTGGCCATAACAACGGAGCAAATATATACAAAGGTCGCAACGGCACAGAGAATCCGCAAAAAGAAAAGGGAACTAGTAGAGATACCCTCCGCGTTTCCATCCGGGCGCCTTAGCTCCATACTATGGCCCCAAATTACGAACGTCTCTTCCCTTCCAAAGGCGCTGTCACCTCTAAAGGAAAGTCCTCTCCAAGTCTAAGCTCATGCTAGTCAATCTACATTTCGGCACGAACCGTTAATGGGGAGCCGCCAACCACCTGCAAAACTCAGACACAGCCCTTGCACACTGAATTGTGCCCCGCTGGAGCTACAGCCCAGTCGCCGAGAACAATACGTTGTAAGAGCTTCTCCATGCCAACGTACTGCCGACCCGCGTGGACGTGGAATAAATATCACCAAATAAACGTTCGGGCTTTTTCTTTCTTTTTCTTGGCGACAACATGCCCACAGTTAAGCAGCTATTCCGCTGGATCGGAAGAGACACCTCCACAACTTGCTCTCTGGCTCCTCATAACGTTTTATTGGCCAAGCCCTTAGGGGCCCTGGCTGTCGGCGTATAAGCCCTACCGTTAGTGGGGCTGACCTCTTCAGCTTTCATTAAAGGCGTTCTCTCTCTCCCGTTCATCGTCTTCATCTCATGTAGTCACGGTGCTACATTACGGGAACACTCTTTTTACAACGCCTCGCACTACAACACAACACGTACTAAAAGAAAGGTGTATAACGGAAAAAAACCGGTGAAAAATAAAGTAACATGATTTAAAGATTTGTGCAAAGTTCCCAGTCCGGTTGAAAAGTCGCAAAGTAAAAGCAGAACCTGTTTGTACATGGCCAATAATTTGTGTTACGTTCAAATACCCACCGGCTCTTGATGGTAGGGCCTGATCGGTTCTGGTGGTCGGTCGAGGCAAGAAAAGACATACTTGCCTGGTTCCGGGGCCTCGGTAAGGGAATATATCAGCTTACGCGTTTTATAGTGGTCTGGATTATCATCCTGAGCATCATTACTGTGCCGTATTGACTTTCAACGAGTTTCTGAACTCTTCAGGGTAGCTTAATTGTTTCACCACCATAGACAATTGTTGTGCAAAGTGTATGGTGCCCGGAGTACTTGGAAACTGATTGGATTTTTTTTCGGTCTTTCGGGCAGCGCTGTTACCAATAGTCGCTGCGTGCTGAGATGTGGTCTTATAATAAATTCTCTTCACGATCTGCTTAGGCCAAGTCGTGACGCCAGATACTAACCATAACGCGCTAGACACATGGACGACCGGTGCACGAAATTCTCATTCGACTGATCGTTACGATTGATCGTTAGGGCCGGTTTTGGCGTCGTTCGCTGGTCGGAGAATGATGCAAGGCAGATGCAGTAGTGCCATCGGTGCGATCGTCGTGAGGTCACATCCAATGAGAGCCCGCTGAGCCCGCAACCGGCTTGCGTTGCTCGGGTAGGCTCTGGTGATGGGAAATTTAGGCTTAGCATCCTGGCCGATATTTGATCGCCGCTATCTGTGCAACTACGAATGACAATCCGTAACACAACTTTTCACCACACTATCGTCCCCTTTCTCACATGTGTAACTTTATTTCAGCTATAACTGCCGTTTGAGCGATCGGTGACCAATTCATCTGCGTAGCCTGTTTCGGTACTTCCGCGCAGCTATCGCCATCTCTCGGCCACTCGGCGCACCGCGTGCCACGGCATCCACGGTCGGTCAGCGTAGGCATCCATCGCAGCAGATATCTGATCGCCGCTTTTAAAATAAGCCCTGACAACAATACCTAGCACAATTTTTTACCACACTAACACCTACTTTCTCGTATGCGGAACTTCTTTTTAGCAATCAGATTGATTCGGAACAGCAGGGACAAGCGGTTGCTACCGTGGTCTGCGCCGGTTAGAGCCGCTGAGTGTGCCGAGCTGGCAGGCGCAGTTGGCGTGTGCGCGGACTGTTTCCGAAGCAGAAAACACTTCACAATTGCCTGCTTCATTCATTTCTTGCGAACGACGCGCGGAATCTACCAATTCACCTCCGCGGTCGTCGTATATGACCATGGAGCAAAAACAGTGGGCGGAGCGATGCCGAAGACGCATCGCACGCGCGCATCCGGCCATGTGTCTCAAATTCAGCCGCACGACTAATCGTGGCGACAGTCGCAACGATCAGTCGCATGCGATTCGCATGCACCAATCGTCCATGTGTTTCGCGCATAAGGCAGAGATAATTAGAAGGAAAAGAAAGGGGTGGCGTGCATTCGCCCGGCATACTAAGATAATGAATGGCAGCCTAGCATTGCTCCTGAAGAAGAAAGTGTATGAAAGCTGCATCTCACCGGTACTCACGTACGGGCAGAACATTCGAGGTTTACCACCAGGGTTCAACTTAAAGTGAGCCCGACTCAGCGAGCAATGCAACGAAAGATGACAGGTGTAACATAAAGGGATATGAAGAGAACGGAGTGGGTCAGTGAACAAACGTGCGTTAAGAAGTATTAGTAGAAATTAAGGAGAACCGCCGTGGGCGGGGAATGTAATGCGAAGGCAAGATAACCGTTGGTCATTAAGGGTAACAGAGTGGATCCCTAGAGAATACAAGCGTGGCAGAGAACGGCAGATAGTGAGATGGGAATTTTAGATCAAGACGTTCGCGGGAAAAAATGGGTCGCAGTTAGCACAGGACCGGGATAGTTGGAGATTGATTGGAGGTGCCTTTCCCTGAAGTGGGCGTAAATAGGCTGGTTATGATGACACCGCCTAAAATGTCGATCGGAATGCCCTTCAAGCTCTAGAATAATAATGGGCTCACGGCAGCGTTCCACTGAAAGTTGTTGCTCACCCCGAGAAATTCGCAGCTCCTTAATGAGGCGTAATTTGAGGCGACAACGGCGGGGGGGCTCTCGGTCACTCTTGCACCCATTCGCGCTTGTGTTGATACTCCGCAATAATATGATAATGGCAGTACCGCCGTTGTGAGCGCATTGCATTTCTCTTGAAAGATGTATAGGTGGTAGCGAGGGGTGTAACTGCTGATAAAGAAGAGTAGCTGATGAAGAGGAGCAGCACTTGAGTGGTGCCGAGTGAAGCAGGTCACTAAAATGGAAATTGGGGGAGGGGTTATACATATACTGCTTCGCAGTGAAGAGTTGCAGGGACATCTACGTTAGTATCCTAAGCTGTCAGGCGCGATAGTGATACTTCGTCTTCACAGAGCATGTTCGAACGCAGTTGCTGTATTTTCGATGTATGCTTTACGAGCACGAAAGATTATCCAAAAGCGAAACATTAGCAACGAGGGTTTTTGGTCGCCGTGACCCAGGAGAGACAAAGGCTCTCTGGACTTCTGTGGCTTAGATTATGGGCCTGAAAGGTGGCGGATGCGATGAGCTGATCAGTTAAAGCGAGGAGGAATCAGTGCCAGCGTATAAAAATATTTATTTGTCCGTCTAGCAGAGAGAGAAAGAGAGAGAGAGAAGACCTTTGTTAAGAAAGAAATAGTTGTTTATGAAAGTGGTGTAAAGAGATGGCCGGGAGCTCAAAGCTGAAACCTCAGTGTAGGGCACCAGGTCCAGCAGCTCTTTTCCTTGTCTTGTCAATCAGCTGTCATGGTCTTCAGGTAACGAGCTGGTCAAATGTGCCTGCCATGCCTCGAAAAAGTGGAATATTTTATGCTTGAGTTCTTCTCCCCAGGCCATACCTGTTGACACGGCTAGGTTGCGTGCACGAGGATGAATATTGCCCCAATTTTAGCAGAGTTTTAAGGTAATGTCTGATGTTCCTACTGAACGCCTTAACGCAAATAGATTTATAAACACTTTTGTTGGTTTCTGGTTCACAGAATTTGTGATTCTTCAGCGTTGATACCTAATTTTAGCAAGCCGAAAGATTGTGTTCCTAGACGTAGGATAAGGATTCGTTATTAACATTTTATAACGAAGGCAGTTTTATACTCATGGTCACAAGGAGAACGCCATGTGAGTTTGTGTGCTTCTTGCATAGTGTGTCGTGCAGTTCCAGACCATTGGATCCGGGTGTCCGGGGGACGTAGTTAACTTTCAGCAATATGTATGGGAATATCTTAACAAACGGCTCGGATATTCTGATTCTAGAAAACTGTGTCCTTTGAGACTTTATTGATGCTACGCTTATTTGTGATAGTTTTGTTCTTCAGTATGCCAAGGGGATGGCTCTAACTTCCAGTTTTATGTTCCGGTATGCAGGAGGGTCATGCAGTAACAAACATTGCCAGAGTAGTCAACTCCGACAATAGGTGCATCGTGCTTTCATACAGACCGGACTCCGTGTAAAGTGTGCTCTCTTGATATTAGAACTTTCCCCGAATGAACTTAAACTTCATGCGGATTTCAATTACCCAGGGTTTATTGGCAGCCAGGCTGACCACATGGCAGCAAAAAATGGCAAAAATGACAGGAATTTCCGTTGTATCTTCAGTTTGTTTGAGTCACATGGTCACGTTGCTTACACGTGTACACACAGATTTACACGTGTACACGTGCTTACACGTGTACACACAGAACAAAGAAGTATGTTTAACTGCAGCCGTGGAACCGTGGCAAGATAGAAACCGAACGGTCATTTCCCGCGATTATCTTCACTTCTTTTGCAATCGGAAGTGTAAAGGATGACTGCCGAACTCTGTGCAGCGTTTAATGTGCTGCGTTTAAACAGCACCTTAAAATGTATTGCAGTCACTGGGTCTCCACTATACCAATTGATATTGCCTGCCTTTTTTTTCACGCGATCTAGCTGAAATTTGCTCGTTTGTTTTTCTTGCTTTCTTTATTTTTGTGAATGGCGCTACCTTGCTTAGTGAAACATTATACACATGAGTATAGGTATACACTGTGTCATGAGAAATGCATGTACTATTGGTGTAATAACTTGAGCAGTTGTAAGTGTTTTTTTGTTGGTATCGGTTGTATCAGCTGCTTTAGAATATGTTGTGAACTTGCTCGTATATATTGTGGATGTAGTTATTTTCTTGGTGTTCTTTTACTAGACAACTTGCTTTAGATTTTTTTTGGCAAATGTGCTCTTTATTGTTGCTTTGTACTTGCGCTTTACTCAGACTGTCTATATCTTTTGCATAAAATGTACACGCAACGCTGTTGAACCGCAGAGGGACAGAGTCCTCGTCAGGCGATTTAGCGTTTAGTCTCTGTCCTTGTAGCACAGTATTTATTTTGGTTTCTTCGAATAAAGGATTGATTGATTGATTGATTGATTGATTGATTGATTGATTGATTGATTGATTGATTGATTGATTGATTGATTAAATATAAGCTTCTTGAACTGAAAGAAAAATACATTCTAAGAATGAGCATCACGTCATTGACACTAAGTGCATGGTTTACGAGCAGTGCCCAACGCTGAATCAACAAACAGGAGCAAATTTAGAAAGCTTTAACTGAACGTTTTTTACGGCCCACTATAGTCCCGACGGTCCGCTCAGCACAACCGGAGCGTAAGCAGCAACAGATTTTGAGCTAAGCGATAGCCCTATATCCTTGGACGGAAAATTATTCGCTTTACTGGTCGTGTCCTGTGAGTGCGCAAGCAAAGACTTAATCCCAAAGCAAAGACAAAATTCGGTACTTTTGTCCGTATTCACAGTATGCGTACCATTGGCCTTCAGAATCGCCCTTGTCGCCCACGTTCAAGTCAGGCAACAATCTGTGTCTCCTAATTACAGACCGATTTCCTTAACCAGCATGTTTTGCCAATTTCTAGTACGCATTATGAGATATCTAACAAAACACACCTTTTTTCCAATCAACGTAGTTTTTTGAAACGGCATTGCAGAGAAGTTCGATTATTTAAATTACCTACTGATATCCATATCGGGTACATTCGTCCTCATAAATATCTGCTATATTCTTAGATTCAGCCAAGGCTTCCGACAACGTCCCTCACATCCGCCTGATGAAAGAACTTATTGCTCCTAATATCATCGCTAAGGTTAACAGCTGGATTAATAATTCCGTAACTTATCGACATCAGTCAGCAACCATTATTAACTATTCCTGCACTTTTGCTCAAGTAACTTCTGGTGTACCGAAGAGCTCAGCCATTGTTCCTATCTTATTTGTAATATATATCATGGACATTAGAGTAACGTGTGTCCTACTGTCCGATAATATGCGGATAACTGCGTTATTTATAGACAATTGGCGAATACCCAGGATTCCCCACCCATGCAAGCAGACATTTATCAACTGACGAAATGGTGTAGATGTTGCGAGATAGACATAAATGCACCAAACCTTACCCTGTAATGTTTACTAATACTAGAATGTCAGATCCCTGTTACTATGTTTTGAATAGTATGCCTACACAAGCCGTAACCATGGTAATATTCATGGGGGTCCACAAAACGTCTGACTTAACCTGGAACCATTATATGGATACTATAACCACCAAATCGACTAAGTTTCTCGTATTTATTGGGCGCAATCTGCACCTGCACTCAGCTAACACATCCATAAAGCGTCCGGACTGCCACACACTACTTCGATCAAAAACAGAATATGCAGCACTAATCTAGAACCCCCATCAGTCTCTTTCTCGTAAATAAACTTTACGCACACCAAAACAAGGCTGCCCGATTTATTCTCAGGTAGTTCTCCCGAATCAAGTAAAAGGAAATGAAAAAAAAATTCCCAACCTACCCCTTTTGCCACAACGCCAGCCTCGCAGTCCTTTATCGGTTTTTGTTAGTCTGTACCACCGCCAGTTTTCTTTCGCTCTCTCGCATATAAAATCCACTTGCTGCATTTGTATCGTCAACATCAAACGTTCAAAGTTCAGCCAATATTCGCAAGTACTAACCCATTTTTTTATGGCAACCCTTATTGCTATTCGTCACTGGAATGAGCTCCCAGGCAACATTGTCACCCTCATTAACCATGACTTATTCATCAAAGAGTTTGTTATTCCTTGATGTATAGATCATTTATACATCATAGATGTATAGATGTATAGATCAATGTCTGTGCCATTTTCGAAGCTGTACATAGATTTCTTGAAATTGGAAAACTACTGCACGCCTTTGTGAATAACCTTTTTGTGCAACTAGGTACGCCGACATAGATGTGCTTTTATTTCTAATTCCATGAGTGTTACTGTTTTTATTTTTAGTGCGTTTTTTTCACCCTCACGCCTGTGTAACGCCTGTAAGAGCCTTAAGCGTAAGTGAATAAAAATATCGCAAATAGTTTTTTTCCCGATTCCACAGTTCTCGTGTCATTGTTTTAATGTAGTAGTTTTTACCCCCACAGAAAGGACTGTTTAACACCCTGAAGCACCACAAAAATGCAGATTTAGCGAAAATAACACCTGTGATCGCTTTAACAGCATGAAAGGGGATATTATTTCCAGCTAAATTTTAAACCCCCCGAAAAAAAAAATATACAAAAAATGTTTTCACAAAAATGATTGAAAACATCAGAAATATACATACTGTGCATGTCCCCAAAAACCAAAGATTAAAAAAAGCGCACTAAAAATTAAAAATACGAATGAAAAATTCGCCGAGATGGTTACGAAGCATGTAACCAACCCTGCCTTTCTACAAAAATGCTGATTTGCGAAAAAAACACTGTGATTCTTATATTAGCGTAAATGAAGGTAATCATATCGAGCAAAATTTAAAAAGATGAAATAATAAAATATAGGAAAATCAACCTTCCCAAATATAATCAACAAAATAAAAAACAAGCATAACATCGCCTCCAGAACTCAAGCGTGAACAAAAGGCCTTCCTGAAAAGAAACGTTCGAAGTACAAATAAAACGTTGTGATAATGGGGCGAAACGGTGTAATACCATGCATTTCCACAAAAATGCATATTGGGCAAAGAAAAACGGCAGTACTGGTTATAATAGCGTTAATGGAGATCATTTGTTGAACAGAATTTTGAAAAACCTAGCAAAATTCCTCAAAAATAATCTGACAAAGTAAAAAATATGCATCTTATACATCTGCCCCCAAAAGCCAACAATATACAAAAAAAACCGCAAAAAACGTTGTAACCAAATCTAAAAATAGTGCAAGTAGACCACGTCTGCAGTACCGCCTGATTCTCGGATAAAACCCATAATTAGTGAAGTAAAGGTACTTATGTAATATAATTGTATTTATTTACATCATTGACAAAAGAAATAAAAGAAATAAAAAAATAATCCAATGTTTTTTGCTACTTGTAGCCATATTTGAGTGTAAGGAACTCACACTCTATACAGGTGGCCTGAGAAACGTACTCATCAGGAAAGAGTTCCGCGAATTTTGCAGGTGTTTTTTTCTCCTGCTTTGTTTTGTTGTTGTTCACCATTTGTGTGGAATGACAATGGTAGAGGTTTGCTTCACAGAGTGTTTAACCTGATGATGATGATGATGGTTTAAGTTTATTGGCGCAAGGCCGACATGGGCAAAGAGCGCCAAATACAAAGCCAATTGATGAGGCGGGAAAACGAATAAAATCATTTAATGACTATGAGCACGGCTGGTGTAAAGGGCCAGGGTGAAGAACATGAGTGGTTAAAATATAAATAAGGTGGCTGGTGTATAGGACCAGGGGTAAAACTATGGGTGGTATTAGATGAGTTGTAAGAAATCAACTTCAGATAGAAACCTAAAGGTGCGCTGAACAGAGAACAGGGCATCGTCTCCTAAGAAGTATGACGGGTGTGGTGGAATATGTCGTGTGTGTAGTTGTCGGAAGTGTTTGCGTCGTGTATAGTCGAGTGCATTACAATGTATGAGGATGTGGATCACGGATAGGGCCCCTCCGCCCCTGTGCATAGAGGTCTTGGAGATCCAGTGAGCAGGTGCGAGTGCGTTGCATGAGTGTGCCCTATCCGTAATCTAGCCAAAGCGACTTCAGTGTATTGTCACGTAGCCAAGGACGAAGCAGTTGTTTGGAAAAACAAACAAGTTTATTGGAGCGAACTTGTGCTCCCCTAACAACTGAAAAGAATACAGAGGCGGCGAAGCAGTGGTCAACAAAGTGACGTACGTGCGTCGGCGAGCGTCGCAGAATCGAATGCCCCGGCGTCCGCACTGCAGGCTTTTTATCTTTCGGCGCGCGTGGTTCTCGAAACGTCGATTCGCATCGAGAACATAGTAGATCCAAGAAGATTATTCTGGGCTGTTCACGTTAGATCGGAATGCTCTCCCTATCACGACAGATAACACATGCGGCACAGAAAGAAAGAATGGAACACGCGCTTCCCTTGGCGCAGAGATAACAAGACCGGCGCAGCCGGGCGGTAAAAGCAAAACACAAATAAACAAACCCAATGTATGTTTCGCGGCATTACCCCCCCTCTAAGAGTGCATCGACCCGATGCTAACATAAGCGACAGTCCGAAAAAATGAAAATAAAAGTTCATCATCGTCCGTAGAAAGGTTTTAGGCGAACCACGTGGACGACCTCAGGCCGCCTGCGTCGTCGTGATGTGCCGGAGTCACCATCAGGGACCACTTCGTAGGTAAGTTGGCCAACACGTCGTAGAATCTGGTAGGGTCCGAAATACCGTCGCAGGAGCTTCTCACTGAGTCCGCGTCGTCGGATGGGAGTCCAAACCCACACACGATCCCCTGGTTGGTACTCGGCGTCTCGGCGTCGGAGGTTGTAGCGGCCCGCGTCCACCAGCTGCTGGTCCGTTATACGAACTCGAGCGAGCTGGCGGGCCTCCTCCGCACGTTGAAGATATCCGTGGACGTCGGCGTTGAGGTCGTCGTCTTCTACGTGCGGAAGCATGGCGTCGAGCATCGTAGTCGGCCTTCTACCGTAGACAAGCTCGAACGGCGTCAGCTGTGTCGTCTCCTGGATAGCCGTGTTGTACGCAAACGTGACATACGGGAGCACTTCGTCCCAAGTCTTATGTTCAACGTCAACGTACATTGACAGCATATCTGCGATTGTCTTGTTCAGACGTTCTGTTAGTCCGTTCGTTTGGGGGTGGTACGCCGTCGTTCTTCGCTGATCCGTGTTGCTGTAGCGTAATACTCCTTGCATCAGCTCCGCAGTAAATGCCGTTCCGCGGTCTGTGATTAGGACTTCCGGTGCTCCATGTCGCAGCACAACTTGGCTTATAAAGAACTTCACCACTTCTTGTGCAGTCCCCCTCGGAAGAGCGGCGGTCTCTGCGTAGCGCGTCATGTAGTCTGTCGCTACGACAATCCACTTGTTCTGTGATCGTGACGTAGGGAACGGGCCTAAAAGGTCCATTCCAATCTGTTGAAATGGTCTCGATGGGACGGCGATCGGTTGCAGAAGTCCGGCGGGTCTTGTCGGCGGCGTTTTTCGTCGCTGGCAGTCACGGCAGCTGCGGACGTAGTGGGTGACGTCAGAGGTAAGGCCGGGCCAGTAGTACCTCGCCTTGATTTTTCCAATAGTGCGGGCTGTGCCCAGATGTCCGGAAGACGGGTCGTCGTGGCACGCTTCCAAAATTTCGTCACGAAGGTCCACGGGGATGACGAGAGGTAATTCGCTCTTGTTCCGGGGCTGAAATTCTTCTTCACAAGGACGGAGTTTCTCAGGCTGAATGCTGGTAAGCTACGTTTGAAGGTCCTAGGAACGGCAACGTTGCATCCCTCGAGGTACTCGATTATGACGCGTAAGTCGGGGTCGGCACGCTGCTGGGCGACTAGGTCGCTCTCTGTCACGATCCCGAAGAACGCGCTGTCTTCATCAGAGTCTTGTGGTGGTGGGTCGACGGGGGCGCGGGACAGGCAGTCGGCGTCGGAGTGTTTCCTGCCGGATTTATAAACGACTGTAACGTCGAACTCCTGCAGGCGCAAGCTCCACCGCCCAAGACGGCCAGAGGGGTCCTTCAAATTGGCGAGCCAACACAGCGCATGGTGGTCTGTTACAACCTTGAATGGCCTTCCATACACGTATGGGCGAAATTTTGAAATCGCCCATATAATAGCCAGGCACTCTTTCTCAGAGGCAGAATAGTTTTTCTCCTCCTTCGACAGACCACGGCTGGCATAGGCGATTACCCTTTCGCAGCCGCTTTGCTTTTGGACAAGGACGGCACCCAAGCCTATATCACTGGCGTCCGTGTGCATTTCCGTTTCGGCATTTTCGTCGAAATGAGCGAGCACGGGCGGGCTTTGCAGGCGTTTTTTGCAGCTCGCCGAATGCTTTTTCTTGGTCGCTTTCCCAGCTGAAAGGGGGTGCTATCTTTCGTCAAGCGCGTGAGTGGCTCTGCAATGCGTGCGAAGTTTGCGACGAAGCGCCGGTAGTATGCGCACAGCCCGAGAAATCTTCGCACGCCCTTCTTGTCTTTCGGCCTTGGGAAGTTCGCAATGGCTGAAGTTTTTGCCGGGTCAGGTAGGACTCCCGCGGCGTTGACGACGTGGCCCAAGAACTTGAGTTCCCCGTATGCGAAACGGCACTTTTCAGGCTTCAGCGTCAACCCCGACGTACGAATGGCCTCGAGTACAGACTCCAACCTTGCAAGGTGTTCGTCGAAAGTCCGGGCGCGAATACCACTACGTCGTCGAGGTATACGAGGCAGGTGTGCCACTTAAGGCCAGCTAGCACAGTGTCGGAAAAAGTTTCCGCAGCTCCTCTCTCACTACTGCGCGGATGGTCTCGCGTAGGCTATCAGCCGGAACCCGCATGTTGTCGATGTAGTTCGCACTGGCCGCGCCAACAAAGTTCCGGTCATACTGCTTAGCACGCATTTCGAGAGCCTTCTCAATCGTGCCGGCTTCGGTCACGAATTCAGCGATGGTTTTGGGCGGGTTGCGGACAAGTCCAGCAAACAGCTCCTCCTTCACACCGCGCATCAAGAAGCGTAATTTCTTTTCTCCGTCATTTCGGGGTCCCGCGCGGCGAAATAGTTGCTTCATCTCTTCAACGAAGATCACGACCCCTTCGTTGGGGTGTTGTGTCCGAGTTTCAAGCAAAAGTGCAGCTCGTTCTTTTCTCACAACGGTAGTGAATGTCTTCAGGAACTCCCTTTTGAAGTGAGTCCAGTCGGTCAAAGAACTCTCATGGTTCTCGAACCAAGTTCGAGCAGCATCTTCTAAGTAAAAGAAGACATGCCGGAAAGTTTCTTCGTCGTCCCACCTGTTGAAGATGCGGACGCGCTCCAGCTTCTCCAACCATTCTTCGGGGGTCTTCAGTGGGGGCTCCCCGGAACGATGGTGGTTCCCGGGGCTGCTGCAGGACGATTGGCGACGTTGTTTCTTGCACCATGGTGTTGGTTGCAGCGTTCCTTTTCTTGGGCCCTTCTGGCATCAAACCGAACTCGGGTGGTAAATCTTGCAGGCGGGGGCTGGCTCTTGTTGGACTGGCTTGGCGGCTTCTCGAGGTTGTAGTGGGCATGAAGGGTGCGTACCCAGCACCTCCACCAGATGTCACGTAGCCAAGGACGAAGCAGTTGTTTGGAAAACAAACAAGTTTATTGGAGCGAACTTGTGCTCCCCTAACAACTGAAAAGAATACAGAGGCGGCGAAGCAGTGGTCAACAAAGTGACGTACGTGCGTCGGCGAGCGTCGCAGAATCGAATGCCCCGGCGTCCGCACTGCAGGCTTTTTATCTTTCGGCGCGCGTGGTTCTCGAAACGTCGATTCACATCGAGAACATAGTAGATCCAAGAAGATTATTCTGGGCTGTTCACGTTAGATCGGAATGCTCTCCCTATCACGACAGATAACACATGCGGCACAGAAAGAAAAGAATGGAACACGCGCTTCCCTTGGCGCAGAGATAACAAGACCGGCGCAGCCGGGCGGTAAAAGCAAAACACAAATAAACAAACCCAATGTATGGTTCGCGGCAGTATCTATTACGTGTATCGGTGGTGTATGGTCCTAAGAGTGGTTTTATTACGTGTAACTTTTACGTGTAATTTTCTCCGCTTATACGTTTACTTATTCACACAATTATCCGTCACTGTTGCATTGTACTAAGTTACGTACATCTGCTTGTCCCCTTATTTCTTTTTCTTTAATTTTGCTCACAAACAGTGCTCTTTGCTAATGTTTCATTCAGTATCCTTCTTGTTATATGCTATGTTTTGTGATATCTACTGCAATTTTTATTGTTGTTTATATCATACACATCTTAAAAAAAACATTGCAATTGTTCCTAATATTTTTTTTCTATATGCAATGTCTTGTATGCCGCGCCATGAATCGCCTGGGCCCTAGTCAAGTTGTTTATACAACTTTTAGCCCAGGAATCCATGCATATTCATCTAGATCCATTTTGGTGAATAAACGAACTGAACTGAACTGAACTGAACTTGTTGTCTGTTTGTTCGCTCCAGTGTGTTTGCCATATTTTGCGAAGTTGTTGTCTGATGTGTGGTTTCACGTCGGTGTAGGGTAATGTGGGTATGTCTACTGTATTCAAGAGTGTAGCAGCAGCAGCCATTCGATTCTCTGCTTTATTTCCGGCTATACCACAATGGCCAGGGACCCAGCAAAGGACGAGTTCAAATTTCTGGACATACACAGACATAATACCTATCATGATAAGATTTACAACGCGATTTTTTGAAGATTTTGTTGACGACAATGCCCGCACAACACTGAGGGAATCTGTATAGATAATGTATTGCGGGATGTGGCTTTGAAGTATATGATTGAAAACAAGAAGTACACCCTAAGCCTCGGCCGTAAAGATACTTGTATTACTGTTAAGAGTTCTCATGACATTAAGGCCGGGCCCATGCGCCGCGCAGGATACAAAGGTGGCAGTTCTAGAAGCGTCCGTATAAAATTCAGACCATTTGTACTTCTGCTGCAAATACAAAATATGCTACAGAATTGCACATGTGGGAGCTCGGTTTTTATCTACATGTGTGAAAGATGTGTCGCATGACACAGGGCGGAGATGCCATGGTGCTATGAAATCTGTTACAGAACTTTGGATGGTGTCTACAAAGGAGACAGCAAGCTCTGACGCTTCCTCACTAACTCTGTAAGAGAAGGGCGATGAGAACGATGGTCGATTTAAAAGGCGTTCAGTCATGAAGGTATCATGAAAACCTGATTTAAAAGGATGGTGAGGCATGGATGAAATTTTAAAAGCATAAAGGAGGTCTGTGTATGCTCTCTGACGTTGTAGGTTCTCTTTGTTGCACTCCACATAGAGGCTTTCGACTGGGCTAGTGCGGAAGGCGCCACACGAGTGTTTAACCTGAGTTTAACACTATGTGAAACTGCTGCTCAATAAATGTTGGTTGGCAGTGTCCGCACAGCGTGCAATCGCTTTGTTGCATGTGTACCATAATTTTTGAAGCTTACCTTTAAACCAAGCGAGCCCCAGAGCGTGGTTTTTGTTAACGTAGGTGAGCGTATTCACAAAGTTTTAGGTTGAGCCTCTGCAGTCTTCAACAGTTTTCTATATCCTGGGCGCCCGTTTCTATCAAATATGTTTTCCTTAACCTGATTTTTTATTAGCCGTTGAGTAGGGAGTATTGCTGTTTCTGAAACTTCCTTTTCTTACATTTGTAAAATCACCCCTCGTTTTCTTCCCTATAGGTTATACCGGAAACTAGTCCACTCTTTATTTTTACCGAGATTTATTTTCAACAGCAACCAAAGCAAACGTATTATTTACATGTTTTTCGTATATATTATGTATCCCACAGCTTTTTTCATTCATACAGAGTTTCGTTTCATTATAAACAAACTTTTTATAACAAAAAAAGCTAAATAAGATTTCGGAAACGTTCACTTTTTTGTTCAACTTTTGCAAAAGCGGCTGCGGATAATTTTGGCTTCCGGCCGCCAGAAATACTGAAAGAATGACATAGAAGATTAGCTTGCGGTGGTAAAATTGTGCGCATCACTGATTTCGCGTAATTAGCGCCGGACCGGTATAATTGATCTCGTGTAGCTGACACCTCAGACTAAACCTCTTCCCCCAAAATTCCAATGGGCACTGCCCTAAAACATTCAATGATAACGGAGGTTCTCACTCAAGGCCTTTTTTTGCGATTTTTGCCAACTACTTGCCAAGCAACGCATTTATAAGGTGCATCGCATTATTCCTGTCACTCCCAGCCGTGGCTTCGCACGACAGAAAATAAATAAAACCACCGTAATGAAGGATTGAAATATGAAGCTCATTGTCCAAAAGAAGAAATCACTGTATTGCCCAATACATGTGCCTGATGCCCGATTTTTTACGTTACGTTATGCAGACAGGACCACGTAACCTGCGGGGGAAAAGAAAATCAAAGAACCTGACAGACAGAAATTAAACTAGCCTGAAGAAAGTGTAAATCGAGCACCTGGTTCCTTACGCCCACTTGACCATACAAAGTGGCAATGGCCAGGCAACAGCAGAAAATAGTTTCTGAGTTGTAGACCAACAAAATTACGCAGGTCTTTCATGCAGAGAAAATTGGAGATCAGTGTGTGCATCTACACACACATGAGCTAGATGACCCTATTTGAGGTTGCGCTGTAACTATAGCATGTTTCTTCAATGGAATTAAATATTTACGTTTGCAACAATCACACTGTAAAACAACTAAAAATTTTCACATGCTAGGGAACTTACGCTTGGTTTCAACAAAAATAGTCATTTTTTATAGAGTAGCATTACTCCTTGTAGGTTTGCATTTCTGTATACGTATTTTCGCGTAACAGAACACCACCAGCAGCCTGTACCTTCACTACTCGACCAAAGCATTTTAGTAAAGTTTTCGCATTCGACCATTGAGCTACAATGGCGAGTCTACCAAAGAAGTAAATATGAATAACATGTTTTAAAACTTCAACCGCTAATGGCAATTGTATTGTAAATATCAACGTCTTTTGAGCCACGGCAGCAAGTGGTATATTTAAGGAAAAACGCGAAACTCGAAGCTAAACCTGCAGTGTTCTTGCAAATAAAAGTGCATATTGAATGCACTGATAACAAACGAAAAACCTACATCGGGTAGAGACGCGCTGCATCAAACCGGAGATGAAAATTGCCGTTGCCGCACGTACATTGCGACCCGGAATTTAATCACATGGTTTTGCTAGTATGCAATCTAGGGAAAGTGCGTGATTGACGGAAATATGTGTAAACTCAGGCCATCTGTTTCAGCGGGCACAGATGTTTTGCTTTTCTGTAAAATCGAACAAAATTACGTGTCCCGAAATTACAAACGAAGTTACCCCAAAAAGGCATGCAAAAATTTTGGTGTCATTGCTACACAGAAAACATCTAATTGGATACATATTTGCGACAGAAAAGAGCGGAACATGCCTCGAAGCGAAGGTCAAAGTGCAAAGAACCGAAATATGCTAGAAACATAGCCCTGCCGCCACCTACAATCCATGTTATGGAGTGCATGGAAGCTCTATAGTGCAAAGGTCAAACTGCTATATTTTCTCACTGTTATTTGTGGCAGCATTGTTTTACTCAACTCGCGCAAAGCGTTTTTATATATTTGTGATTTCAAAGCCATAGCTTGTTTTCACGCGTTGGCGTTAAAGTAAAAAAAAAAAACACGCGCGTTTTGGCCCCAGTCATGAAGTACCGTCACTAAGTCATGACCCAAATCATCATCACAGAAATGATTATCCATTTCAGCGTCCAAGGAATCGTAGTATTTCAAAGCCATCATCCAGGTCACTGTGTAATCAGGGACTACCACCACTAAGTCTTTATTGCTTAAACTGCAGTTGCCTTATGCTAACCTTGAAAAATATTAATGTTTTTTATTTCTATTATAAAAATTTTGCTTTTGGCGCATGCACAAGTGACGCGGAGCACACATTTTTAAAATAAGTAAAAGGATTAACACCTGAGCTTGTCACTGTATTGTCATGTCGGACGTTACAATATTTCAGTGCAAATGGTGTGAAAGCGATCGTACCTTTACTACCGCTTTTCTCAGGAAAAGTGCGAGCCAGAAGAACCTGGCAAAACCCGCTAAACAAAACAAACTGAACATATGATGCTTACATATTGTATTAGCGTCGAATTTATATGGCACAGATCAATAACTAAGAATACTAACTTTGTGCACAAACACTTCCTTTTAGCTCGTTTCGCTGATTTTCTTTCAACGTGGCACATTAAAAAAACTGCCGTTATCTTAGAGAAAGAACGCGAAGAATGTTTACCTGCTGTGTTTCGCGGCGGGCTCCTCTTGCCTTATCTACACACGCTAGCTGTTGCCTAAAAAACTTTGGCACGGAGTTAACTTGCGTGGCCATACACAGTGACGCACATGAATTTGAAGTACAAAACAACTTCTGGTATGCCCAAAGTAATAAAAACATTTTAATTTGTCGAACTATTCACTTTGTAGTTCTCTTAAAGAAGCTTATTATTACTGTCGATTCGGCATCGCGTTGGAAGAAGTAACAGCTACACTTTGTTTTACTGCTTTATTGTTTTAGATAAGAATGCGTAAATAGAATTCGGTAAATAAAACTTTAAGGCTCAGATGTGTGCACGCACTGCGTACATCAATTCTTACCTGAATGCCTTTGTATGCTTGCGATAGCGTTTACAATACCATCACTGCTGCTTGTAATCTATTTTATAAACCCTGTGTACTGATTTTGTGTTATTTTCGAGATTCTGCTTGCCGAGTTTGCTCCGTGCCATTTTTATATTCCTTGTCTAACTGTAGTGCAGGTGATTGTTGGTTATAGTATGCGACTTGCTTGCACGTGTTTTCAATGCGCGGCGGTACACGTACAAACGTGGGCGCCCGCGGGTTTGTGAAGCTGTTTTTCCTCAGATTTTTTCTCATGCCTCCAGCATTATGCCCCTGGCGATGCGAAATTGACGATTTTATTCTATTCTGTTGTTCATGCTTGTTGGACAAGCACCAAAATATATAGGTTTGCCATGTTCTTTTCTTATTTCTTAGCCTTCTGCAATTACAGACAGCAGATAAAGATTTGCTGCATCTCCGTTCACTCTGCAGCAAAAAAAGCAAATGTTATGAAGAGTCGATCATATGGAGGCCGCCTCCTTCTCTAAACTGCCTTAACTGTCGTAAAGGAGTGAGGAAAGCAGAAAAAAGAATTAACTGCGGATATCATTGTAATGTCGCAGGGTATACCTGCATACAACGTTGGGAGCGTATCGTGGGTTTTCACGATAACGACCACAGTATGAGCCCTGGAGGTTGCAGCTTTTTTCGCAACAGATGGGTATTCTAGTACTTTAGTGCGTGCTCTCAGGTCAAATCTATGCAGTCTTTTTGAAAATAAGGACAGTCTGGTATTCCGTAGCCTATCTAGAACGTTAATGGCTCTTCGATTCTGCTGGTTCCACACAAATTGCAGGCGGAATTTCGTTGGGTAGAGGCGGCCAGGCTCGTCAAATGCGCTTACCCGGCACTCTACGGCGAAGATAACTTGCACCGCCGCGCCAGGCTTTCAGACCCACCTTAAAACCGACTGTCACCCAAACCGGGGATATTCTGCGTATGCATTCTGCGGCAATTTGCTTTTGTCCCTTGCTCATGCAGTATATTGCGGATTTAATATTTTATGTAGCCCGCTTGGTGGTATTCACGATCTCGTTTAAAATCAAAATCCGAAAAAAGTTCCACTAACGGCGGACAAAAGCTTTTCTGGCAATTTGTTGTTTTGTCTAGCCGCCGCTGGCAAAGACTAGACTACTCGGCTCAAGAAAGTCGATATTGAAGAGAGGGAGCTTGAGCCTGAAGTGGGGATCAACTCAGCCTTCGGCAACTCTGCCAGTCTCTTCCCTGAGTGGTGGCTTAAGGCTGCGGACAGAGATAGGATCGATCGAAATCAATACAGACATTTTTGGCATACGTTCTTGGTTCCTTCTACGTCTTCAACTCTGAAGAAATGGTCCGCAAATGGACACCCGATTTTAATTTACGCAAAAGTTGTTCTGACAAGTTGGGTTTGCAGTATTCAAAACGAAAATAATAGGGCGCCTCCCAGTCTAAACTTCGAGTAACAGGTAGAAAGCAGACTGTGGCGTGCGTCTTTCGCGTACTTCGAGAGTGATGTTATGAAGTCCTCGCCCCGGCATAAGGGGCGTGTGTTGGGCGTGTCGTGACGCCCTTGTCTGCGCTCAGTCAGCCATTTCGCTCCAGCAGCCTATCTGCACAAGGGGTACATTGGATATGCGTGCATCTATGCATTCGATCTACCCCGGGTGAATGGCCTTCGCGGCACGCGCCCGGTAATTGATGTCGGCAAGAAAGTTGAGAAACGTATTATGTGGTGCTTTAACAGCGAAACTGAAGTTGCTGGCAGTAATGTGTGCGGCGTAATTAAAGAGTCCCCCGTCATAGATACTTCCGCCGTTTACCACGCACTTCAGCACGCGTCTCACGGGGAGCGCCGGGCGCTGTACAGGCTCGCGCGTGGCGGTTGCAAAAACACCAAGACAACAGTTCACGTCTGTCCTCTCCTCATGGAGGGAGCACAAGACAGCTCGGGCTGAAACCGCCAAGTTGGTGAAGCCGGTTGCCGCCGGGTCTAGCCCAGGCTGACGCGTTGCACTTTCGGAGAAGTGTGAAAGCAAGCATACGGAACGATCCGGGGCCGCCATTCGTGCATAAAGAAGGCGCCGATATAGATGCATCTGATAATGACTACTACTACCACAGTGAAAACAAACAAAAAAACTTGTAAATAAACAATTTCAAACCTTATGTAATTCGTTGTGGTGTGTCTTTCAGTGAAAGAAATCATCCAGCTCCGCTATTGTTCAAGCCTTGCGTGACTTTGTGCAAGGTTCGCCAATATTTCTTTGTTAACTGAGGATCGCTGATATTATATGGAGAGCTTGTGGGTTAATTTTCTATTCAGCTGCAACGGAGGACTCATTTTGCGTATCTCTTCAGTCCCCGCCGGGTTACCACTGCGATATTGATTTCTCAAACTTCGTAAAATCTACTTTATGGTTAGGACTTTCAAAAGCAAATGACTGCACACTTCTGGGTAACTTTGCACTACATAATTAGTTTACAGTCACCCTAGCTCTAATTACAAGGGGTTATTCGCCACTGAAACGTGATTGGATAGCGCGAGCAGTTCACGCTTGATTGTGGACAGTTAACATCGAAGCCTACATACCTCGGAAATGTTGGCGCTGCTCACTCAAACTCACAATATTTTTTTCGAATCCCCGCTCACTAAAACTCAGACTCAATGCTGAGCAGCACATCTGCGCTCACTTAAACTCAAACTCACTTTGAGCGCAAAACTCAGACCTCACTCGGACTCAAAACTCGAAATGCACTAAGAACTCAAAATTTACTCAAACTCAAAATGTACTCGAAACTCCATATGTACTTAAACTCAAAATGGACTGAAACTCAAGATGTACTCAGAACTCAAAATGGACTCAAACTCAAAATATACTCAAACTCAAATTGCACTCAAACTCAAAATAGACTCAAAACTCAAAATGAACTCAAAACATAAAATGAACTCAGAACTCGAAATGGGCTTAGAACTCAAAATGAATTCAGAACTCAAATAGCCTCACAACTCTCTCATGCTAGGGAATTTTACTGGGGCTCAGAAAGACTCCGATTTCATTAGCATTCGGCGTTGTCAAATTCACGCGTGGTAAAAATATTACGGGTGCAAATTAGTGAGCTCCAACTCTTGCATTCGGCACGGCATGACACCGTAGCTCCTGTGAGGTCGGAAACAATTTTCGTTGCAGATTTATTACAGCTATACCTGCTGCCCATGATGACTAGCGCTGGTTTCAAGTAATTGTACGGATATATTGGATATTAAAATCTTGATGTAGGCTCCGTGTTCGTGTTTATGACAGAGGCGGTCTAGACTCCATGGTGTGCTGAGTCCCTGGGTAGAAACAAGCAAGATTGGGTGATGGGGTGTGCGCTCACTGTTTTGTTCATTTATGTCGAAGTTGTTTAGGTTTACGGTTCCGTGCATTCTTGCTCTGCATCCTGAAACAGCGCCTTGCGTCAAAGCGAACTGTCCCCGCGAATCTCTGAAGCGCGAGGCTTTCATGGATATGCCTTTGCTTTTTAATGCGGAGCATTCTTTGCCGAGTACCCCCCTCTCCTTACCCCCACCAAGATCGTGTAACGCCCTGCATTTACACAAAAATGCCGATATCACGGAAGTTCAACCTGTAATAATAAAAAACCTTAATGTAGACAATTGTTCAAAATAAATGTTAAAAAATAAAAAACAATAAGAAGAAAAGTATTAAAAATGACTAACCGTGTAACACGGGAGTCGTGGATAGTCTCAGATTGGGTTAAAATTCAGAGAGATGTGGCGCTAAAGAATGTTGGGTATCAAATTGATGGTCTCGAGGAGGCAAATCATGCGGGACAAACAGAAAAGTGTCTCGTTTTTTGCTGAGGCACTTGTATTAGTTTTTATTAGCATTTGCTGTGTGGGATGAGCTCTCGGAGCTCGGCTCAGCACCACGCTATCATGTTACGCAATTACCGCCAACTTACCCAGCTGTTATTTTCCAGCATGCACGCGTGTGCGTGTGCGAGTTCGAGTTCGCGTGCGATTGCATTTCCGCGCGTTTGCGCGTGCGCGTGCGTGTGCGTGTGTGCATGTGCGCGTGTGCGCGTGTGCGTGTGCGTGTGTGTGTGCGCGTGTGTGTGCGTGCGTGTGCGTGCGTGTGTGTGCGTGTGCGCGCGTGTGTGTGCTTGTGTGTGTGTGTGTGCGTGTGTACGTGTGTGTGTGCGTGTGTGCGTGCGTGTGTGTCCGTGCGCGGGCGTGCTTGCGTGTGCGCGTGCGTGCGTGCGTGCGTGTGTGTGTGTGCGTGCGTGTGTGTACGCGCGCTCCCGTGCGTGTGTGTTTGCGCGTGTGCGCGTGCGTGCATGCGTGCGTGCGTGTGTGGGTGTGTGTGTGTGTGCGTGTGTTGCATCAGTCATCTGTTATTTCATTGTGTTTGAGATGTAGTCGTTGGAGAACTGCAGACCCCGAGTTAATTATTTTCCTTTACCTTGTCATCACGTGCTAGTTTTGATATCTTGCGCTGATATTTCATTTTTAATAAAATCAGTTCGAACGCACACACAAACTGCGCTTGCTTATTTTCTGAAGTGTTTCTCGCAATGTCTGATTATGCCTTGGTGGCTCAGTTGCCTCTCTACTCCTACACTCTAGCAAGGAGTTAATGTCTGACATGTAATTGGCCAATTCTGGATTCGAGTGCACGTTAGTACACTGTGGGAAGGAAACTACGGACACGAAACGCCACCGCAAGGCTTATTTATAAAAAAAATGTGAAATTCGTCGTTCTGATGAGCTCTGATGCCCCCTGTTACCTATTGTCGTCCACAATTTCCACAACACCATATGTGTCGACAGATTTGCTTGTTTGCTGGGACACGGGAAAATGGAGGAAGTAACGTTTGAATGGCAGCTATTAGCAGAGGGTTTCTGAGTCTGGTGATTTAAGTTCGAGAGCTTGGCATGGCTTCTGTTCTTTCCCCATGCCATCCTGCCTCGATGGTTCAGCAATTAGACGCCAATATTTTTATTACTATATACCGCATTGATGGACATCTCTGGACAAACCCTCGCATGCATATAGCACAACTGCCTTACGGGTTGGCAAGGAATTTTGGTTAAACCCTACTCAGCAATAACGAAAGATACCATTTGCTATATCCTCATAACTATAATCAGAAAGCATTTTTATATTTGTCCAACGTGATCCCCCTCGACGAAACCTTGAATTTGATACCCCACACAACCCAGCAGGATCATATGAAATTCATACCAGTCAAACTAACCATGACTCTAAGGACTGTAATCAGGACGCATTATTTAAATGTCTGACGTTATTCCCCTAACTGATACCTTCAATTGAATGCCCCACATGCTTTAGCGGCCTCACCTTGAATTTTAGCCCAATTTATGACTCGTCGTGACTATCTTATGATTAGAAGCACAAAGCCTTTTTTTACTTGTACCACGGGATTCCCCTCGTCAAGATAGTAAATTTGATACCCTACACGCCCTAGGGGCCATTTCGAATTATAACCCAATAAAAGACTCGCCATGACTATCTCATAGTTATACCCAGGAAAAATTTTTGTATTTCTCCCACGTGATTCCTCTAATCAAGACCATTAGTTTGATACCCATCACATCCTAGCGGAATCAATTTGAATGTTAAACCAATCAATAATTAATCATGACTATCTCATGATATAGCCATGCCACATTTTCGTCCCACGTGATTTCCCTCATGGGAACCTTCAATGTGATGCCCCGCACGCCCAGTGGTGTCATTGTGAATTTTAACCAAATATATGACCCACGTTAAGTATGTCATGGTAATAATCAGGAAGCACGTGATTATCCTCATCGAGACCTTTAATTTGGTACGCCACACGCCCCAGCGCAATGAACTTAAATTTTAACCGAATCTATGACTAACCATGACTACGTCATTATATAACCATAATTCATTTTGTACCGAACGATTCCCTACATCGAGACCTTGAATATGATTCCCCAGATACCCTTGCAGCGTCATTTTAAATGTTAACCCAAACTATCACTCATTATGACTGTCTGATGACTGCAACCAGGAAGCATTTTTTTATTTACCCCGCGTGATTCCGTTGATCGGGACCTTACATTTCATACCTGACACGCCTTAGCGTCATCAGTTTGACATTTCACCCAGTCTAATGCGGTCATTATTCTGTCTAAAGGGGCGTTCCCCAGTCAATTAAGCTAATTTATTTGAAACAACAGAAGGGACAGCCGCCGCCCTCTTTTCCCCCCGGCTCTCACCTCTTCCTTTGTGACCCCTAGTATATCAAGCCGTTAACAGCAGCAGGCGAACAATAAGCAAGCAAGCGCCGCAGTGTGCTTTCCCACCACCCTTTCCCACCCTCTTAGTGGATCCATTAGGAGGCAAAGTTAGGACAACCCTTTTTTATGACCTCACCAGTCAATTACCACTCACGCGCCAGTCGCGAAAATTTGGTATACAGCAAGTGCTTAGGGTCATGTAAATTCAACAACAAAGTAAAAAAATCAGACACCCCCTCTCTCCCAACCGATCACGTGGATCGCAAATGGTGCCGTACCCGCAGGTAACCTGACTTCCGAGCCTACAGCGACGCATGAAACTTAACAGCCATCTATAGCTGCCTGCTAGGCTACTCATATGTACTCAAACGCAAAATGGACTCAAAACTCATATGTACTCAGAACTCAAAATGTACTCAAAACTCAATATGTACTCAAACTCAAAATGTACTCAAACTCCAAATGTACTCAGAAATTAAAATGGACTCAAACTCAAAATGTACTGAGAACACAAAATGAACTCAAACTCAAAATGTACTGAGAGCTCAAAATGGACTCAAACTCAAAATGTACTCAAACTAAAAATGGACTCAAACTCAAAATGTACTCAGAACTCAAAATGGACTCAAACTCAACATGTACTCAGAACTCAAAATGGACTCTAACTCCAAATGTACTCAGAACTCAAAATGGACTCCGAATTAAGTAGGTCTCACGCGTACTCAAACTCAATAGGACTCAAACTCAGTCGGGCTCACTCGGCTCAAACTCACTCAAGCTCAAACTCACCATGCCACACTAGCCTTGGGCTCATTCAAGCACAAACTCACGCGTGAGTTTGAGTTCAAATGAGTCTGAGTGAGTGGACTCATGAGTGAGTTCGCCGACCTCTGAAAGCCAGCAACCTCTAGTTACGTAGCGACAGCACGGATGTTGAAGCCAGCCGCCTTTATTTACATGCCGACAGCAGGTACTTGCTAAACACGTGATATTCTTTCTCAAGAAATTCACTCAATTCGGTTCGGTTGTGGCACTTATTGTCTTTTTTTACAATTAATCGATCTGGCTCACTCGCGACTTAGAGAATGTGTTTCTGCAATAAGGTTGGACAACCATTAAAATGAGCAATCCTTAAAGCGCTTATTCTAGGAACGTGATGTGGTATTACCGAAATAAACTGATTTTCTTTGAAGCAGAAAAAATACACATCTATAAATATTTTGGTATTGTGACTAAAACAACTTAATGTCCCCTGGATGGAAACAGACAGATAGATTTATTTGTTGAATATGTGATTGACTGATTGATTGAATCATTGATTGATTGATTGATTGATTGAATCATTCATTGATTGATTACTTGCTTGCTTGCTTGCTTGCTTGATTGATTGATTGATTGTTTGATTGATTGATTGATTGATTGATATTGACCTCTTTAAATTGTCATGATCTCGTTTTTAATCGCACCACAGAAGACATACTTGCATAATACTACTCTTCGAATTTTTTCTCCCCATTTAATGGCAGGCTCAAATGCAACTGTGCCCGGTGCCCGTTCTAGCAATGCAACGTCATATTCACCTCCAATTTTCTCCAACACCACTCCGAACTACTTCGTTCTGTTGCTTCTACAACCTCGTAGTTCTTGTTGCCTTTATCACCTTTACCAATAATGCTTCGGGAAGCAGAATATTTCATTTATATGATTTTGGATACAGGCGTTCACAACACTATGCAATGTATGGAATAGTTCGGACTTCCTTTTCGTGAGTCACAAATGCCTTGGCATTTTGGGTACACTTCCCTACAGAGCTTTCGTCTTCAAACAAACTGCTCTAGCCTCAACGGTATTTTGTTCTTATTACGCTTTAAGTTTATTATTCGCCAACGTTACGACAAATATAAACCAATGTGATGTGCCAAATTATCCTATTTAGAATGTTTCTTCCTTCTGATAAAACAATATTCTGGCTAGTGATGATGAACTGGCTACATACATTAGCTGTTCTACGTGGCCGCCATCCTAAAACAACTTTTGCAACCTCGAATAATACCAATATTCAATATGACGACCACACTGCACAAAGGTTCTTTCTTTAGAGGTTGCTTCTGGTGTCAATGGTATCGAAAACGTTTTTCTAGCCCAATCTGCAATATTAGGCTGCTACAACCAGTAAATAAGGAAACCTTTTCCGTAAATCTGTGAATAACACGACATAGCGTTAGAAAGGTACATTTATTCTCAATTTCCCCCGGTGTTCGTTATTTATGCGCTGTTTTCCCCATGAACATTCACCAACTTGCAAGTTCGGAGCAAACACTTTGCTCTTTTATTCTCTGCCTTAGAGGCCGACGTTTTACCGAACATTCAGCACAAAAAATTGCAATGTTTTTCACAAGGCCAAACGATTCGGAGCGTGTGGGAGTTTTTACGGCCTGGAAAATGAAACGCAAGCGGTATTGCGGTCGCTCTAAACTAAAACCAACCGAATGGGCAAATTTTGAAAGCCTGTTCTCACGAAGGTCACCGCTTCTCTTAGAAGTATAAAAAGTATGGTCTTAGTGTTATTTAGATCGCAATTAACGAAAACTGTGAAATGATTCAAGGCAGAGGTACTTCAGAACAGTTATAGAATTCAATTCAAGAGATTGCCACGAACCATGTATGGGTTTGTTTCTTTGTATGTATGGGTATGTATGGGTTTGTTTATTGTTTCTTTCTACTACACGGCACGGCCAGGCTCTGTTATCTGTGTCCCAAGCGAAGCGCGCGCTCCATTCTTTATTTTTATGCTGCACGAGCTATCTCATTCAGATAAGGAGGCTGGTTCACAATAACGTCACTAGCCTAGAATAAGTTTCTTCGATGTACAATGTTCTGGATATAAGTCCACGGTTCTAGAACCACGCTTGCCGAGAGATAAAAAGCCTGCAGAGCAGACGCCGCTGGTATTCGACTCGTCGACACTCGGCTGCACACGTTATTTTGTTGGCTGCCCCCTGTGTATTGTTTTTGAGTTGTTAGGGGAGCACAAGTTCGCTCCGACAAGCTTGTTTTCCTTGAAGTCCACTGCGTCGCCTTTGACTACTTGACATCTGGTAGAGGCGCTGGGTACGCATTCCCTACGCCTTCTGGAAACCGACAAGCCAGCCCAAGCCGAGGAAGCCGCCGACATCAAGGTTTACCAGCCGAGTTTGGTCTCCTACCAGAACCAACGAAGAGAAAGGGCTCTGCTTCAGACACAATGGTGAAACAAGCAACTCCTCCTATCGTCCTGCAAGAGCGCCGGGAACCACCATCATTACGCGGATCCCCCGGTGAAAACCCTGAGGACTGGCTGGAGGAATTGGAGCGCGTCCGGATATTTACCAGGTGGGACGACGGAGAGAGGTTTCGGCATGTGCTCTTCCATTTGGAGGGAGCAGCTAGAACTTGGTTCGGGAACCACAAAATCTCCCTGACTGACGGGACTCTCTTTAAACCGCAGCTTCGTCAACGGCTGCGCACGCTTTGCAGAGTCACTCACGTGCTTGACGAAAAATATCACCTGTTTCAGCGGGGAAAACGCCCTGGAAAAGCATTCAGCGAACTGCACCAGCGCCGGCAAAACCTGCCCGTGCTAGCTTGTTTCGATGAAAACGCCGATACGGAAATGCACACGGACGCCAGCGATATAGGCTAGGCTGCCATCCTCGTCCGAAAGCAAAGCGGTTGCGAGAAAGTAATCGCCTATGCAAGCCGTGGTATGTCGAAGGAGTAGAAAACTACTTAGCGTCTGAGAAAGAGTGCCTCGCCATTATATGGGCGAATTCAAAAGTTCACCCGTACGTGTATGGCAGACCATTAAAGGTTGTAACAGACCACCATGAGCTGTGCTGGCTCGCCTATTTGAAGGACCACTCTGGCCGTCTTGGGCGGTGTAGCTTGCGCCTGCAAAAGTTCGACGTTACAATAGTCTTTAAATCTCGGAGGAAACACTCGAACGCCGAGTGCCTGTCCCGCGCCTTGTCGACCCACCACCTCAAGACAACTATGAAGACAGCGCGTTCTTCGGAGTCATGGCGGACAGCGACATAGCCACCCAGCAGCGTGCCGACTCCGACTTACGCGTCATGATCGACTACCTCTAAGTCGAAGTTGAACATATGGATTTGGAAGGGGTCTTCCCGTATGTCACGTTTACGTACAACACAGCGATCCAGGAAACTCCGCAGTTGACACCGTTCAAGCTTGTCTACAGAATACGACGGACCACGATGCTTGACGCCACGCTTCTGCACGTAGACGACGACGACCTCAACGCCGACGTCCAAGAATACCTTCAACGTGCGGAGGGGGCCCACCAGCTAGCTCCAGTTCGTATAACAGGCCAGCAGCTGGTGGATGCGGAAGGATACAACCTTCGTCGCCGAGACGCCGAGTACCAACCAGAGGATTGTGTGTGGGTTTGGACTCCCATCCGACGACGCAGACTCAGTGAGAAGCTTCTGCGACGATATTTCGGGCTCTACTAGATTCTACGACGTGTTGGCCAACTTACCTATGATGTGATCCCCGATGGTAATTCCGGCACACCACGACGACGCACGCGACCTGAAGTCGTCGACGTGGTGCACCTCAAACCTTACTGAGCAAGATGATGGACTTTTTTGTTGTTTTGTTGTTACGGTTTGTTCGAACTGTCGTTTTATTTTAACATCGAGTCGATGCACTCCTGAAGGGAGGTGAGGCCGCGAACCATGTATGGGTTTGTTTGTTTATTCTTTATTTGTACTGGCCGGCCGCACCCGGCTCTGTTATCTCTGTCCCAAGCGAAGCGCGTGTCCCACGCTTTATTTTTATGCCGCACGGGCAATTTCATTTAGATAAGAAGTTTTTTTTGCCCTAACGTCACTAGCCTAGAATAACCTTCTTTGATCAACAAAGTTCTGGATTGAAATCGACGGTTCTGGACCCACAACGTGACAAAAGATAAAAAGCCTACAGAGCAGACGCCACGGTATTCGACTCGCCGACGCTCAGCTGCGCACGTCACTTTGGTGAGTGCTACTTCGGCGCCTGTGCATTCTTTGAGGTGTTAGGGGAGAACAAGTGGGCTCCAATGAACTTGTTCTTCCTTATAACAACTGCCCGACTTTGACTTCGTGACAATATAAATTACACGGTCAAGGCACTTCCCTTTTTAGGACACCTCCCGCATTTAAGAATATTTTCTCGAGTGTACGTTGAAAATACGAGAAAATCTATCTAAACGTTGAAGGAACGATTGGTAAGGTAAGATTTTATACTTGTAAAGTAATACAATAAATACTGACCACCCTCTGTGCCGCATTCTCTGAATGTATAAAAATGAAATTTTTCTGGTACCAACGCAATTCTAGGGCAGCAGCTGAGCTATTATACAGGGTGTCCCAGCTATCATGCACCAAGAATTTAAAAAATAGTAAAGGCGTAATTCGAAGGAAACCAGGTGCATATTGTTTTCAGTACTGTGAAGAAGCGGACAGTATTTTTTTCTTTAATGAGACTTAATTAACTAATTGTAATTAATTATCTAACTCGTGAAATACGGTGCTAATCACTAAAGTGTCAATGAGGCACTTGTAGATAACCACGAGGGGCATCTAACTGCGGCATTTTCAGCGATGAACTAATTGCGTACACATTTATTCTGACTGATAAAGGAAACCCGCGAAATATGAAAAATACCACGTGACGGCGCCTCCGCGCGCACCGTAAAGCAACGCCCTCAAACAGGCTGCCTCTGAGTTAGCCCGGTTGAAATAGACAAAAGAAAGAAAGAAGAAATCGCGACCGAGTTTGTCCCTTATCTGCACACGCGTCCCACGAATCTTGCTGCTGCTGCTCCTTCCATGCATTCTATTATCAAGGTGATGCGCTGTCCTCTTCGGGCGGGGAAACACGCGAAGCAGTTGCTTTCAATCAGCTTTGTTTGGGGACGCTGCTTTACAATGCGCGCGTAAGCGTCGTCACGGGGTATTTTTCATATTTCGCGGGCTTCCTTTATCAGTCAGAATAAATGAGTACGCAATTAGTTCGTCGCTGAAAATACCGCAGTTAGATGGCCCTCGTGGTTACCTACAAGTGCCTCATTGACACTTTAGTGATTAGGACAGTATTTCTCGAGCTAGATAATTCATTACAATTAATTAATTAAAGCTCATTAACCAAAAAATTACTCCCCGATTCTTCACAGTACTGCAACATTATGCACTACGTTTTCTTCGAGTTCCGCAATTTCTCTTTTTTAAAATCTTGGTGCATGATAGCTGGGACACCCTGTATAGGACAAATATTCAAGGTCTATTACTGTGTACTGTGAAAGGAAACTTCGTTTGGCCCCAGGAGCCATGGAGACAAGATTGCTTTTGGCAACAGCACGGGCATGTTTCGTGTTTCGGTCATGTTTCGCCTCAGTTGTGGTTGAAAATGCTCCGTGATATCAGCCACCTATAATAACAAATAAACGTTAAACACAAATGGTAAAGTATAGTAATTTTAAAAAACAACAAGGTTTATTGAGCCCAAATCCCGATGTAGGTTTGCACTGGTGCTTCGATCCTACTGCAATGTACACAAAGCGCATGAACTGCGCGTTCTCGGTATCCCTTCTGTTTAAGGTATGCGAAAGTCAGTTCCAAGCAAGTGCCAGCTTCAGGAGAGCTCTCATTTTTTATAGAAGTGGTGTCAGCCTGAAATCACTATCGTACAGTGTTACTGTCTGACCGCAAATACTCTCGATCTAATTCAATGGTTCTGGAAGGAAGAGCATTCTGAGATAAATGTATGCAGAGCAAACGTCATGGCGTTCTAATCCCTGATGCTCGCTATGTACGTCATATTGGTGACTGGTTCGGTCACGTTTGGGGTTACTTCTAGATTGTAGAACAAAAAGGTGATGGCATCGTGTGTGTCTCGTGGCTTGGAGAGAGGGCCCGAATTTGGCAGAAGACGTGATTGAAGGCACAATGCCAGTCTTGTGGAGTGTAGTTCATCGAGGAGGGCTTTGTATGCTTTCTCCAATAGCGATCGGCGGTCACAGTCAGTGTGAGGGGGTCACCTGTCTTTTTAAAAAAAAAAATTCCTCAACAATCGATGCCAATAATATTACCACAAAATTGTTTGTATTTAGTCGTTTGTTTCCCAAAATGGCCGTTCATTGCCTGTACTGTGGGCTGAATACCGGGTATAGGGACGCAACTTCAACACTAGGGCAACAATACATTGACGGGAGCAAAAAAAATTGAAATGTGAGTGAGGGGGGCTACGTTTAAGATATATGGTGGTCGCGTCTCAACTGGTTGATTTGGTTGTGCAGTCATGCTCAGAGCAAAGTGCACGTATTGGTATTCGTCCCGATACGACCCCATTGTAAACAAAGCCCGAAGGAGACTCGTGGCGCTTGTAATAGAGGATTGTTTCCGCAAATGGAATATTTCATTTATAGCTTCTCGCCTTCGTACAGATGTATATACTCAGCTATTACAAAATGTGTGAAACTAGCCCAATAAAACTGAAGAATATGCTTTGAAATACAAAGGCATCGCTCTCTTGCAGATGACCTTCATCACAGGGAGTAGTAAATTAGGGAAGACTACACCTGTTCATTGAGAATTAAAAAGAAAACAAGCTACGCCAATAGTGTGTAAGAGGTTGAAAATGTGACCGTGGTTAGTCGCTCTTCATCATTCATTATGATGATTTATTTTCGTTTTTTTGAAATCATGGTTACTTCACAAGAATATTTGACAATTTGTACCTAAAATTATGAGGTTAGAAGTGGGCGAATATTCGAAAATTTCAAATAATAATCGGATATAAATATGTGATATTCGTATTCACTGCGACAACAATCTATTCGAAACCTTTCGTATATTCAAAAGCGATCGAATAATCAGCTATTATTGAATCTTTTGATTGATTAGTTTAAGGGGGGACGCGGCTTTCAACTTCGGAAATATGACCAAAACATCGTTTTTAAAGCCAAATATTTGATGATTGCGGGGTTTAACGCGCCGACGCAACGCAGGCGATGAGGCGCGCCGTAGTGGAGGGCTCCGGATTAATTTTGACCACCTGCGGATCTTTATCGTGCGCCGAAATCTCGTACACACTGGCGTTTTTGCTTTTCGCCTCCATCAGAAAAGCGGCCGCCACGGCCGGGAATCGAACCCGCGACCTCGTGCTCAGAAGCGCAACGCCTTAGCCACTGAGCCACCGCGGCGGGTGCCAAATATTTGGCTTTCTATCTTGTGCGTTTGCAAAGTTTTTCCGCGGAAAACCGCCACGGAGTGACAAAAAATACTTTTAGCAGCCGCGGTGACAAAATGTCATCACAGAAGGGCAAAAAAACGGAACTTTTCGGAGCGCTCTATCTCCGCAAAGTTGCCACCGGGCGCTGTAATTTTTGAACCATAGGATCGGCCGAGCGATCCTCTTTCCGGTCACGGTTATCTCTTTTATCTCCGCTCATTCACAAATGCACAAACGGCAGATAAATAAAGACGAAAAAACGAAGCCAGAAATAGATGCTGAAGCGTGATTGGCCTTCCGGTCGGTGCGCGGTGGAACGGCCCTCCTGATTGGGAGTGGCTGCGGCAATGCAAGATGGTGGCCGCCTGAACTTCGTAGTGTGCGTTTCTGAGCTCATTTTCGCTGCTTTCCTTGGCCAAGTTTCTGTTCAGTCATTTTATCGTCTGTGGCGTTCAACTCGGACATTATCGCGATGGGAACGCCTGTGATCGATCACAAGCCAGATTACGGGAGGTTGCGTGGCTCCAAAGGCGGAGGTCATCGATTGATTCGTGGTGCTTGTGTCTTTACCCCAAAGGTGAAACGAGGTGTGCGCGCTTGTGATAGCGGTTCACGAAGTGAACTTTCCTTCTGATTTGCGATGCTTACATGCTTAGTTATTGCTATGTTTTACAGTAGGCCTGCTAGCCTTGGGAAAGAAACGGCCGACGCGTCAAAAGCTGCGGCACGCACGGCGTAGCCGTTGCGCGTTGGAGCATCACCTGACGGCGCCAACTGGTACGATTCAGTGCCAGTAGTTGTAATTAATGCCTGTGGCGTTAGATTTAATCCCAAAAGCGACCTGACTGGCCATGTCAGGGATAATCAAAGTATGGCATGTTGCAATATACGAGCGCCGGGATGCGGGTGAGCCAGATCGCTTTCGCGCAACGTTTCGCGCGCACTTCAAGTAATTATGAACAGGGGCACTATTCTCGACTGCAGAAATTGCCGGAAATTTGCCGGAAGTGTTTTGTGATTGGCTTTCAATTTTGGTGAAGTGCTTCCGGTTGACAAAACGGTTGTGTGTGCTGTCGTTATTTTTACGTTTGATGACGTTCATGGCCACCAGTTCTAAAGTTTGCCTTATATCTCTTTACTGAAAGCGCATAATTCTTGGTCAGGCAAGGAAAAACTAGACTAAATGCACAGGACATGACAACGTAAAGTGTCTTTGCTATTCAACAACAATACTGCTTGTAATACACACCCTCGCTGTGATTGGCTGAGAAGGGGTGACGTAATTTAAAGTAGGCGCGAACAATTACGTCACGCATCGAAACTTCAGCCTGCGTAAGAGTGGCGTAATGCTACATAACAGCTTGAAAATGGAGGCTGTTTTTACCGCAAATATAAGCGAAATAGGGCTAAAAATTGCCCCAGCTTTCGGCACCGTAAAATGTCCGCGAATTTGCAGCAGGCGCAGTTTCGCATGACGCGCTGTTTAAAGTATGTTTTACCGAGAGAATTAATAGTTTCGACTGTTTCCAAGTCAGCGATCAGGGAGAATACAAATAACGTACCGTAGTTTCCTTTTATGTTTCGCAATAAGATAAAAATATTTGTTTGGCGTAACCGCAACATAAGAGGGCAGTACAAGTATCCCCATGACATAAAGAACCCAATGCGTGGTATTTATCCACGCACCTCGTAGTAAGCTGCTGGGTCACATGATGGAACTCAAGAGAAAAATGGCAAAGGTCGACTCGCTTGTTCATTACAGCGTAGATTGAAGTTGAGCTTGACGAATGAGTGAATCGGCGACATCGGTGCGCTCCGCGGTTATCAGGCGTAGCGCTTTGCTGCTCTTAAGTGTCACACAAGCGATGGTGATCACTCTATAGACTTGTAACATAGCGGCAGACGATAGCGGGGGTGGCGTGGGAAGGTGATGACGCAACCGAGCTTGCATTGAAGCAGAGAGCCCAACTATGTTACTTAAAGCGATTGAAAGAAATAAATAGATACGGTAAAAAATTGTGTAATGTTCCTTTGCTCGACATCCGCCTTACGCTCACTTTTGGATCGACGTTACTCGATCGCCTTCTGGTGTTGACGCGATATGTGACCTGCAGAAATGTGTTTTTCTTGTCAGCCTCTGCTACCGTCCTAATTTTTATAGTACATGCCAAGTGTTTTTATATCTTTCTTGCGCAATATTTGATTCCTTGATTGCGATCTTTGAGTGAATCGTCAAATTACACTGCATGTCGTCGTAGCTATAGGTGCAGCACGTCACTGATTGCTTACGTCGTGCTAGCGCAAAAAAACATGGCGAATTGCCGGTAATTTGTGCAGTCGAGAATAGGGCCCACGTCTGAGTTATAAATAAAAACGTGCTGACGGCGTTAAAAAGTACCTTACTGTCATACCATTTAACAAATTGAAATTTTAGGGAAATCATTAATACCAATGCATACATCTATAGTTTGGTGCATATATGCTGTGCTGCGAGAAATATTGGATGCTCTGAATTTGAAGAGTACTAAAAAAACGTGCCCGTGTTGGAGTTGAAGTTTTGCAGAATTTTATACCAAGCTTCAAAGTAGCTCATTGGTATCCTTGTGGTATGTAAGCTCTTTGCAATGAACACCTGCACTTACGAGTACGAGGTTGCTGCTCCAGGCAACGTTATAAAGCGTAAATAGGCCAAAAATCAGTTCTGAAATTGAAGTTGAAAAAGAGTGCTTCCCTTGTTGCTACGGTCACAACGCTGCAGAGGGAAGTTGTCCAGTGCCAATACAGGCAATCAGCTAACCTACTTTGCATTGAAAGCCATCTCCCCCTGTTTGGTCTGCGAACTGGGCTGTGTACTCATCACAGAGGAACTGAAAATGATGTTTTATGGGAAGAAAAATAAACCGCCATCTCCACGAAGCGAATGATGTTGAGAGGGGCTAACCTAAAATGCTTATCGGTGAAACCGTGAAACATTGTTATAGGTCTTCTTGACGGCGCGCACCATCTGAATGAGTGAAGGGCATAAGGCGCGTTCGTAGCCATGCTCGCGTCTCGGTTTGTAGTGCAGTGGGAATTGCGCCACGTACCTCCCGTCGCGTAAAGAGAGTCGTGGGATTGAGACCGGGCGCCGCCGCGTCAAGACCACTACTCCTCGCTCGCAAAGATTGAGACTTCCCACCGCTCCATTGACGAGCCCGCCGACGACGTCGATGTTTGTGGTGATTATGTAGGGCTTGTTTGGGACGATGAGAATCTCCATGGGTAAGTTGGCGAATTCGGTGTGTGACATTTTAGACATCTTGGCCGTCGCCTTCTGCCGAGTGCCTTAAGTCGCGTACCCCCGGTACGTGTCTTCAGCTCGCAGGCGCCGAGCGACAACCTCTTCTTTTAAACACGATAGTCTTTCTTGGGCTACGTAATCCCAGAAATTTTGGTCTGTCAGTGTGTCTGTCGGTCTGTCTGTCCGTCTGTTCGTCTGTGTTTCTGTAACTTGATTGATTGTGGGGTTTAACGCGCCGACGCAACGCAGGCGATGAGGCGCGCCGTAGTGGAGGGCTCCGGATTAATTTTGACCACCTGGGGATCTTTATCGTGCGCCGAAATCTCGTACACACGGGCGTTTTTGCTTTTCGCCTCCATCAGAAAAGCGGCCACCGCGGCCGGGAATCGAACCCGCGACCTTGTGCTCAGCAGCGCAACGCCTTAGCCACTGAGCCACCGCGGCGGGTGTGTCTGTAACTTGATTCAGCCACCCGGCCAAAGTAAAATGCTTGCTGCGCCAGTCTTATATACTCACGGCCAAATGTAAACGTTTAAGCTCGGTTTCTATGTTTATACTTGTCAACTTTGTTGAACAAGAACAAGACATTACGGAAATATTACACAGAAAATTAGTACACAGGGGATATTTACAGTGTTCCTTTATTTAAAAATTCCTGGATGCTTGGTTTTTCGATAGCAAATGGGATTCTACATCTACTGCAGTAAACCGCCACCTCTGGGCGGCATATAAGAAATCACGCGGCAACAGCAAAGAAAGGTTCCACTATCTGAGTTTCACGTTCTGCTTGGAACGCACGTGGAGCATGGCAACGCGGTTCTATAAACCTTGTAGTCGGCCACCTCGATTCACGCACGTCTCCGCCGTACTTCAGCGCTGGCATCGAGGAATCCCGCCTGTAGCAGGGGAACGCGGTAAATTCAAATCCCCTTGAGAAACCCTTTAGTGTATTTACCCTGGGATGAGCGCGACAGAACATGTATAGCATGAGAGGGGAGCGGGAAAGAAAAGGGCGTCATTACCTTGGCAAATGTGTACAAAGACTATCGTCAATTGTGACGACATTTGCTACGAAAGGAGCAGATACGCGGCCAATTTTTTCCTCTTCTCCTTGTTGGGCAGCAACGAACGCGTGTAACGTTTTGACCTCTTCGACCAATCTTTGGTTGGTCAATCCCTACAGGGATCCTGCCGCAATTATCATCGTGGTGCCGTGTACAGCAGCAACGAGGGACGGGACAGGGCCCGAGCAAGAGGCGCTTTGCCCCTAACAAGCTGCAAATGGCACTCCTATTCCAAAGCAAGGCATTCCGGAAGCGCCGTTTTTAAAATGGCATAAAAGGTTACAACCATAGCGACGTCTGAATAATGAAATCTATGTTGGAACTTCAGAAGCCTTTTTCTCAAAACAGTTTTTTTGGCCGCCTACGCCGCTTGTTCCAGTGATTTCTTCGTGACCGCTTGGTTTATTTTGATTCCATCCTTGCGTTGCATTCCTTGATGAAGAGTTCATGTCGTGACACGCTTGGTTTTTCAGGTTTACGTTTTGTGAATTTTTATTCAAATAGTTGTTCATGGTCTATACGCCTGTTGTACATTCACCTCTAAAAAACTGAAAACTAAAAACATTGTGTTGTAATAAAAAAATCTATGACTGTCACGACCTCGTTCATTAATTTCGGAATGAAAAGCACTTCGAACAAGTTTTATATCATGTTTTATAGGCCGCTCAAGCTCCGCTCAAGGTGAACAAAAAAAATAAAAATAAAAAGGTTTACAACATATTACTGTATCACAGAAGCATTTCCAGTTTCTGTGACCATTTTTATCAAAATCCAAAAAGGAAAAAAAGAGGTCATTTCAACAGCCAAGTCCCCTCTTAATCACTCGATATTCTTTATTCTTTATTCTTTGTTCAACGTATACCTGCAGCGCCGGAAGGCGTTATAGCAGGGGGGTTACAGGCTCGAAAAAAAAAACAAGTTTTAATACACAGCAGACACTTGTACACTTGAGGGCCCATCCCACTCATGTATCGTTTTGACAAAAAATGGATTTGCGGAAATTCCAGTCCTGGGACGGTATTCCCTAAGTTTAAAGGAATGATCAATTCGATTTGACAAATAATATGAAGCCTGTTAATACATATCCTTGTTGATTCCATTTTTATTATTAAATATTACATATAAAGTTTAATTCGCAATTTTCTTCTACGTGATGAAAGCCGCTCACAATTGAATTCCCAATTCGATTTAATATTCGAAGGTAGATATTAGTATTGGATTCGCATTAGGAAAATTTGATATTCACACACCCCTGTATGAGGTATAAAGAGTTGCAGGGTCGGTTCTGTGCCTGAGGCCTTATGATAGAAGCCGGAATGTCCCTCCTAGAGTTTTCCCGTTTTGACCTCCCAGGATTTTTGCACCCATTCATGTATCGTGTACATCTTTGACAAATAAAAGTCAATTCTATTCACGTAGTCGAGTTGATTCTTCAGTTTAGGGGGGGGGGGGGGGGGGGGGTAGAGAAGAGAAGGGAGAGCTGTTGTATTTTCTAGTGGTCGCTGGCCCGTTGCATTGTCGAGAGAAGCGAAAAGTTACAAGGCCTAAATAATTTTATTGCTCGCCGCTACGCAATCCTTTTCGCACAGGTTGATCTTCCGCCGCAACATGAACTACAGCGTCAACTGTGACGTTAGCAACAACAAAAGCCGTTAGAAGTGAATAAAAGAAGGCAGGTATAAAGACTTTGTAACATTTTTAATGACAATGTTTTATATTTTTTCCTGGAGGCTAACCAGCGCACTTGCGATAGTTCTTTTGTGGCAGTACTACCAACGCTAATCACCTTGAACCACCCAGGTTCAATGCTGCTGTCGCCAGTGGGATAGCAACGCAATTAGAGCGGAGTAATAAAGAAGTTGGACTATTTTTACCAATGTGGCTTCCATCAACTTGTATAACTTGACCCCTCCCTGTTCCCCTCTCAAAGATTAAGAGTGTTTTGGCGCCGCATGCTATAAAAACTCCACACAGACCAAAACAATTAGCTATCCACCACTTAACTTACAGATTAGCGGCAGCTACAAGCGATGCCCGGGTGTGTCTGTGCAACAAGGAGTATAACACATAGTCAGCGCGTATGGTTTATTTCCACCGTTGAGACTTTGTGCTGGTATTTCCAGTGGCTGCAGTGACAGCCAGTCATTTTCCGCTCTGTGTAATACTAAAATAGTACTTAGATTGAAAAAGTGCTTTAAGAACGCTCGATCTTGAAACGCAATATAACCAGTTTATTTTTTTACAAAATAAACACAATAACCTAGCTAATACCCCGTCACCTTCGAGCACCGACACATTCCGTTAAACCTGAAAAAATAGCTGAAATGTGTAAAGCGCTTGACTGTACCGTTGCGATAGCAGCCTTGTCAACAGTGGCACGACGATTGCTGCGAGCAACACTCAAGCACAGCAACTACATATCTGCCCTACAATATTTCTCTCAGAACTCGATTTGATATTTGCTCTTCTTGCCTGAGTTATTTTCTCTGTCTCTCTTTCTCTTGCCTGATCTGACTTTTGTTTAATTTTGGTGGTATTTCTTCTCTTTCTTGGGCGGAGGAGGGTCGTGTTCCGTAAGACAGTTCTCTTCTTAAATACAAAAGATCTCCTCTTCCAAGAACTGCGTTTGTCGCCTTTGCTTCTACTGCACTACAAGGGAATACGCAGCACAAGAATTAGAAAAAAACAAAGATTATGTGGTCTGTGATTCCAGTTTTTCCTTCGCTAATAGAACTCGTCCAAAGTGGGTAGCAGTTGTATCGCAAGTTCCAAATCTCAGTACTGACCACCACTCGAAAAAAGTGACAATTTTCTTGCGTGAAGGCGGACGCTGAGTATAAGTTTTATCATTAATCTAGAAATGACAGCATATGTGTGCTTCAAAGCAGGGTGTCTTTTTATATTTATCATTAGCGCTGGAGGTTTTGTTACATGCGTGAGAGCGTTTGATGACAGGGGTGGGGCTTTTTTTGTCAAAGCCACTGCGCAAGCCGGAGACTGGCGGCGCCGCACGCCGTCAGGCACGCGCTCACAAGCGCTCGGTATTTCCTCGCTCCTTGGGGTTTCTGCAAGTTCTTTTGCTAAAGCCACTCCATGTGACGAGGACGCTCGGCAGTCGCCGCGAGGAACGCAATTGTTCTCGCTAGACATTTATCGTGGTATTTTAACCTGCAACGGCGAACTCACCACAAGTAACAACAGTTCCCCTGCTAAAAAGATAGCGCGCGCACGTGAGCGCGTTCTTCGCGGTGACCCCCAGGCATCGTGTAGGCTCGAGAGTTGACTTGGGCCACATCAGGAGCTCCTGCCTTCGTCGCCGTTGTCGTGCAGCGACCGGCGCGTGACTGGTCAGCCGCGCCGAAGAAGGTAACGACGGATCTGTCCAGCGATCCCTCCACAATCCCACATGCGGCCGTAGCGATGGCCACACGACCACCTGATGAAAAAGTGCGGATCTACCGAGACGAGCACGCGCTACAAGAAGAATTGCCCTACGATGCTGTGTCGTTGGAAAAGATGACGACGAACGGAATAACGACGATTGCTACCTAAAGGAACACTGTACATAATTTAGGAATCTTTGCTTGAGACAGCTGTCCAAACCGCTTTGAACTGATGGGGGTGAGGTTCTCCCTCTCTCCTCGGATCGGATCCGATGTCAGCGTATGGATAAGCTAGGTCGACCCCTAGCTCTGCTGTTCTTCTCCAGCCTTGCACCATTAGTACAAGCGGCGCCATTGTTTTCCTTTTTCCGGCATTTTTTCCAATTTCTTTAGATCGTTCTTCGTTTTACAAAATGATATAGTATAGACAAATAAATAAACACACAAACAACACACACAACACACACACCACACACACACCACACACACACCACAACACACACACACACACACATATATATATATATATATATATATATATGTATATATATATATATATATATATATATATATATATATATATATATATATATATATACGCGCTACATGTATAGCGAGGGCCTCTGTTCTGGCAGTCTTGGTGCCATAGGGAGCTTAAGAGGGTTTAACGCTGGTTGACCACTCTCGACATGTCGTAGAAACTCAAGTCACGGCGCGGGGATTAAAAAGGTCCCCTTCACCCTTCGAGAAGTCAGAGTGGTGCTGGGTACCACCTCCAAGCACAGGAAAAAATTACATTGACATAAATACCCCAGAAAGCAGGGAGAAAAATCGCCCCGCCGGTAGCGTAGTGGTTATCGCACCAGACCGGTATTCTGGAGGTCGTGGGTTCGGATTCCACCTGGCGGGCATTTTTTCTCCGCTTTTTTTCTTTCCAAATTCTTTATTTGTTTCAGTGACCTACCACAACCTCCCCTTTGCTTTCCGAGGTTTTCTTGACTGCCAACCCTTATTTCTGTGTTATTTTTACGAGCTCCTCATTTCCTATTCTGATTGGCTACATGCATAGCGAGGGCCTCTGTTCTGGCAGTCTTAGTGCCATAGGGACCTTAAGAGGGTTTAACGCTGGTTCACCACTCTCGACATGTCGTAGACACTCGAGTCACGGCGCGAGGATTAAAAAGAAGGTCCCCTTCACCCCGAGAACTCAGAGTGGTGCTGGCTACCATCCCCAAGCACAGGAAAAAATTACATTGACATAAATACCCCAGAAAGCAGGGAGGAAAATCGCCCCGCCGGTAGCGTAGTGGTTATCGCACCAGACCGGTATTCTGGAGGTCGTGGGTTCGGATCCCACCTGACGGGCATTTTTTCTCCGCTTTCTTTCTTTCCAAATTCTTCATTTGTTTCAGTGACCTACCACAACCTCCCCTTTGCTTTCCGAGGTTTTCTTGACTGCCAACCCTTATTTCTCTAAGGCATTCGAGATCTAATCGAAAGGCGTGGGTTCGGTCCCCACTCTGGGCGCGTGGTTTTCTTTCTCATGTAATAATAAAAAAAATGTAGCGTCACTAACGGTAAAAAATAGTCTAACCGTTCCCCTATGCCTTCTGTGCCGTTGTAGACTGCCGGCATTTCTTTCTGTATATATATATATATATATATATATATATATATATATATATATATATATATATATATATATATATATATATATATATATATATATATATATATATATATATATATATATATATCAATTTCTGGTATTATAGAGATAAAATGACTTCGCCAAGTATGGATTTTTGCGCAAATGGAGGGTGGTACAAGGTTTTCTGCCGTCCGTAATTTTTGTATTCGTTTTTCCAAGGTCCTTTCAGGGAATTTTTAGTTAAGTCTTCGTTTTTTGGATAATCTATATAGGGTGCATATTCTTGAATTCATCAGTTCATTTTTGTGACTTTTTTCTATTTCATGTTTTTTTTTCTCTGAAGTTCGTACTCCAATTATGTGTATTTGCGATGTGTATTTATTCATGTACCAATCCGTAATTGCCACTCGGCCGAAGAAGCGGCGCATAAAATGGTATTGTGGAGTTTGAAACCCCGAAGCTAATCTTTGGTTATGAGGCGCACCACATTGGATGGCCCTGGATTAATTTTGGCTACCTTGGGATCTCTATCGTGCGCCGGCATCTCGACAACTTCATACTAGGAGCGGCCACCATTGCTGAGATTAAACCCGTGTCATTTGGCGTAGCTGCACAAAGCCTTAGTTAATGAGATACTGCGATGCGGCATGAAACCAACCACACATCGGTAACGATGTATGGGGTATTTCAAAGCAATAAACTAAGTGCAGCAGGCTCAAGAGTCGTCGCTGAGACACAATAGAAGAACCCAGAGTTATAAAGGCCCGCTTTTTACTTAAACTTATCAACCTAAAATTTTTGCCCGCTTACCCAATTGTTTAATGTGGATCTTGAAAGCAATTTCCACTTCCACAATTACGCACTGATATTGAAACGGGCATGCGAATTTTCAAACCTTTAGCATAACGTGGCATTCGCTACTGGGAGGATATAAAAAAAAAACCTACTTTGAAGGACAACGTGTAAAAATGAATTACCAAACAGTGAATATATTTCGCAGTCTGGCCATCGACATTGAATGAAAAGCACTCTAATAAGCTTGGAACTAGATCTAACCCCTATTTATTATGTGTGCGTATCTTTAATACAGTCATGAAAAGGGTTGAGCAAGCTTCAGTATCGGCGACAAAAGTACCTAACCCCAATTCCTAAATATTACCAGATAGGTACCAGTAGATGTAATTATGGTGTAACTTTGTGCACTTGAGTTTTCACTCCTCAACAGTTCAGGTTAAGGAGAATCCCATTTCGTTGTCGTTTTTATTCCACTTCGGACTCCGGTCATTCATGCTTACATATTTGAACTGTAGTGCGAAAGATGAGCAAGTTGCTTGAAGCCTCCTTGAGAGCACTACGCAACAATGTGTAAGCTACGCGGCCATAGCAACGGTCAGCATTGGCCTTGTGATTAGCGTGCGCCCACTTAAGGGGACTGACCACTGGGATTGTGCAGATGACGACGAGGGGTGTTCAACATGGTCAGCCACCGCAGCGGCATCGTCGTCGGCGTGAAGCTCGTCAAGTGCGCGAGACATTCGACTTGACCACCGATCCTTTTGCCACTTCTCTGCTTCTCCTACTATCCTCTGTCAGGGCAAGAAACCCGCATAACGGGACATTTTTTGAAGAAATCTTACATTACCCGCTTTTCTTCAGGGCTCAAGTTGCAATGCAGTAATTTCATTCCGAGGTATTCCTGTTCCCTTTTTGCTTTGTCCTTGTTATCACACATTCTTGGAAACGTGGCAGAAAAGTGACATCTTTCTCTTACGTTAGTTAGTGTTACCAATAATGCGTATTCTTAACTTCACTGTTATTGCCGGCTGAATGAGTAACGTTCGAGCTCGGCATATTCGCCCTAAGGCTACCTCAGATATCAGCAGTAATGTGTATTTTCAGCGAATCCGCATTTTCACTAGGAAATTTCTAATAAAGCCGGAGACGACCGAAAGAAATGAAACATACCCTGCTTTCGGGCAGGACAAAAGCTTCAAATTACGTCTCACCGGTCGAAAAGTACTACCAGGTTGTACGGTAAAACCCACAAGAGCCAGTATTAAGAATTCCAAAGCAGAGAACGCTATCGCAACATTTAACAAGAAACTAAAAGCTATTTTTGAATCATTCCAAATTTTCCATCTACCTGCTACCTCCAAAAACATAGAAACTACTGCAAAACTTGAAAACATTTTTTTTTATCGCGGCTGCCTGATGGGAAGTGAGTAGCTGCTCAGTCGGCCGTAAAACAAGTGTCCTGCGGCATGCCAAAAGTGCACCGCACTAAAGCTACTGGTGATTACGGGCGGAGATATTTTGACCGCTTGGCGGAACACGGAAAAACTGTTCTCCCACTTTCGCGACGACGGCGACGACTTCGCCTAGCCCTCTGGTTGGGACCACGAATTTTACGCCTTCCATTACGGCGGCCAAAGTGGCTGTCGGCGCCGTTGCACCTCACATCCTTTCCTTCTGGTGCATTTAGAGTGCATTAGCTTCCCCAATCTGTAAAAAAAAAATTCAGAAGAAAAGCAAAATTTTTTTATGCCTCCATCGCCAGCTGTGCTACATGTGAAGTATGGGTAAACAAAAACATAGAAAAAGCCTGGCGCTTCGTTTAATTTTTTTCTTACTCTAAAAGCGCAAAGAGAGGCTATGTCCTGCAGCATGGGCAGAGTGTTCCACCGCTACAAGCCAAATTTACTAAAGGCTTTCGAGAAAATTTGCAAACTGTCACATCTTGCTAAGGGGCACTTTTGGGTGCATGTAGTACAACGAGTATATCACTCTGGGTAACATTTCACATGGTCACTAAAAAAATGAACCTAAAAGAATGAAAATGATTAAAGCTGCAGCAGAGCTGATAAATTCATGACTGCAGGTGAAAGAATCAGGCGGCTACATGCCGTAAACGTTAATTCCTACAGAACAAGCAAATATTTACATTTACAGTTTTTAGAAGTGCACTGTACCGAACATAACGACATATGCGCAAATTAAAACGAAAACTCAAGTACGGAGAGGTTTTACTTTATACGTTTGGGAAAATATCATGGGATCCATGCAGCTACAGAATGCTGTTATTCGTTATGCTGTTGCGGTACTCAGGTATCCTATGCCGCACCGTGCCTTGAGCCAAGACTTACGATGTCCTAGCGAAGCGACTCACGCATACCTTGCGCGAGCTCTGGGATGACCGCCTTTTGTGTACCGGGAATAGATCGCTCTTGATCGTTAATCACCTTTCGTTTGTTTCACTCTTCCCCAACGAGACAATATGTTTTCTTTAGCACCGCTGCAAAAGCTCCGATGCTCAAAGAGACAGGTTTTACCGCAGAGCCATCACTTTTGTGGGCGCGTCTTACCGCGAGTGGACAGCCGCTTCGGTTATTCTTTTTCTGAATATATTTCGACTAGAAAGTAAAATAAACAACCATAAATCAAAAAAAGTCTCTAATGAGCTAAAATGGCAAGTTGACTTGCTATCGTGGGTGCCATATAGATGCGCTAACATTCGAATACTCGGACACTTTTGCTTCGAAAGAAATATTTATCTAACCCTGTGATATTTAGGCATGGAATAACATCAAAATTTACTCTCGAGAGAATCCGTAATGATTCAGCGGACAGCGGGATCACGACTAAGTGTGTGCTACTGTGGAGGATGGCATGGCGTCTGAGGGTTTTATGTGGGTTACGACAAAAAAAATTACACCATCTTCCCATAGGGGAACCATGAGTAGTATGCGAAGCAGGCATGGGGTCGATTTAAGTGCCCATTAGTTTTCAGTTCGTAGTTTCCGTGAGGTTAAGGTACGTAGCTACTGTTATATTTACCCTTTAGTTTCTACGGTAACTACCACACTTTTCACTTACCCCTGTCACCCCAGGGGTTCCACAGGGTTCTGTTTTAGCTCCAGTATCATTTTTAGTTTTTATAAATGATTTAGCAAACGTTCTTGACGCGAACGTTAAGCTGTTTGCAACCGACTGCATGTTCTACCAACAGATAAAAACTCTCGATGACCAGAATAAATTGAACAATGCGCTGAATTGCACTGCCCTGTGGTGTCGGGACAGGTCAATGATGATTAATCCAAACAAAACCGTATCAATGCTAGTATCAAAAAACGAATTGATTCTTAGTTTTCCTTGTGGGTTCTGCGAGAACCTCTTGAAAAATATCACAGAGTAAAAATAGTTGTGGATGAATATTTCCTCGGACCTTAGCTGGACTGCACACATAAAGAATGTGCGCGTTCAACAAGCTGTGTTACCTAAAACGAACCCTAAACCACGCGATTTGCAACACAAAATTACTCGAATACGTCAGCTTATCAGGCCGATGCTTGAGTATGCGAACATAGTGTGGCTCCCCAATACAAACAAAACATCTTTTTTTAACAAATACAGCGGAAGGCTGTATGCTTCATTTTTAACAGATACAGACGCACCGTCTCTCCAACAGCTGTCCTTCGTTGCGCTAAACTTGCATGGCTGGAAATTCGCCAGAAGTTTCACCAGCTAACGTTTTTTGCGCATACGAAGATAAACAACGTGCTGAAAAGATCAGGGTCGGGGGTGGAACGGGCAGAGGAAGCCAGTTTCCGTTGCGTGTGCGCTGGGGGAATCTACCTCCGCTCGTTTCAAGGCATAGAAACGTGTTAGGATTTTCTAGTAGTTCCACGCCTCGATTCACCCTACTGAAACGTTGTGAAGACTGTTTTCGGGCTCAGGTCACAAGCGGCAGACAATTTCAATCGAGGATATAAATGCAGAGCTATTGGCAGGGGTTTTTAAACACACTGACCATTCTTTTGTATGCAGCAGGCTTAAACTTATAATTTTACTCACAGTCAGAGTTGACACAGGATTAACTTATAGCTAAGGCTGTAAATCCTAAGGTCGAATTCAAGACACCACTGTAAAAACGGATGGAATAAGTGAAGAGCACCTAACGTTGTTGCTACAAAGCGTGCCCGCAGTAGTAGTTTAGGTTCCCGCTTCCACGGACCCTTTTACATGCAGCTAGGCATTAGACCTCTTGGTTCCATGACCGCAGGCCATGCTATAATATATAATGATCATTACGAATGCAATAATTGCGTCCCTAAAAGGCAAGGACAAACGTTTATTTCTGACTTTCTCATTATTGGTCATTGCCAGACGCCAACTGAGCTTCAGAAGCTGGCCGGCAGCTATGAAGGGGGCCTCGCACAAGACCCACCATACTTATGCTAACGCCTAATAGGCTAACAATGCAGTTCTGCCTAGTCGTCTATTTGTGCCTGTTACATGAAGCGCCTTCTTCTTTCTTCTCTTCGTTTTTAATACTGCTACCAGACTCCCCAACCTTCCGTACACGCCGAAACGTTTTACAATTAGTCCGTTAATTACCACAGCAGTTTTTGAAGCAATTAATTTGGACAAACAATTTGGTTCAGGTTTCCCTTGTGAACAGTTATTAATGATATCAAGTTTCAGTGAAGCGTGGTTGGTTCGCTTGATAAATTTACTCGAGAATATATTTTGCAAGGTTCCAAAAGATTTAAATTCAGCGTGAGAAAAATACCACCTGGTTAGGTGTGGCCGGGGCTTGTGGTGCGAGGTTCTCAGCGCCCAAAAACTGGCTCCTTTAGGCCCACCTAGCCACAACACAAACGAAGTACAATTTTTCAAGGTAAAAGCGTCGCTGCAGAACTGCAGCATAGTTTACAGCAGTTTAAGTGCTTCGGTGAAGTGGCCTTTCGAAGATACGAACTGTCGCACTGTTGACAGGTTGGCGAGATGATATTGTTGTTTGAGTGATGGAAAACAATATGGGACTTGTACGACCTCCTTTTCACTGAGATTTCGTGGTTTATCATTAAAACTTCATTACTTTCGCTCCACTCTAGAATTTTATCTTCCCTTTTCGACTACATATAACCACACCTTGCAATGTATTAAATGCAGACAAATTTGAGTTCAATTGTTGAACACATATGCTGGTGTTGTCTAGGCATGACGCATGACGAGTTTGATTCTTCTTTTATACGGACTACTTTCCTATCGTCTGTAGGGGCAGCGAAGTAGGATCGGAGTTGTTTCACAAACACTTTTCAAGGTGGCCCATTGCAGCAACTTTAGTTTCTACGTTATCGTACCTTCTTATTTTTCTTTCGCTCTATCTCAGCTGCTCCACACTCGGTTTTCTTTGCAGCAGACAGACAGCCTGTCCCTTTGCGCTGGTTTTGTTGCTGGTTTGTTCCTTCTGCAGCGCCGCATTGCTGTGGTCACGTGACTGCGCCTCGCTGCTTCTTTGGTGAAGTCTGCTAGGATAAAATCAAAGTGCACACCACAACGAAGAAACTCGAAGAACAAGTTTCGCGTAAAAGGTAGCACGCCTATTTAAATTAAGCTCGCAACGCGGGGCCCACTGTGGCGCCACCTTGTGTACATGAGCTAGGCTGGCACGTTCCCAGTGGTGCGACTATGTACTCTTATTTCTGCCATCATTCTTTCTTCTCCGCGTTTTCTTTTGCCTGCGTTAGTTACGGCGGCTGAAAGACTTGACCAAGCGCACTTGTTAGCACTATGAGGAAGCACCGAAATGCTATTTGCCTACTCGCACGCTGCAATTACTCCTATAGCGCGCTGTACACGTCTCTAAGACACGTTTCGGAGTCTAAGCACACAGCCCCTTCACTATGTCCACCTTTAGTCACCACCATTAAGCTCTAGAAGTACGGGGTTAAGTGGTGGTGTCACATGTCGAAGGTCCATTATACTCATTTTATTTACAGCTCAATAACAATATGTGTTTGTGAGAGTTTCCTTGAGGAATCTGTCGTCCTTGCGAGTGTTTATTGTTCGGTTCCCTTCTTTGAGCAGTCGTCCTTTTCTTGTGCCACCCGTCGACCATACCGCGCATCATCCTCCATCAATTTAGTTCACCACGGATGCAGGATTTTGGACGTATAGAATATGTAATGCTTTCGCAATGAAAACACATACTTTACACTGAACAGTTTAGCTATTGCTTCCTAAATTGCTGAAGACTGTCCACATTAATGTTTTGTACGAAGAAAACTACTAATCTCACCTGCAACCTTAATTGTGCACATCACAAGTTCACGCAGTGATTGCTTTAGAGCGGTGTTCTGCAATCCGCAAATATGCACACATATTTCGCAAGCAGCTTTATTTGCGTTTATTCTTTCTCTACCTGCTTGCTCCCCACTTAAGATTTCACACGCATTTTTCTTTCGCCATATAACTTTGTTCCCCGCCATTCTGTCCAAACTGCAAAGAAAGGAATTCAGTTTATCAGCCTCTGGCGACGCAGTTACGACTGTCTTCCTCAACAGGGTTCCACAGGAGGCTGGTATGTATGCGGCGGAAGGAAGCACAGTGTAGGGGAAGTCGAAGAGTGGTGGTGGCTAAGGGGATAACCAGGGTGTCCGGCCTCACGAACTTTCCCTGATGGTATTACCGAGAGCGTACCGGGAAAAAGGAAAGGCAGTGACAACAATGTGCTCGTTGTCTCCCTCTCGAGGGCATTAAACCCGCCGCTGCTCCCCGATTGCGGGAGACTGAAATAACGGCGGGGAGCGCTTGGTGATAACACCTGCGTAGTAGAAACGTAGGTGAGCACTTCGCGACTAGAGTCAGACCGTGGCTACGTAACCCGGCAACGGCGTCAACGCACGAAAACACGTTGAATGATGTCGTAGAAAGCGTGGACATTCTCGAGGGAATGACGACTTGCGCAACAAAACAGTCACAAAACTGGCAAGACTTGGCGTATTATGTAGCTGCATTATTGTCACGTCGAGCAAAATCTCCGAATCTCATGCCGACGTGGGTCCTACAACTTTGTTGGAGTCTCTGTTAGTGGAGTATATACTTGTCTCGTGCGTGGAAGACGACATGATGCCGGATTTACTTGTTCACCAAACATTATCCTTCTACTTGGACTTGTGACTCATTGCTTCTGGCTATTCCTTGCAAATTCGCTGCACGAGAACACGTGGCAAGCAATTTCGGGTGTGATGCAGAGGTGTGTACATGTTCCAGCAGCCTCAACTTCTCGTAAACCACATGTCGTCTCCGCAATAAACCTCAACCGCAACTTCACTGTTGAAGATGAGGTTCTGCTCGGCAAAGTGACGCCATCATGCATTATGCACGATAGCCTTCACTTCAAACACGCGTCTCCTCTAATCTTACATCTACCTCCACCTCACCTTAACCTCGAGCGCGTTATTTGTTTATTTATCTGTCTGCCTAATTTCTGGCCTTCGTCGTGCTAATAGGGGATATAAACAACAGAAATATTAATGATTTACCAATATTATATGCCCTGCTGTAACTGTGCTCAGCGTAAGGAAATAGTTTTGGTCCCTTCCCACCCAATCCTGTCCTAAAGCTAGCTTGAAAAAATTGAACTGACGAGCGGCAGAGAGCTAAGAGAAATATTCACCTTGAAAATCTAACATTACCGAAAGAGGAATTTCAGTGGCTCTTCAGTTCGACAATGCGGATAACCTTGGTAATCAGAGAAAGCTTTGATGTATAGGATAACCAGGAGTACGAGTAAGTAAGTATGTAAGTAATGTACTCGTAAGTAATGTAAGTACGAGTAAATTGTAGCTTGGAGCTTTGCGAACATCTTATTGAAGGATGGAATATGATACAATTGCATGGAATCGTGTAGTTTATTGAACAGTTTATGGGAGCAGTTTACTAAATTTAAATTATCTCACTTTGGTGAGCGTTGCTGTAAAATTGACCGGTTATCCGCACGTCTAAAAAAAGCCCTGTGATTTCTTTCACATCAGGCTAAACGGCATTTTGAGGGCGTGTAGATTTTTAGTGGATGCCCAGGAGTGGAAACATGCAAATGTGCCCTTCCCTGAGCACGGCAAGTTGAGGCCTAAAAGGACAGCCCTTGCACGCTCCCGAGCATGGTAATCAATCTGTGATTTGGGATAAATAGTCGATGGCGGGTCGCAACACAGACAAACATCTTGAACACAGTCCTTGCATTGAGGATGAGCCGACACGGGAGCAACCGCCAGCTATACGAAAACAATGCTTTGTAAGAGCTTCTCGGTGTTGTCGCCCTCCTAGTTCCAGAGACTCCCAATAAATGCAGCAGACATCATATGCCAGTGTTTCTTTCATTCACTTCATTCTTGCCGACCCGGAAGCCTGTAAGGCCGACGTTTTTCTGTACCGATTAAAACAAAACAAAAGAGAACCCAACTTTAGCAAGGCCGATTCCCAATTATTGTAGCTTTTTATCTCGACTGATACCGTGACCACCACAACCACCTTTCTCGTTAGCGCCTTTAAAAGGGTGCAGTGAATAGGCCCTTGGCTTGTGAGAAGCACGTCCACGGGAGTGAGGCAGTAGCGCACCCAAGCGCAGTTCACTATGCGCAGAGGGTGGTGTCACGTTCGTTTGAACATCGCGAGTAACCTCCCCCTTTCTCTGCTCGGTCAACAAGACACTTTTTCAACGTGTGCCGCATCGCCCGGAGAGACGAAACGTGTTCTTCAAACATGGGAAATTCGCGCAATGTGGGGTGGCGGCGAGTGTGGCGGCTAATTTGAAAGGGAGTCCATAATACGTGGGATCATTAAAAGTTTTTCTCCGCCACAAGGTGACATTCTCCCGCTTTAAGTTGCAAACCACCAAGAGGGGTCTAGTTCTTTGCGGGGCTCTTATGTAGCAGTACAACGTCCATGTCTTCCATTCACGCCTGACGATGTTGATGGAGGACAGGATTAGGGTAAGTGACGAGCTTATAAATCCTTTGTATACGCTAAAAAGTGGGAGTTAGACCAATAAAAATTTCAGGGCCCTATTATAATTGCTAAAAAATTATTGAGCCTCTCAACGGGAATTTTATATCAAAGAAACAAACTTTCTTTAGCTGGAATTAGTAAAACCTGTAACAGTATTAGTTTGTTATGTTGGCAGCAACCTTTATGTAGAAAAGCCCAAGTGAGTGGTCAAGTGCTGTAGGATACGACAAACTCTTGTTCGAACACTAAGCTTGCAGCACTTTCTGCGAAAATATTCCTCTAACAAGGGCTAAAATAAAGTAAAATAAAGTGCCCCTGCCTTTACTTTTTACCTGGTTGAGTGAGCTGTAGTCGAGCAGTCTAGATGAATTCGTAAGGTATATTTCGATTTTCCTTTTTGCAGCGACCGTTCTAAACTGAGAAATGCAGCTTGTTTCACTGCCGTGAAGATGTCGTTTTCGAAAAAAATTACCCAAATAAATTTCGCATCTTGTTATAATTATTCAAGCAGACCTATGGCATTTTTAACATTATTTGCCACATATTCGATCGTACTAAGTAATTAAGGACGACTTGGAGAATATTCATTCTTTGCATTGCGTGCGGTGGCCACTACACCGACCATAGCGCTCAGTAATTATGGCCGGACAGTGGACCTAATTCTTTTATGATATGGGGTTCAGACCACAATGCACAAGGAGCACCGTGTCCATGCCGTCTTCTCCTGTTGCGTCGCGATTTTCGGGGGGTGATAAAGGAGGGGCTGCTATTACGCTTACTGCGCTGAGCCACTTAATCGTTCAGTTTAATAAGGATCGAAACCCCTAGATTCCACAGTTTTGGTGTGCTGACGGAAATTTCTTTTGGGGGAGAAAGATAATGGAAACAGGGAGTCGTTCTTTTTATGGGCATGCCTACTTCATCGCATGCGAGCACAACGGCCATCCCGTATGGAGTCGTTCCCGGGACCTTTTGTGGTGTTCTTGTATTACACAGTTTAACTAAAAAGGTCATAGGGGGTGGTATGTTTTTGCGGTGATCGTAGGGAAATTACCCAAATGAAGAAGAGGACGTCTGATCGTGCAGCGTTCGGTGAAAAGAGGAGGAAGACGACGATTATCGGAAACAATGGGCATTCATAGAGATGTGATGTAAATAGAGTTATTTTTTTTCTTTTACGGCGGCTTTGGACTCCTTTCTTCCACAGGGGGTAGCTTCAGCTTTGTTGCCTTGCTTAAGTTAACGCAACACATTTCGCTGTCTCTGCACAGATTACTTGTGTATTCTCACTTAACTTACTTAAATTAGCTGAGAACAGAGCTGTGAAACTTTTGCTCAGACTTACGTTTTGGTCTCGCAAGACGACCCCACAGAGCGAAAAACCTGCGCCGCTCCAAAGTCTAGGTTAAAAACTATTTCAGACTTATTCATAGCTACAACTTCAGGGTAAATTTCAGCCCAAAATATTGTGTTTTCTCTCACGGAGTTAATGTGGTTTGCGGTATCCACAAATGTTCTAATATTAAACTATAATTTTTAAACTTTGTACGCAAAAATACGCATATCCCAACTGAAAACGTGAACTCAAGCAAATATATCGTAAAGATAAGTCAATAACGTATTTAGAGTAGATACAATGGCAGCCGGGACCAGAATAGAGACAAACCGAACCTGTCAACCGTACGCTCACAAACATCCCCATCGTGTACGGGAGCCCCCGAAAACCAGGACGGGAATGCTGCGCTAGAATTTGTAGCCGTTTAGTCAAGTACATCCCGTCGTGTCTCTGGAGCATGTTGACCCTTCCAATCACTATACGACGAGAAAAAACTTTGCCACGTGACAAAGTATGTCGGGCTACTTCTTCTAAAGTAGATCTTCACTAGCCACCATAAACCAGAGATGCTTTTTCCCGTGCTGTCTTCTCAAGCCAGATACTTTACAGGCGGGTTAGTGCTTAGGACAAGGCTTCACCCACCGTAACGTATCATTCAGGCTCCCTTGCCCTCCAAACATTACCATACCCTCACTTCGGCCTGTCTTCTAAGCAGTTCTTTCGCTACCAAAGCCGTGAAAATATACTTGTGGGGAGTGACAAACGTGGTACCCAACATCGTACCCTCGCTATCTCGCTCTGTAATTGCACATAATGTAAATGCAGTTTATTTACGTTAAGATAAACGCTAGCTTAACTTCTGATAAATAAATGTGAGCGTTGGTTATTGTCGATTAAAACCTGCGTTTTCGCGCGTCGTTTACAGCAGTGTTGTCTTCCGCTAGGCTCTCAACAAAATTGCTTGCGTCTTTCCGGTCCCGTGGATAAGGAATAGTACGCGGGCGTTCCACAAAAAGTTTAAAAGACTCTGTAGCTTCCATTTTACTGTGGGTATGGTTAAAAAAGTATGCAGTTTTTAACTGCGAAGGCGACTTCTTCATTATTCCGAGTTTTTATTATATGTTATGAGTGGGTAGTTCACAGTGAAGTTGTAAACGATACAGAATTCCCGAATTCCTTAACAACGTATGGTGACGTGTTAGTTGGCTCTTCATTTAGAGCACCATTAAGGGCCCCAAAGAAGACAAAGGACGTTTAAGACAACAATGTCCCTGTCTTGCGCTTCATTCACCTTCTTTCCTGCGCTTAAAGGGACCCTGCAACTCTTTCGAAGTTTTTTTCTACACTCTAAATGCTTTTACAATGTATTCAACAAACATAACTAGTACATAGAACGGGGGGCAAAGTACCTCAGCCAGAAATTGCCGCCATATCTCCATCAGATAACATAGAAACTTGCTCAAAAGATTCCTCTCTCTTTTCAGACTTGGAGTTATCTGAACTGTCAAATTACGCCATTACAGTGGTGTAGCGGCTATTGGCTGGCCGGATTTCTTTCAGTTGCAGCAATAAAGGCATTCGATAGCCACTCAAAAACATGCCACAAGAGCAACGCAGACATGGATGGCGTGTCTGCTGCGACGCGCAAATGTCGCAGTGCCGCTCAGTGCTAGCGACAACTACGGCTTGAACAATCATTCCAGATTTAAAAGAAAGGGTGAAAACGTTTATCCAAAGTGTCACACAGTCCCTGTAACGGTGATCTCGTAGGCTGTCATTACATGCTTGTCAAAAAGGTAGTATGGTTAAGATAACTGCTGCAAATATTGTTCTATCGGAACTATAAACAAAGAAGCTATATGCGAAAGAATTCACAAATAATCATAAGAAAAGTAACATCATGGGTGTTTATATGATCGATGTAATAAATAACCACAAACATTCAATATATTTATTCGGTAATGCAGCTACAGTGGTCTCCCATGTTTACAGCAGTGTAAGGGCTCTCGATTATTTGTTTTACTTACTGGTGGTTAATATAAGTTTGATTTGCTGTTGTTTCTTGGATTACACAATCAAATTACATAAGAACCCTTACTGGGACCAAGACATTGCTCAAGAGTAAAAGACCAGCACTGTGGCCTCCCCAAAACTTTTAGCGAACCTAATAAAGCCAACACAAATGTGTGCTGAAAACCTGAAAACACATCACGTAGATATAGCAATTCAATCAAATCAGTATCACCTGAACATAACTTTCACTGGCTTTATAATGTAAATCTACTAGCGCTGCTGCCATCCGGCACGTCTCGCTCGATAGTTTTATATACACAATGACGAACGGCTGCAAGTGGCGTACAGCGGCTTTACTATCAAAGAAACGCCGACGAAAATTGACAAGCTTGATTTTCCACGAGTCCACAATAAACTGCCAGACTCTTTATTACTGTCTTTGCAAAAAAATAACGTGCTTAGTTTCTAGAGTCCCTAAGCTCATGCTGAAAAAGTTAGGTGCAATATGATGACAAAAACTGATGAATTAGAATAAACTCTGCAAAAATTGAAACGTGAAAAGTCTCTGTTTGGTTCCTACAGCACCAATTTACTCTCAGGATGTTTTCGTCATTGTCGCTGCAACGCCAATTGTCGACTATAGCTGGTTCTCTCGGAGGTTCGGATGTTTTATATCCCTCATCTCTCAACCGCTTTGTTCTAGAATATCGCGGCGCCTTTGGTACTTTGACTGGGCGCCTCAAACCCAGAAGTGTTTGTCCCTGCCTCTTCCACCGTGATGGGTTGCTTTCTGAGCGGGAGCTCCATGGGATGTTTATTGTAACATAGAAGTCATGTCTTGGCATAAGCCAGCTGTGTAGTGCGCAGCGAGCCTTTTTTTTAAATGCAACAGATTGGTATACACGAATTTGATGTTTTAGACATACGCGGTTTTTTCTGGTGTACTTTGTTTCTGCAGGAAGCACCTGGCGACCCGTTTATTCGATGGAACCCAGAACCCAGCCGTACGGTTTGAGCACCCCTTCAAGCGATGGGATCGCGTTATCTAGCTCGGAAGCGTAAAGCACATAGCACCTCTTCAAGTGCGACAGGTGTTGCCGAGTGTTTCTATGTGATTTTCGGCTGCATCGCTCCACTGAATGCGGTTTTATGTCGAAGCATGACAGCTGGCGCTGTTGCTTACCGAATGTTTTTCGCCCTGGATTCGATGTTGTGTACCGAATACATTGCGCGATTGGTGTTTAAGAACTACCTTGTGTATTTCAGACATTCATTCGCAGCTTCCTATCTCACAAAAAACGTTGGTTTAGAATTTCAGTGCACAACCGGTTCACCTGCATCCTGTCTGCGGCGGCACGCGTTTCAGAGCTGACAAGTGTTTTAAAACCGAAAAAAACTCAACATTGTCTTATTGTCTTCAGGATTTGTTGGTAGGCCAGTGAGGAGAGATAGTCTATTGACACCAAAGCAGGCTTGCATGGAAAGGGCGGCTGCCGAATGTGCAAGAATTCAGACAGCTTTTTTGCTGTTTCCTGTTTGGAGTTTGTTGTATTTACCTTGAATAAGATAGAAAACCAAAATTTCCAGCTTTACTCACTAGGTTCGCTTTTGCTAGGTTCCGGTGTCTTTATGTATTTACTGGCAAATAAGTTGCAAAAAGGATACTTTTTTTGCATAAACGACAGGGCTATACACGCAACAATTTCTGTACAAACAAAAATAATGACTCGAAACGGTAAAGTAACAAAACTGTTACATGCACAAAACATGATAACAGCCCCACACGAATAATAAGGCATACTCTTCTTACATTCATACGCCGACATGCAACAATGATTAAATCGAATCGAGGGCAAATATTTTTTGTCACGTTGCGTCAAATATTCACAAGCAAACGTAAAATTTTCCTTTGCGTATTTGATTGATTGTAGTGTTTAACGCGCCGACGCACCGCCGGCGATGAGGCCCGCCGTAGTAGAGGGCTGAGATACACGGCGGGTAGATCCGCTGCGTAACGCTACCCACCGAAACACTCAGCAAAATGCCTTATTCGCATCAAAGGAATACCCGTCGTTTACGGCACAAAGAACAAGTTCTGGAATTATGTTTGGAGATACTTGCGTCAGCACCAAACATGCGCAGCATTGTATAATATATTAGTTTTGGTTAACCAAGGCAGAAGATCCCAGTTGGAAAACTGCCATCAGAGTTTGCTATTGCAACGAGTCAGCTGGGGAGTGGGGCCACGGCCAGGGCTTTTCGCCATTTCCCAAGAGAAAACGCCCCCGCAGCAATAGAACAAAAAAAGCATACAGCACAGCCCAAAACCACTGTACAGCCATTGACATTCCCGCTGACGCGCAGATTAACTTTCAAGGACGCGTCGCAGACCCGTTATTCCATTTCGTTCCCCTCCATCCGGTCCTACCTCAGACAGAAAAAACAAGAGAGTATCACGTCGTCGTGAGGGCTTCCCCGTCTCTCCCCAAACAGGCTGCACTTAAGACAAAGAGGCCGGTATAGGGGGACCTTCGCTCTGAAAAAACAGAAAAAACATCGGGGAGATGCAGCTGTATGAACCTCAACAACTCTGAAGAGAGCTGCGCGGTCTGCCCGCCTACTCCCACTTTCCGCACTTTCTTCCTACTACTGGAAATTCCCCTGGGATTAGGGACGTTATGCAAATGGAATTTCACTTTTTACTTTTAGTTCTATATGGCACCCCAACCCAATATTTGTTTTCGTATGCCTCCGGTTTCAAGCCTTCTCGTGCGAACAAAAATGCAGGTGCTTTTCTCTCTCTACAATGTCTTCGTGGGTCTTCATGTCAGTTTAACATTTTGAGGTCATTATCGTCTCCGACACTTCCTCGCCTGATGGAGGCGTATCGCTTGTGTTTGTGTTCTTTTCATTGCTACTAGAATTACTGAGCTAATAAAACAGCAAATGAAGTGGACTAAGAAAGGCGAGACGGCTGTCACTCGCCAAAGAAGATCATTTCAACTCGCGGGCTTTTTCAAATTGTTGGGAAAGGACGTGTGCTCAGGCCGCAAATTTTTGGTCGCACAGAGGTGCGAAGAGAAGAAATACAAGTCCGCAGTACAGCGAGTAATTGAACAAACGCAAGAGCCGGATTGAATAAAACTCTCAAAACAAACCTTTATTCGTAGAGTAAAAAAGTCCAATCGAAAAAAAGAGAACAGCGCTTTCCAATTGGAACGGCTGCAGTTCCTCTTTAACGAACCGAGATGATTTCTACGTCAGCGGTGGTGACAACACGCTTTTGGAGCTTTCCACTTCAGCTTGCGTAGCCCACTTCAATTGCCTAATGGCTGTCGGCAACGGTTTCTTTCGGCCCGTGAAAACGCTTTAATGGTGTATTTGTACCTGGAACGCTCTTTATTTGCATTTTGTTTTTGTAATTAGTATTTCATCATTATTCTGTATATTCTTTTGCCTTAATATAAGGAATCGACGCTAGTGCCTCTGATGGTGTCTGTACTAACTTCTGGGGTGTACTTAGGTTATGCCATCAGGCCAAGATTTATGGTGAAGCTGTCAAGTGATTCTGTTTGGCGGTCTTAAGCCAGTACTGTTTTCAAAAAGATCGCCAACACAGTGCTAATGCGAATTTTGGCTTCGGATAAGGTATTACTGAACAAATTGTGACTTTATTAACAGTTAACAATCCAGTGATTGGGAGTAAATTACATGGAGTTGCAGCAATAAAGGCATTCGATAGCCACTCAAAAACATGCCACAAGAGCAACGCAGACATGGATGGCGTGTCTGCTGCGACGCGCAAATGTCGCAGTGCCGCTCAGTGCTAGCGACAACTACGGCTTGAACAATCATTCCAGATTTAAAAGAAAGGGTGAAAACGTTTATCCAAAGTGTCACACAGTCCCTGTAACGGTGATCTTGTAGGCTGTCATTACATGCTTGTCAAAAAGGTAGTATGGTTAAGATAACTGCTGCAAATATTGTTCTATCGGAACTATAAACAAAGAAGCTATATGCGAAAGAATTCACAAATAATCATAAGAAAAGTAACATCATGGGTGTTTATATGATCGATGTAATAAATAACCACAAACATTCAATATATTTATTCGGTAATGCAGCTACAGTGGTCTCCCATGTTTACAGCAGTGTAAGGGCTCTCGATTATTTGTTTTACTTACTGGTGGTTAATATAAGTTTGATTTGCTGTTGTTTCTTGGATTACACAATCAAATTACATAAGAACCCTTACTGGGACCAAGACATTGCTCAAGAGTAAAAGACCAGCACTGTGGCCTCCCCAAAACTTTTAGCGAACCTAATAAAGCCAACACAAATGTGTGCTGAAAACCTGAAAACACATCACGTAGATATAGCAATTCAATCAAATCAGTATCACCTGAACATAACTTTCACTGGCTTTATAATGTAAATCTACTAGCGCTGCTGCCATCCGGCACGTCTCGCTCGATAGTTTTATATACACAATGACGAACGGCTGCAAGTGGCGTACAGCGGCTTTACTATCAAAGAAACGCCGACGAAAATTGACAAGCTTGATTTTCCACGAGTCCACAATAAACTGCCAGACTCTTTATTACTGTCTTTGCAAAAAAATAACGTGCTTAGTTTCTAGAGTCCCTAAGCTCATGCTGAAAAAGTTAGGTGCAATATGATGACAAAAACTGATGAATTAGAATAAACTCTGCAAAAATTGAAACGTGAAAAGTCTCTGTTTGGTTCCTACAGCACCAATTTACTCTCAGGATGTTTTCGTCATTGTCGCTGCAACGCCAATTGTCGACTATAGCTGGTTCTCTCGGAGGTTCGGATGTTTTATATCCCTCATCTCTCAACCGCTTTGTTCTAGAATATCGCGGCGCCTTTGGTACTTTGACTGGGCGCCTCAAACCCAGAAGTGTTTGTCCCTGCCTCTTCCACCGTGATGGGTTGCTTTCTGAGCGGGAGCTCCATGGGATGTTTATTGTAACATAGAAGTCATGTCTTGGCATAAGCCAGCTGTGTAGTGCGCAGCGAGCCTTTTTTTTAAATGCAACAGATTGGTATACACGAATTTGATGTTTTAGACATACGCGGTTTTTTCTGGTGTACTTTGTTTCTGCAGGAAGCACCTGGCGACCCGTTTATTCGATGGAACCCAGAACCCAGCCGTACGGTTTGAGCACCCCTTCAAGCGATGGGATCGCGTTATCTAGCTCGGAAGCGTAAAGCACATAGCACCTCTTCAAGTGCGACAGGTGTTGCCGAGTGTTTCTATGTGATTTTCGGCTGCATCGCTCCACTGAATGCGGTTTTATGTCGAAGCATGACAGCTGGCGCTGTTGCTTACCGAATGTTTTTCGCCCTGGATTCGATGTTGTGTACCGAATACATTGCGCGATTGGTGTTTAAGAACTACCTTGTGTATTTCAGACATTCATTCGCAGCTTCCTATCTCACAAAAAACGTTGGTTTAGAATTTCAGTGCACAACCGGTTCACCTGCATCCTGTCTGCGGCGGCACGCGTTTCAGAGCTGACAAGTGTTTTAAAACCGAAAAAAACTCAACATTGTCTTATTGTCTTCAGGTTTTGTTGGTAGGCCAGTGAGGAGAGATAGTCTATTGACACCAAAGCAGGCTTGCATGGAAAGGGCGGCTGCCGAATGTGCAAGAATTCAGACAGCTTTTTTGCTGTTTCCTGTTTGGAGTTTTTTGTATTTACCTTGAATAAGATAGAAAACCAAAATTTCCAGCTTTACTCACTAGGTTCGCTTTTGCTAGGTTCCGGTGTCTTTATGTATTTACTGGCAAATAAGTTGCAAAAAGGATACTTTTTTTGCATAAACGACAGGGCTATACACGCAACAATTTCTGTACAAACAAAAATAATGACTCGAAACGGTAAAGTAACAAAACTGTTACATGCACAAAACATGACAACAGCCCCACACGAATAATAAGGCATACTCTTCTTACATTCATACGCCGACATGCAACAATGATGAAATCGAATCGAGGGCAAATATTTTTTGTCACGTTGCGTCAAATATTCACAAGCAAACGTAAAATTTTCCTTTGCGTATTTGATTGATTGTAGTGTTTAACGCGCCGACGCACCGCCGGCGATGAGGCCCGCCGTAGTAGAGGGCTGAGATACACGGCGGGTAGATCCGCTGCGTAACGCTACCCACCGAAACACTCAGCAAAATGCCTTATTCGCATCAAAGGAATACCCGTCGTTTACGTGCACAAAGAAACAAGTTCTGGAATTATGTTTGGAGATACTTGCGTCAGCACCAAACATGCGCAGCATTGTATAATATATTAGTTTGGTTAACCAAGGCAGGGGATCCCAGTTGGAAAACTGCCATCAGAGTTTGCTATTGCAACGAGTCAGCTGGGAGTGGGGCCACGGCCAGGGCTTTTTCGCCATTTCCCAAAGAAAACGCCCCCGCAGCAATAGAACAAAAAAGCATACAGCACAGCCAAAACCACTGTACAGCCATTGACATTCCCGCTGACGCAGCAGATTAACTTTCAAGGACGCGTCGCAGACCCGTTATTCCATTTCGTTCCCCTCCGTCCGGTCCTACCTCAGACAAGAAAAAACAAGAGAGTATCACGTCGTCGTGAGGGCTTCCCCGTCTCTCCCCAAACAGGCTGCACTTAAGACAAAGAGGCCGGTATAAGGGGACCTTCGCTCTGAAAAAAACAGAAAAACATCGGGGAGATGCAGCTGTATGAACCTCAACAACTCTGAAGAGAGCTGCGCGGTCTGCCCGCCTACTCCACTTTCGCACTTCTTCCTACTACTGGAAATCCCCTGGGATTAGGGACGTTATGCAAATGGAATTTCACTTTTTACTTTTAGTTCTATATGGCACCCCCAACCCAATATTTGTTTGTCGTATGCCTCCGGTTTCAAGCCTTCTCGTGCGAACAAAAATGCAGGTGCTTTTCTCTCTCTACAATGTCTTCGTGGGTCTTCATGTCAGTTTAACATTTTGAGGTCATTATCGTCTCCGACACTTCCTCGCCGTGATGGAGGCGTACGCTTTGTTTTGTGTTCTTTTCATTGCTACTAGAATTACTGGAGCTTAATAAAACAGCAAATGAAGTGGACTAAGAAAGGCGAGACGGCTGTCACTCGCCAAAGAAGATCATTTCAACTCGCGGGCTTTTTCAAATTGTTGGGAAAGGACGTGTGCTCAGGCCGCAAATTTTTGGTCGCACAGAGGTGCGAAGAGAGAATACAAGTCCGCAGTACAGCGAGTATTTGAACAAACGCAAGAGCCATATTGAATAAAACTCTCAAAACAAACCTTTATTCGTAGAGTAAAAAAGTCCAATCGAAAAAAAGAGAACAGCGCTTTCCAATTGGAACGGCTGCAGTTCCTCTTTAACGAACCGAGATGATTTCTGCGTCAGCGGTGGTGACAACACGCTTTTGGAGCTTTCCACTTCAGCTTGCGTAGCCCACTTCAATTGCCTAATGGCTGTCGGCAACGGTTTCTTTCGGCCCGTGAAAACGCTTTAATGGTGTATTTGTACCTGGAACGCTCTTTATTGCATTTTGTTTTTGTAATTAGTATTTCATCATATTCTTGTATATTCTTTTGCCTTAATATAAGGAATCGACGCTAGTGCCTCTGATGTGGTCTGTACTAAACTTCTGGGGTGTACTTAGGTTATGCCATCAGGCCAAGATTTATGGTGAAGCTGTCAAGTGATTGTTGGCGGTCTTAAGCCAGTACTGTTTTCAGAAAGATCGCCAACACAGTGCTAATGCGAATTTTGGCTTCGGATAAAGGTATTACTGAACAAATTGTGACTTTATTAACAGTTAACAATCCAGTGATTGGGAGTACATTACATGGAGCCTTAATCATAGATCATGCTACTTCTGCTCTCAAATTTCGGGTCTGATGGAGAGGTGTGTAATAACCTCACCAGCCTCCACTTCTCCTGAACCACATGTCGTCAATCCAACCAACCTCAACCCCCCTTCACTGTTGAACATGAGGTTCTGCTCGGCAAACTAACGGCATCATGCATTATGCACGATAGCCTTCACTTCAAACACACGTCACCTCTAACCTTACATCTACCACCACCTAACCTCGCCCTGGAGCGCGTTATTTATATATTTATTTATCTGCCTAATTTCAGGCCTTTTTCTTGCTAATGGTGGATATAAAAACATAACTACAATGATTTAACAAATATTACACGTCCTGCTGTAACTGTACTCAGCGTACAGATTTAGTTTTGCTCCCTCCCACCCAATCCGGTCCCTAAGGATAGCTTTAAAATTCAAACTGACGAGCGGCAGAGAGCTGAGAGAAATAGTCACCTTGGAAATCTAACAGTTCAGTAGACGGAATTCCAGGGGTTCTTCACTTCGACACTGGGGATTACGTTTATAATCAGCGAAAGCTGTGATGTACGTGTGTAGGTACACAATAGTGTAAGTACGAGTAAATTGTAGCTCGGAACTTTGCGAACATCCTATTGAATGATGGAATGTGATACAATTGTATCGAATCGTATAGTTTAATGAACAGTTTACGGGAGCAGTTTACTAAATTTATTTTCCGGCTTTGGGGAGTGGTGTTCCAATATTGACCTATTATCCGCACGTCTATATAAAAAAGCCCCGTGACTTCTATGAAATAAGGCTAAATGGCATTTTCAGGGCGTGTAGATTTTTAATGGACGCCCAGGAGTGGAAACATGCCAATCCGCCCTTCCCCGATCACCGCATGCTGAGGCTTGAAAGGACAGCCTTCGCACGCTCCCGCACATGCTAATAAACCTGTGACTTTGGATAAATCGTCAGTGGCGTGTCGCAGCGCAGACAAACATCTTGAAAGCCGTCCTTGCATTGAGGATGAGCCGGCACGGGAGCAACCGCCAGCTATACGAAAACAATGCTTCGTAAGAGGTTCTCGGTTTTATCGCCCTCCTAGTTCCACAGACTCCCAATTAATGCAGCAGACCTCCTATGCCAGTGTTTCTTTCATCCAATTCATTCTTGCCCACCAGGAAGCCTGTAAGGCCAACGTTTTTCGGTATCTGTCTAAACAAAACAAAAAAGAACCCAAGTTTAGCAAGGCCGATTCTCAATTGTTGTAGCTGTTTATCTCGACTAATACAGCGACCATCACAACCAACTTTTTTCGTTAGCGCCATTAAAAGGGTGCAGTGAGTAAGGCCATGGCCTGTTTGCCTTTAAGAGAGTACGTGAGAGGCACATCAACGGGATTGAGGCAACAGCACACCCGAGCGCCGTTCACTATGCGCAGAGTGTGGTGGCAAGTTCGTTTGAACATCGCGAGTAACCTTTCCCCTTCTCTGCTCGGTCTACAAGACACTTTTGCAACGTCGCCCGCATCGCCCGAAGAGCCGAAACATTTTCTTCAAACATGAGAATTTCGCGGCACGCTGGGCGGCGGCGAGTGCGGCGCCTAATTTGAAAGGGAGTCCATAATACGTGGGATTATTAAAAGATTTTCTCTGCCACAAAGTGAAATTCTCCCGCTTAAAGTTGCAAACCACCAAGAGGGTCTAATAGTTCGCGGGGCTCTTCTGTAGCAGTACAACTTTCATGTCTTCCATTCAAGCCTGACGATGTTGATGGAGGACCGGATTAGGGTAAGTGACGAGCTATAAATACTTTGTTTACTCTAAAAAGTGGCAGTTAAATCAAGAATTTCAGGGCATTGTTGTATTTGCGAAAAATTGTTCAGTCTCTCAACGGTAATTTTATGTCAAAGAAACCAACTTTCTTGAGCTGGAATCAGTAAAACTGGTAACAGTATTTGTTTTTTATGTTGGCCGCAAACTTTATGTAGAAAAGCTTAAGTCAGTGGTCAAGTGCAGCAGGAGTCGACGCAGACTTGTTTGAACACTGGGCTTGCAGCGCTTGCCCTGAAAATATTCCTCTGACTATGGATAAAATAAAGTAACGTAAAGTAACCTGCCCTTACTTTTTACCTGGTTGGGTAAGCTGTAGGTAACTAGTTTAGGTGAATTTATAACGTATATTTCGGTTTTTTGGCTGCAGCGAGGGTTTCAAACCGTGAATGCAGCTGATTTGAGAGGAGTGCCGTTTTCGGGAAAAATTACGCGCAAAAATTTGCAATCTTGTTACGATCATTCAAGCACACCAACGCCTTTCTCAACATCATTGGCAAAATGTTCGATTGTTTTAAGTATTTAAGGACAACTTGGACCATAGCCATTTTTTGCCTTGTATGAGGTGGCCACTACATCTACCATAGCGCTCAGTAATTATGGCTGGAAAGTGGACCTAATTCTTTGATTATCTTGCGTTCGGTACCACATTTCAAAAGGAGCACCGTGTTCGTGCCGTCTTCTGTTGCATCGCGATTTTCGGGTGGTGAGAAAGGGGGTGCTGTTATTAGGATTACGGCACTAAGTCGCCTAATCGTTCATTGTAATACGATTTGACACAACTGGAGTCCACGGTTAGGGTGTGTTGACTGAAATTTCTTTTTTGGGAGGGAAGATAATGGAAACAGGGAGTCGTTGTTTTTATTAGCATGCCCACTGCATCGCATGCGAACAAAACGACGATCCCGTATGGAGTCATTGCCGGGACCTGTTGTGGTGTTCTAGCATTACACAGTTTAATTAAAAAGGTCATAGGGGATTGCCTTGCTTAAGTTAACGCAACACATTTCGCTGTCTCTGCACAGATTGTGTATTCTCCCTTAACCTACTTAAATTAGCTGAGACCAGAGCTGTGAAACGTTTGTTCTGACTTACGTTTTGGTCTCGCAAGTATACCCTACTGAGCAAAAACATTTTTTTTCCAACGAGGACCTGCGCTGCTCGAAAGTCTAGGGTATAAAATATTTTAGACTTATTCATAGATACAACTACAGGGTAAATTTCAGCCCGAAATATTGTGCTTTCCCCCACGGAGTTAATGTGGTTTGCGGCGTCCACAAATGGTCTATTATTAAACTCTAATTTTCGAACTTTGTACGCCAAAAAACGCATATCCGAACTGAAAACTTCAACTCACTAAAAGATATCTTAAAAATAACACATTCAATTTATTTATAGTACATGCAATGGCAGCCACGGCAATAATAGAGACCAACCGAACCTATAAATCGTGCGCTCACGAATATTCTCACCACGTACGCGAGCCCCCGACAACCAGGGCAGGAATGGCGCGCTACAATTTGCGACCTTTTATTGCAGTACGTCCTATCATGTTTCCAGAACATGTTAACCCTTCCCCTCTCTGTACGAAGGGGAACAAACTTTGCCGCGTGACAAAGTATGTCGGGCTGCTTCTCCTTCCAATGCAGATCTTCACGTGCTTTCATAAACAAGTGATGCTTTTTCCCAGGCTGTCTTCTGAAGCGAGATTGTTTACAGGCGGGTTAGGGCCTACGACAAGGCTTCACCCACTTGAACGTATCATTCAGGCTTACTTGGCCTCCAACCATCACGGTACCGTCACGTCGGCCTGTCTTCGAAGCAGTTCTTTCTCTACCCAGGCCGTTAAAAGATACCGGCATGGAATGACAAACATGGTACCCAAGGTCTCACCCCTGCGCTCTCGCTCTATAGCTGTACACACTGTAAATGCAATTTATTTTACGTTAAGTTAAACGCTTCCTTAAGTTCCCACAAATAAATGTTAGGGTTGGTTATTGTCGATCAAAACCTGTGTTTTCGCGCGTCGTTTAGAGCAGTGTTGTCTTCCACTAGGTTCTCAACAAAATTGCTTGAGTCTCTACGGTCCCGTGGACTATAAATCACACGCGCGCATTCCAAAGCAAGTGTAAAAGGCTCTGTAGCTTGAATTTTGTTAGGAATATTCTGAAAAAAAGTCTGCAGTCTTTAACTGCGAAGACGACTTCATCATTATTTCGAGTTTCTATTATTAGTCATGAGTGAAGTTGTGAACCTTACAGAACTCCTGTATTCTTTAACAACGTACGGGTACGTGCTAGTTGGCGCTTAGTTTAGATAACAATTAGGCGCCGCAAAGAAGACAAAGGACGTTCAAGACATCGATTTCCTTGTCTCGCGCTGCAATCGTCTTCTTTCCTTCTGTTAAAGACACCCTGCAACTCTTTTCAAGTCTTTTTCTACACTAAATACTTTTAGAATGTAGTCAACAAACATAACTAGTGCATAGAACAAGGGGTGAAAGTACATTAGCCAGACATTGCTGCCATATGTCCATCAGATAACGTAGAAACTTGCTCACAAGATTCTTCTCTGTTTTCGGTCTCGGAGTTACCTGAACACTCAAATTACGTCATTACAGCGGTGTAGCGGCCATTGGTCGGCTTTCTTTCATTTGCAGCAATAAATGCATTCGACAGCCACTCACAAAAAAAGCCAAAAGAGCAAAGCAAAAACGGATGGTGTGTCTGCTGCGGCGAGCAAATCACGCAGGGCCGCTCAGTGCTGGCGACAACTATGGCTTACACAATTCTTCCAAACTTGAACAAAAGAGTTAAAGCGGTTATCCGAAGCATCGCACATCCCCTCTAACGGTGACCCCGTACGCTGTCAATACGTGCTCTTCAAAAGATATAGTATGGTTAAGAAAACTGCTGTAAATATTGATCTATCAAAACTATATAGAGAGATGCTATATGAGAACTAATTTACAAATTATTACAAGGAAGCTAAGTTCATGTGTGTTTATATGATCAATGTAGTAAGTAACCACAAATATTCAATACATTTATTCGCCAATGCACCTCCATCGGTGTTCCGTTTTTACAGCAGGCACTCGATTTTTTGCTTTACGTACTGCTGGTTACTTCAAGTTGGGTTTACTTGTTTTTCCTGGGTTACACTATCAAATTGAATTAGCTACGTATACCCTATCTGGGACCACGACATTACTCAATATCAAAAGACCAGCACTGTTGCCTCTCCAAATCTTCTAGCGAACCTAATGATGCATAACAAATATGTCTTCAAAATCTGACCACACATTAATTGGATACACGAATAAATCAAACCGCAATCATTTGAAAATAATTACCGGTGCCTTTTTAATGTAAATCCACTAGCACTGCTCACATCCGCCACGCCTTGCTCGATAGTTTTATATGCACAATGACGAACGGCTGCAAGCAGCGTACAGCGGTTTTACTATCAAAGAAACGCCGACGAAAATCGACAACTGTGATCTTCGGAGGCTACAGAATAAAAATCCAGACTCTTTTTATAACTCTCTCAGGACAAATTAACGTTAGTAGTTTCTAGCGTCTCTATGCTCATACTGAAAACTTTAGGTTCTATATGATAACAAAAAATGATGAATTCGAATAAACTCTGCAAAAAATGAACACGCGAAAAGTCTCTGTTTGGTTCCTACGGCGCCAATTCACTCTCCGGATGTTCACACCATTGTCGCGGCAACACCAATTTTTGACGACAGCTGGTTCTGTTGGAGTTTAGGATGTTTTATATCACTCAGAATTCAACCGCTTTGTTCTAGAACATAGCGGCGCCTTCGGTACTTTGAATGCGCGCCTCAAACCCAGAAGCGTTTGTCCCTGCCTATTCCAGCGTGATGTGCGTAAGCAAGTGTTCCTCACTGAGCGGGAGCTCCATGGGATGTGTATTATAACGAAGAAGTCATGTCTAGGAATACGCCTGCTGTGTAGTGTGCCGCGAGCCTTTCTTTTAAAAATGCAACGAATTGAGGTACAGCAATTTTATTTTTTTAAACATACGCGGTTTTCCCTGGTGTATTTTTTCTGGAGGAAGCAGCTGGAGACGCGATTATTCGATGGAACACTGAACACGCCTGTACAGTTTGAGCACGCGTTCAAGCGAGGGGATCGGGTTATCTAGCTCGGAAGCGTAAGGCACATAGCGCCTCCTCAAGTGCGACAGGTGTTGCCGAGTGTGTCTATGCAAATTTCGGAAGCATCGGTCCACTGAATGTGGTTGCATGTCACAGCACAACATGTGTTGCTGTTGTTTATCGAATGCTTTTTGTTCTGGATTCGATGTTGCCGGCCGAATGCATTGTGCAACGTGTGGAGAAGAACTGCTTTGTGTATTTCAGACATTTGAGCATAGCTTCCTATCTAACAAGAAAACGTTGTTTTAGAATTTCTGTACACAACCGGTTCACGTGCGTCCTGTCAGGTGGCGGCAAGTGTTTCAGAGCTTACAATTGTCTTAAAACCGGATCAAACTCAACATTGACATCAGGTTTCGTTTGTAGGCAAGCGAGGCGAGATACTTTTGACAGGCTTTCGTATAAAGGGCGGCTGCCGGATGTGAAAGAATTCAGGCAGCTTTTTTACTCTTTCCTGTTTGCAGTGTGCTGTATGTACCTTGAAGAAGATGGAAAACGAGAATTCGCAGCTTCACGAAGATGGTTCGCGTTTTTTAGGTCGCGGTGTCTTTAATACTTAGTGGCCATAGAAGCTGTACAGAGAATACTTTTTGCATATACAACACTGTTATACACCCAGCAAGTTCTGCCCAAACAAAAATATGAACTCGAAACGGTCAAGTGACAAAAATGTTACACGCACAAAACGTGATAACAGCCGCGCCGGAGTAGTAAGACATACTCTTCTTACTTTCATAAGCCGACATCCAAAAATGTGAAAATCGAATTGAGGGGAACTAATATTTGTTACATTGCGTCAACCCTTCACAAGCAAAGATAAAAAGATCCTCTGCGTATTTGATAGATTGTAGTTTTTAACGCGCCGACGCAACGCAGGCGATGAGGCGTGCCGTAATAGAGGGTTCGGATTCGTAATAGAGGGTTAGTAATAGAGGGCTCCGGATTAATTTTGACCACCAGGGGATCTTTACACTGCCCCGATATCTCGTACACACATGCGTTTTTGCTTTTTGCCTCCATCAGCAAAGCGGGCGCCATGGTCGGGAACAGAAAACGCGAGCTCGTGCTCAGCAGCATACCTTAGCAACTGAGCCACCGTGGCGGGTAGATCCGCTTCGTAACGCTACCCACCGAAACACTCAGAAAAAGGCCTACTTTGCATCAAAGGAAGACCCATCGTTTACGTGTACGAAGAAACAAGTTCTGCCATTGCGTTTGGAAAAACTTGCGTCAACACCAAGCACGCGCACGATTGTACGCTATATTAGTTTGGTTAACCTAGGCAGGGGATCCCAGTTGGAAAACGGCCATCGGGGTTTGCAATTGTAACGAGTCAGCAGGGAGCGGGGCCAAGGCCGGGGCATTTTCCACATTTACCAAAGAAAACGCCCTTGCAACAATAGAACAAGAAACCATACAGCGCCGCCACAACCACTGTACAGCCATTGGAATTCCCACCGACGCAGCAGATTCACTTTAATGCACGCGTCGCAGACCCATAATTCCATTTTGTACCCCTCCATCCGCTCCTACCTAAGACAAGAAAAAACAAGGTAATGTTACGTCGTCGGCAGGACTTCCCCGTCTCTCCCAAACAGGCTGCACTCAAGACAAAAAAGCCTATATAAGGGGGCTGTCGCTCTGAACAAAACAAAAAAAAAAAAAAACGTCGGGAGATGCAGCTGTACAACCTCAACAACTTTGAAGAGAGCTGCGCGGTCTGCCCGCCGTCTCCACTTTGGCACGTCTTCCTACTACTGGAGGTCCTCTGGGATTAGGGACGTTATGCAAACGGCATTTCTCTTTTTTCCTATAGTTCTATATGGAACCCCCAACCCAATTTTTCGTTTTCGTGTGCCTCCGGTTTCAAGCCTTCTATTGCGGATAAAATGCAGGTTGCTTCACTCTTTCTTCAATGTCTTCGTGGGTCTTCCTGTTCAATTCAAACATTTTGAGGTCATTATCGCCACCTACGCTTTACCTCACAGTGACGGAGATGTATGTTTTGTTTTTGTGTTCTTTTTCTCGCTGCTACGTTTAGTGGAGCTTAGTGAAACAGCAACGAAGAAGTGGAATAAGAAAGGCGAGAAGGCTGTCACTCACCGAAGAAGCTCATTTTCAACTAGCGGGCTTTTTGAATTGTTGGGAAAAGAACGGGTGCTCAGGCCGCAAGTTTCGCCACAGAGGTGCGAAAAGAAGAAATAAAGCCGGCAGTAAAGCGTGTAATTGAACAAACGCAAGAGCCGGATTGAATAAAACGCTCAGAAGAAACTTTTATAGCTTATCCGTAGAGTAAGAAAAATTTCAAGTGAAAAAAAAGAACAGCGCTTTCCAAATGGAACGGCTGCAGTTTTTCTTTAACGAACCGTGATGATATTCTTCGTCAGCAGTGGTGACAACAAGTTTTTAGAGCTTTGCACGTCAGCTTTCCTAGCCCGCTTCAATCGCGTAATGGCTGTCGGCAACGATTTGTTTCTGCCCGTGAAACGCTTTAAGGCGGATTTCTGGCTGGAACGCTTCTTGAATGCATTTCGTTTTCCTAATTAAGAGTTCATCATTATTCTGACTATTATTTTGCCCAATATAAGGAATTGACGCTCTGGGCCTCTGATGGTGTTCGTACTAACTTCTCGGGTGCAAGAGGTTATGCCATCAGCCCCAGTTTTATGGTGAAGCTGCTCAATGATTGTTGGCGGTCTTAAGCCAACTCTGCTTTCAAAAGGATCGCCAACACAGTGCTAATGCGAATTCCGGCTTCAGCTAAAGTTATTACTGAACAAATTGTGACTTTATTAACACTTAGTAACACACTGATTGGGAGTGAATTGCATGGAGCCTTAATATGTCATAGATCTTGTTACTTACGTTCTCAGATTTTATATTGCTGAAACCAGATGCCATCGTCTGCTTTCTCCGTGAATGCTTGTGCATGTCGATGGCTGTATCTATTTCTCAAGTGTAGATAGCATTTTGGTTTCTCATGTTCCCGGCTACGTTACGTGTGTGAAGACGAGTGCGAGAATTCGCTGTTTAATTTCTCATCGCGACCCAGCAAACAATCGCCCACCCGAAGCGAGAAAGCACGGAGGGTGATGGTTGATTGCATTCGAAGAGCCAGCACGCAGATTTTCTAGCCGTTCGGCTTCACAGAGGGGCAACTTAGTAACACCGCAATATCATGGTTCATAAAACGGCAATATCATGGCTTCACACGAACTTCACCCTATCGAAGGAGGTGTATGGAAGTCCGCCTTAAGAACGATTCCAGAACTGCCGTTCACCAGAGATTTGCATGAGCGTGTAAGTCTTGACCATTTTTCCCCATTTTCTCCGAAAATGCGAATCTCAGTTACTACGAACGAATTTCGCCCACGCTCTCAAAATTTCAGTGAAGCAGAGGAGAAATGATAGAGCGCCATAGATCAGTAACTGGATCTGAAAAGAAGCCAGGGTTTTTTTTTTTTTTTGGGGGGGGGGGGGGGGGGGTGAGACTATGGCTTTGGGTGAGAGGCTGTTCCTGAAGTCGTTGGTGTTGCGCAGGCAGACCGGATGACATCATGCTAGTTCGGTGGCTTCAAAACGCATCCTACACTCTTTGAGCTGGTCCACACTTATTAACAACACTTGCTCATATAAGCAACTTACAGAAAGGGCATTTTGCGTCAGCCTAACGAGAAAAGTAATAATGTGGCTAGAAAGGTCCGTGCAACAATCATCAGGAAGAGGGTACAGGTGTCACCCGATGCAGGTTTAATGGGTTGCAAGGTCACGCTTTTATGACAGATAAAAAATACTGCCGAAGATATCACTAAGCTCGAAACACAGCGAAACGGCAGGAATTCTTTCTACGTGAGCACTGAAGAACACACCAACAGGCATTTGTACAAGTTGCAAATTTTTATTCACATGTTGCGTCGTTGCTGTGCACTCTGCGAGTAGTAGTTATCGACACATGCATTGATATTGTCGTCTTCCTCATGCCAAGAAGTACGTGGGTGGTAGCGCTTTACGGCAGCCGGGGCGCAGCGTTGGAGCGTACGTGCACGACTCACGGGCGGCGTTCCTGGAGTCCCTCGAGTCTTCGTGGAGCGGGTGTTGTGCCAGCGGTGGAATTTGTGGTTGCTAGGCAATGAAAGGCGCTCGTCGGGATTTTGGCCAGATTTGTTTTTTTGTTTGTTTGTTTTTGCTGAAGCCACTGAGCAAGCTGGTAAAGCTCGACAGTCACCGCGAGGCATGCGCTCATGAGTGTTGGGCATTTTATCGCTCCTCGGGTTTTCGACAGTTTGTTTTTTCTTGCAAAAAGCCATGGTGCGTGCCGCAAATGGTTGGAAGTTGTCGCAAGGCACGCGCTCACGAGCCCTCGGTATTTTCTTCGTATTTTCAACGCGTTCCGCGCAATGTGATACATACTACAGCCAGATAGAACAAGTCCGCTGTTCAATACTTAAAAAAAAAAAGATGGCGTTAATTTTAAAACTGAAGCGAGGTTTCATCAGCATCACTCGAACACCGTACGCCTCGCGAACGTCTTTGAGCTGGCTTAAAGAACGCTGCTGAAGTTGTGGCCTCTGGCTTGCGCGTGCCTGAGAGTAGCATACGAGATCTTGCCACAGCATCAATTCTTTCGAAGTTCTTTTGCATCCTCCTGTTCAGTTTTCTTATTTTTAAGCTACTGCATGAATAGGCGTCTTTAAATGGTTGCACATGCATAATGCGATAAACAGTTACTCCGTTTTGGTGGCCTCACCACAAGCGAAATCCAAAAGCCGCTTGGCCCGCTAGCCTGTTATTAAATCTACCACTGATATTTCAGCAACATTTACATTTCTACGTACCTCTACATCACCTGCCATCAAGACTTTTAATTGTTCTATGCAACCGTGCGCATCGCTAGTGGATTCGTACGCAAACGCTCTAGACATCTTTGCGTTTCCCGGTGCCCTAGTAAGTGAGTCCTAGACTGTCGCTCAATCAATTTCTACGTCGATCGCGCCCACTTCCACCATGTGCCCGAGAGCAGGGCACCAGAAACCGACATCAACTTTGCCATTTCTGTGCAAGAGGAAAATGCTGTCGCGTAATCGTATTTGAGCAACCACGGGAAAAACATTACAGTCAGCACCGCAGAGCCCGGATGCCTTTCACTGATAACCTTATCCGAGAACAATGCGTGCTACCGCATAGTAGATCTAACCACGCAGAAAATTATCAAAGGAGCCTTAGCAACAAATCACCCATAAGTCTTGCTGTCAAACTGAAAATATCTATCTTTTTTTCAAAATCTGCTTTTGGGGTGTAGGCTATCGACCGGCAGCACAGCACGTGACGTTGTGATAGTTCCGAGGCAATGTCACTCTTTGCAGTAGAGAGGTTGCTTTTGTGTTCAAAACGAGATCTTATATTCGCAGCACCAGGGCGTTGCTGATCTCCTGACATGTAGCTTGCCAATTGATCTGATGAATTCCCGTTCATTACAGATGACGTCATGTTTGAACTAATAACATACAGTCGCTGTACGCTGAGACACAGACGGTATGCATTTGCAATACTAGTCAACCGATTCAAGCAACCTCTGCACGTCCCCTGTGCCTCGTGGCTTCAATGAATTAACGGATTGTCAATGGGGGTGGGATTGGTGCCCACGCCTACATGGCTTATGATGTCAGCCAGGAATGTTGGCGTAGGTTAGCAGTCCACGTCTGGCACGCTAATAGCAATGATTGAAACGTAGGGTACCCTTCAGAGATTTGTCACTAGTGCTCAGTAGTGAATGCATGCTGCTTCAGCGACTGATGCAGCAAATCTCATGATGTCGAAAACATTAGGATGAAAGGCAGTAAACTAGACCCATAATGCTGGACCTGAGACAGCGGACGTACAGCAAAGTTGGGTAAAATCCCAACCTCGCTGATGACGGTACGCAGTAGTGTACTGCTTTAATGGGACCCTGCAACACTTTCCTCAACTTTTTTCGAAACCCTGAATGCTTGCAGAACGTAGTCAACCAACACATCCAGTACTTAGGTCATTGGGTCGCGAAGTACCTCAGCCAAATATTATGGCTCTATGCCTATCAGATAAATTAGAAATTTGCTGAAAAGATTTTTCTCTTTCCTGGCCTTGCGTTCTTCGACAGCTGGAATTACGCAATTCCAGCGGTGTAGTGGTTATTGGTTGGCTTCTCTTCAGTTGCTCCAATTAACGCATTCGAGAGACTTTTAAAACGAAAGCAAAAAAACTAAATCAGAAACAGGGGGCGTTTGTGCTACGGCGAGCACATGACGCAGTGCCGCCCCGTTCTGGCGATAACTATAGCTTTCACAATACTTCCAGACGCGAGGAAAGGGTGAAAGCGTTTATCAGAAGTGTTCCAAAGTCCCTTTAAAATGGCGGTATAGAAAATCAATTTCGGTCGTTCTGATACACAGCAATTCGTCCTGACAGGACATTATCTGCATTGTTCGCCAAGAACAAACACAAATACGTTCTGTAGAGCGTGGTTCCGTGATTGAAAATTGCACCACGCTAGTCCAAATTTGTTTCTGTTGGAAACGAAGAATCAGTCCTGGTTATCTTATTTCGGAATGTCAACACGGAAGCCACCGACAATAACCACTGCTTTAAACTTATTGTCTGTATAAGGACACGCATCTTTACATGAAGTTCATAGCGTACGTTTTGAAGTGTAATGCTCTTCACTTTGGGCACGTTTGTAAACACGCACCCCACTGAAATGGCTGGGAAAGAGCTAACCAATCAACGCAGGCGGGTATGGGTTGCCGCTGGCATTGGCCATCTGGAAGTCTTGGCACCACCAAGAAATGTGATCGAAAGGTAAGCGTTGGGCAATATACTAATACGGGCATGTTTTCTACTTTTATTCTATGGCGCTCCGTGGGCATTTCGACTGGAAATAAATAAAAAATTCCGGTTGGAACATTTGGCCAACAAAAGCACGGTGGTTGGGGAATGATTATTTTTAGGTCTTACTCTAGGTAGCGCTAACGTTCTGCCCACCCACGAGCCAGGCAAGTATATCTAATTTTACGTGAAGCAGTGGGTGCCTGTCACCTCCAAGCGTAACGTTATTCCTCATTTTAGATAACATCAAGGAAACCTTTTCGACAGTGCAGCAATGTCAAACTTACTGGACGTAAAGCCACGCACACCTGTAAACGCTCTTATCCCTAGCACGTTGCGTAAGGCCTAACGTAAGAAAAAATGGCTGCGGCTTAGCTCGGCTAACCTTGCGTATGTTAAGCAAAAGCTTCGCTTAGTCTGGTTAAGTAATAATTGCGCGTGTTTTACCTTTTCTGTAAATGTATTGGCGACCAGAGCTCAAAGCCGTTCGGTCCCGTGCAAAGCTCACAGAGGGACGCCAGGCCTCGATTTCATTCACGGCAAACGCGGCGTTCCTCTTCTCCGGGTGCAAGGCGAGTCACGTAGCCCGACACGACCCAGCGGCGCATGCGCGTGAAGCCGACGGGGTTGGTCGACTGCCTATCATCTGAACGGCCGCACCCGCCGCGGCCGCCACCACTAGTTGAGCAGAACATGCAAACGGGGCCTTGTGCTCCACGCCGAAAGCGTCCCGGTGAATCACGCGATGCGCTACAAGGGGTGTGTCGCTGGGGGAGGGGAGGCGGGAAAGGTGTCTGCGGTCAAAGGAAGGGGAACTTGCGCATCCGCGGCGAAACCACTGGATGGGAGTAGTAACGCTTTGCTTCAAAATTCCTTGAAAGTGGTGGCCATACACTTGAACGGGTAAGTGGAGCCGTGTGGGCATTGAATTCTGTAGATGTTCTCGGTGGCGTGTAGACGTCAAAAATTTGGCCAGGGAGAGTGCAGGAGCACCGTGGTCAAACAACAACTAATTTTCTAACCATTGGCGCCCCACCCGGTTTGCGAGCCTGTGTCACGTGGAGTGAACAATGCTGGAATGTGCTTATTATCACCCACGCATCACTTTTTCTTTCATAGTGTATCTTGCAGTTGCGCTAACTATGGATATTTTACATTCCCAAACCAACCAAGTGATTTACTTGATTTAGCTCTGATTGGTTTAACTTTACCTGCAGGCAGAAAATTTCTTATCGCCATTTGCAATTGAAGTTCAAATAAGATAACAGCACTTTTGCAAATCACGCCGCGGTTGCTTAGTGGCTAAGCCATTCGGCTGCTGAACCGAATGATGCAGCTTCCAGGCACGCCGGGGCGGCCGCTTTTCTGATGGACGCGCACGTGAACGATATTGAGGTGGTTAAAATTAATACGGAGCCCTCCACTAAGGCGCACCTCATCGCCTGTGTAGCGTTGGCGCGTTGAACCTCATAGTCCCCAACTTATATTAAAAAGAAATTTCAGTCATTATTTACGGAATCAATCCAGCTCAACCAAACAAATTTACATGCAATAAAAATGAATCTTCCATTTATAAACAAGCCAATTCGGGCAGAAAGAATAAATTACCACACCCGTGTCTCATACCTTATACAGATCAGAACTTTAGGCACGTAACATCAAGGTGTTATACGCTTATAATAGGCACTCAAAAGTGTAATTTAGGTAAGTATAGCCATCAAAAACCGACGCATAGGCATGTATCGGTTTAATTGATTTTTTCTTTATCGACGTAGTTTATGACAAATTTTCACAGCCGAGCTGTTCAACCTTTCTCCTGTCAGTGCGCATAATTAATAAAAAAAGTACTCTAATTTCAAAATTGTAAATTCTGTGGCCCAAGCTCAGAACAAAAATCAAATACGTGTAAGCCCGCTATCAAGCAAAGCCCACGATGGTGTTTTTTTTTTCCTTTTCTTTGCTGTACAGCTCGCTCTTGGGCATTTTATTTCTCCATCCACAATCATCATCATAGAAGCATGTAGGTGACTGTAAACTCCGGCAAACCTCCCTGCTTCTCCAAATAGGGCGTTCTCTCTCTCTCTCTCCTCACACTCTCTCTCTCTCTGTCTCTCTCTCTCTCCTCCACTCGGCGAAGGGGAGAGCGAGAAAATGCTCGGACGAGACGTGTGCTCGAAGGTGGCGAGGAGGCAATAACCCCACACAAAAGTGTTGGGTGCGCGCACCTCAACACAATAATGTGTTTAGGAATGTCCTGGGAATTGAACCAGGTACCTTTCCGCCGCGAAACCGGCAATGTAACCACTGGGCCACCTAAAACACCCGAAGGGTACTCGGTTAGTAGCGGCGGGGCACAACTGGAAATAAAAATCGATTTCCGTTGTCGGAAACTAACTTATGTCCCGCGCGTTACCAAACCGGCGTTTATTCGATTTCCCTATCATTGTTGGCTTTGGACTTCGGCTGACTTGAAGGGGACTTTGGCTACGGAAATCGACAGTTTAGATTTCTGACTTTAAAAGGGTATATTAGAGACATCGGTTTAACTAAGTTTACAAAAAAAGCTTCGCTTTTAAACATGTTTCTCTGAAGAAAGGGGCAGACCTGGGAAAAGCCATGCTAAAGCTTCTGAAGACCACAAGCTTAGCTGTTTCCACAGTCTTCGCACCGCAATTGCGAAGGTGGTTAAATTTTTAGCAGCGAAGCTCCTTAGCAAATAATTTGAGTCACGACGTGTCCACATTTAAAAATACCAAGAAAACGCCGAGCGCACGTGAGCGGGTGCCTCGCGGTGACTCGTCAGTCGTTAAAAAAACCAAGAACACGCCAAGCTCTAGCGGCTGCGCGCCTCGTGGCAACCGCCCAGCGTCCCCTCGCACCCTCGTCAAGCCAAGCATACCCATTTAGGGATATTGGCCAAGACTACTACGACTGCTCGGAAGTTAAAAAAGCCAAGACAATGCCGAGCGCGAGAGTGTGCGTCCCTTGCGACGACTGTCCGGCGTCCCTGGTGCACGTTTTCAAACCAAAAATACCCACTTAGGGAGATTGGCCGAGATTAGCAAAAAATTATGGTTCACCCCTCTTTCATAGGAATCGGTAAAACAGGAAACTGAAAGAGGCCTTCACATGAGCAGTTGAAGGTTAAAGGAACCACCTGCATGTGCGAAGGGTTCGCGAACCTAAGTCAACCTGACGAAGTTACGGCGACATGCAAGAAACAAAAAGTAACCGGTTTATTCCGGCCCAACGAAACCAAAAACTGCATGTACAGAAACAGCAGCTTGAAACAAATAACCGTCGTGGGTTCAACGCCGTAGCAGAGGGTGCCTCAATTCACGCGTGTCCCCCGTACACCAAGGCACTTGCATCGAGCCGCCAATTGTCGTTGCTCAGCGCTGGTCGACCGGGCGCAGACGTCATACGGCCTCCAGTGAATAAGGAACCACTCCCAATTTAGACGCTCAATAAATGTACTCTCTATCTCTCACTCTCTCTCAAAATAGGCATGATGCGCTACTTGCTTTCGCCTCGTCTACACGGAAGCACCATCTGAATGAGTCATAGGGAAGAGCTTAATTAAAGCGCGTTCGTAGAGCTTCTTACATCTCTGTGCATAGCGCAGTGGGTAGGGCGCCACGCACGTCTCGTTGTGTCAAGAGGCGAGAGTTCGCGGGTTTGAATACGGGCGCCGCCGCGTCAATGGCACTTTTCCTGCGGCGTCACTTCCGGGACGGATATGACGTCACTGAGGTTGTGGTGTACCCTGCCATAAAATGTTTTCTTGTTAAAAAAAATCCAGCGTTCGCCATAAGCTTGGTAATACTTGCTCGGAACGAGAAAGTCTCCAGCGCTCGCCGTAATCGTAACAATACTTCCTCAAAACGAGAAAGACACGAAATAGCGTACGTCCCTCCCAGTTGGTGCCCGTGATTATCACTTCCTAAAAAATTGGCCGCGTATCTGCTCCTTTCGTTGCAAATGTCGTTAAAAGACGATAGTCTTTATCTACTTTTCCCAATTCAATGCCTCCCTTTGCTTTCCCGCTCACCTCTGATGTTGTTCCTGTTGCATCGCGCTCCTCCCAAGGTAAAGACGCCAAAGGTTTGCTTAAATAATTTTAAATTTCCCGCGTTCCACTGCTCCAAACTGGGTGTCTCGATGCCAACGCTGCCGTACGGCGAAGACGCATGTGAATCGAGGCGCCCTACTTCAACGTTTATAGAACCACGTTTCCCTAGTCCACGTGCGTTCTAAGCAGAACGTGGAACCTATCTAGTGGAACCTTTCGTAACTCTTGCCACTTGATTTCTTCAAATGCCGCCAGAAGCTATATGGTGCGGGCGACAGCAGGCGACGGCGGAGTGATATTTTTTTCTTCAGTTGATGAAGTATTTAATCTCGTCAAAATCAAACACGTACGATTTTTTATAAAGGGACGCTGCAAATATAACTTCAGTATTAACTTGTTGTCTTATATGTGCGTGTCTTATATGTGCGTAATCTCTTGTTGTTCTTCAACAATGTTGACAAGTATGAACATTACACCGGACATAGACGGGCACATTTACCTGTGACTATATGAGACTATTGCGCAGGCATTGTTTTGCTTTGGCCGGGTGGCTGAATCGGGTCACAGACCGACAGCCGGACAGACAGACAGACATACATACAGACAGACAGACATACAGACAGGCCAAAATGTCTATGTTTGAGTAGCCCAAGAAAGACTATCGTCTTTAAAAATGCAGAAAGTTCACCCTATAGCAACAGTTATTAAATAAAAGTAGTTGCGACGGAGAGTAAGAAGCAAATCGGCTGCCATCGTGGACATAAACAGTTGTGATGATCGTGAAGCTTGCGTACAGCTTCGCTAGCTTCAAGTCTTACGGCTTAGAGTGATCTTCTTTCCCTTGTTTTTACTTGCAGTGAAAGCAGTCGACAAATTTTGTATTGGGGAAAAACAAATTTCTATTCGTATCAATAAGCAGACAATTATTGCCATTTCAACAGGTTTGCATGAAAGGTAGGGTAGTTCTCCACACAGAAAAGGCCATAAATTCCATAACAGACAGGCACCATCTCAGTGTTTGCGGGCGACTAGATTGAGGGACCCACCGATCTTACTGACACAGCTAGAACAAAAATTTCGTGTTTTTATTGCCCGCCACAGACAATCGTCTTAAAAGAACACACAACGTCCGCAGACGTTCGCAGAGCGTGTTGGTACTTCCATACGCCGGAATATCTCATTCCATCTAAAATGATGCAATGCTTGCCGCAAAGAGCTTTGCCAGTTCTTTTATCGAAGGGAATCCAGGAAGTTTCATCCAAGAAAAATTTGAACTCGCGATAGCCCTCTCAGCAGCCCGCCCTCAGGTTTCAGGGGTGGACCTGTCCAGGACGTTCCAATTCCAAACGAGCTCAGCATTTCAAGTCAAAATGGCGCACAAATTTTTAGTTACTGAACGCTTCTGCTAAGAATATGAACATGCGAATGAATGTACCAAGTCACGTTCAAGTGTAGCGTGAGCAGAATAATCTCGTCCGCCAATGTCTCGCCGGCTGCAAAGCTGTTATTAACCTAGGTGTTTCTTTGAAGTAGTTTTCCTCCCTTAGCCAAGTTCATCAAATAGTGACAATGGGCTCTCGTGGAAGAAGCGAAATCGGTAATTTCTTCTTAAACACAAGAAAACGTCTTAAAGAATTGCCTTCTTGACTTCAGATATATATTCGTTGGACAAGACCAGAAAAAAACATCTCATATCTTCACAACACACAAACCCATGGATAGTAGAAAAAAACTGCCATAATTTTCGATAAGAAAGCAGAGTCATTTTAGCCTGCAGAAGTTAATGACCAACAATGCTGCTGGGATAACATGTACCATTCAGTAACGGTGCACCATATACCGGTTAAGATAGTGCCAAACATACGAGATGAACTAACCATGACAACTTACCCGGCCGGCAGACGGCGGCTCTCGCGGCCAGATTACTTGAAAAGTGCCGGGATGCTATGTTCATAACCCCGTATTCCCTTCCTTCTTCGTTCCTACAGAACAGAACAGACGCCACAAGAACAGCCTCACCAGTAGTCAGGCGAAAAAACTTCGTGCAACCCGTGCCACGTTTTGACGACCGGCAATAGGCCCGTGTGCTTTCCTCCCAGGGCGTGTCCGACCTTAGGAGCCGCGAACACGGCTGTGTCATCTTCGTTCTCAAATATACCTGTTTTTATGCCGTCAGCAATAGATAGGACATGTGGGAAAAATTTTCGGAGTTGATCCACGGAATCAGCGCTACCGAAGAACATAACACGAATGAGGTCCGGTGGACAGGTGTGATGTCCAGCTCACCTTGGTTCGTCTGGAGGCCTAATCATCTGGGTAGTGTAAGGTCGAGGTGACGGTGGCTCTAGCACGAGTTTTCGCGTCTCGGCATAATCTGCGCGGCGCGCGGATTCTACTAACAATTGGCGTGAGGCAAACGCCCAGTGGCGGGTTCGTGAACCGACGAGGCAATTATGAGAACGTGAACTCGAAAAAAAAAGTATATATTGTTCTGTGGCGGCAGGACACATTACACGAGCAAAGTTTGAATGTTAACGATTTATTTAGAAGATGTCAGTCATGTTAGATCCCCAGCCAGGCTAAGTTCCACACACATATTTGTCTTCGTTGGTTGGAGTGGGCAAAGCTCTATAAGCCCAATAACCACCACAACCATCAAACCCGTTAGAATATAAACCAAAAAAATTTTTATGCGCAAAAAACGCATATAGCCATGGTCATTAAACAGGCATATATTTGCAAATTGAAGGATGGTGTACAATTTCCTATTCCTTTTGTTCGTGTTTTTA